>PJRA01000493.1:1137282-1167063 GCA_016987375.1 Brachionus koreanus | reverse complement strand
TAGCCTCTGTGTCAGATCGGAGCTGTTGCTCAAAAAGGTACTTGAAAAGGAGATGAGCTCCTCACTAGGATAGAATAGGATCAAAAAAAAAAAAAGTTTCTTCCCAGGCCTGCTGGTCTGAAGACCAAGAGTCTGTAATATTTGTTTGATTTCTGTTTTTGACTTATTTGTGTACCAAATGCAAAGTTCGTCTGTAAAAAGGGCAACTTTGACATTTGTCGGATACTCAAAATAATTAAACAAATAAAGGGTTAAGACCTGAAAAAAAACCTTTCTTTATAATGGATATAGAACTTGCCTCTACGGCAGGAAAAATTTTCTGTTAATAGCTAGCTGCTGATCAAAATATTCGGATTCGAATGAAAAATAAGAATTTCAGGAAATGCAGAAATGCTCATCAGTATTCCAGAAGACTTGTGGAGCATTAAATTTCAATTTTTTTCTTATTTGAAAAATGTTATATCAAAGACTTTAGTGACAAAATGGGGTTTGATTAAATCCAGAGAGTATAATTTTTTGACGGATTTTTATGATCATAATTGATTCAATTGATTGAAAAGCTGTATTTTTGAGTCAACAGCTATTATGCAAGAGCTATTTTAAAACTTTTTATTAGTTTGGGGCTCAAAATCTAGTGTTAGCCATTGTTATTAGTTTATAGAAAAAAATTTCCAAATTTAAATATGATTCATAAGCTAAATTCTTTTATCTATCAAATTTGAAAACAGATAATTTTATAGAAAATGTTTAAATAGAATGCTAAAATAAAGAGAAAAGTTAATTTTCATAGATAATACGTTTTATTGAAATGATTATTATAGAATTCATTACATAGAAAATATTAATTAAATTTCACAAAAATTAGATCATCTTTATTTGTTTAAAATTTTAAATGATTTTTTAAAAG
This sequence comes from Brachionus koreanus, assembly GCA_016987375.1. Classification (NCBI taxonomy): domain Eukaryota; kingdom Metazoa; phylum Rotifera; class Eurotatoria; order Ploima; family Brachionidae; genus Brachionus; species Brachionus koreanus. Next base: position 1,166,156 of record PJRA01000493.1, on the reverse strand, counting down.
TAAAATTTTTTAACATAATTTGTTTTTTTAAATAATACTTATCATAATTTCATAATTTATTGTGACTTAAATATTTTTATACTTTTTCTTAATATTTATACTTAAATTGGTAATTATAATACGACATCGAACTAATTTAACTTTTTTTATTTTTTTTTATTTTTTGCCTATGAGGCTTGGACTTAAAAAATAATAAATAAAAATTTGATTGTCAACAAGTTAATCATCTTGATTTTAAATTGATTAAATTTTTGAATAAAGGTCTAATTTTACTTTTATTATGAGCTAATTATTTTTCTATGGTATCAAAAAAATTTCTTTTTATATATATATATAAATTTAGATTTATTAAAAAATTAAAAATAATAATTTTCAATTTCAATATAATTAGTATTAGAGAATACCAATCATATTATTAAATACCAATCTTGAGCCTTTATTATCATAGTGTATTTCGATTGTTTTTGTTGATTTTTTATGTAAAGCAATTACAATAATATAGCTCAAACATATAACTTATGAGGTAGTTCTTATACGAACAAATTGAGAGCTTACATCGTCAGTTCGTTAAAACCAACGACTCTAATCAAGTTGTTGAACTAAAGAAAGCTATCCTAATTAGTGTTGGATACGGTCTTAGCAAACCGGTCCAAATCGCTACCAAAAAATACGGCCAAATAAAGATGTGGACGTCCATTTGGCCCGTAATTTTTACCAAAAACAAAAAAATAGGACCAAAAAAATGCTGGCGGTTATTTTGCCGGTCTCCCAAACGAAATAAAGGTTTTAATTATTTAATTAATTAATTATAATTAAAAATTTGAAAAAATTAAGAATCAAAGACAATTTAAATATTTTTAAAATTTGAATCAAAAATATTTCAATTTAACAAATATAGCTCATATACTAGTTGGCCGTATTAATGGCCGCCCGTATTTAGTTGGCCGTATTTTTCGGTGGTCATAAAATGAGACCGGTGGGGAGGCTGGCCAAAATACCGTCCGCTAATAGTTTGCCGAGTAAGGCGAATACGGTCCAGGCCACAAAAATTTATACTGGATCACTGACCGTGTGTACGGATACCAACACTAATCCTAATTGAATTTTCTGTTTTTGTTAAAATATTGAATAGCTTTTTTCCAAAATTCAGAAAAATCTGGTTCCCTCTTATATTTTTTAAAGCTTAACTTATCAGTGGAAAGTCAATCAATTATGATCTTTAAAAGTTCTATAAATTGAGAGAATAGTATCCTTTCTCTAAAAGTATGAACATCTTTTATCTAGGTTTATAAAATATATGTTGCTTATAAATGGTGCTATTAATATTTATTCAATAAACTAATAAATATATGACTATTCATTGAAAAAAATTTCTATATTTGTTCATCATTTTTGTCTTCTATCTACAAAAGAAAATTCTTTAGAACAACAATATGCCTCAAATTTTAAATTTTATTTTTAAAACGGCAAGAACAAATTTTTGGCAGTCTATTGACAAAGTCCAGCACTTTTTTTGATAAACAAAACTGTTAACTATATTTATTAAAAGCAGGAATAATTTTTATTTTTTTTAAAATTCTGAGAAACCAAAATTAAACAATCAATTGTCTTTTCTATACAGCATGTTTTGGCCAAAAACCATTTTAGTAAATTTCAAAATTTTATTTTTTTTTAATTTTTAAAACAAGTGCAAATTAAGAGCGTCCAATTTTAAACCTAAGTTATTATATTTTTATTATAAGCCAGACTAAATTCTACAATGATAAATAGAATTGTTTTTATATGACCAAAATTCTAAAATAATATATTAAGTGAGGTATTGCATCAGAAATGATGTTCCTAAATTGCATAATAATTAGAAAATCAAATTGAATTAGATCTTAAAAATCAATTGAAAATATAAAAATAATTAATTGGAAAAGTATAAAGAAAATAAATTAAAAAAATTTTAAAATTAATTAATTTGAAAAACGAAATTATTAAAATTAAATTTAAGGCTATAATTAGTAAAAATGACAATAAATTGCTTAAAGCCTTTTTAATTTTTTATCTAACTAAAAAAAAAGGACAGTATATTTACAATATGAATGCGATAGGTGTTTTGCATCAAATTACTTAAATAAAGTCAACAACTTAAATTAGAAAAAGTTAATTAATATTTTCTTAAATAAAACACTGCACTTTTTGGTTAGTGTTTTAACAAGTATGACAAGACTTTATGAGACAGGAGTTCAAGTTCAATGCTTGTTTTTATTGAAATAAATGATTTTAACAAGTGTTGCGTTTCCTGTTCAGCTATATAAATAGTTGAAAAATTTTCAATGACCAACATAAAAATTACAAAAGAAATAAAAATTCAATAGAAAAGAATAAATAAATATTGAATGATATAAAAATGATCATTGGTAAAAATTTTATTTCTTTAATTGTAATTCTATTTGCAAGTATAACTAATGAATGCTTAGCTGATTTCAAAAAAATCTGGTAATTTTCTTTTTCTTTTGAGAATATTTTATTCATTGTTTAAAAATAATTTTATTTAAAATTTAAAAGTTACTTTACAAATTGGGCTCAATTGAGACCAACTGGTGCAGAATTTTATCCAGAAGATGTTGATCCAAAATTGTGCACTCATGTTGTATATGCTTTTGCAAAAATTGAAAATTATTCATTGGCAAATACTGAAGAAAGTGATCTTGGTATTGATAATGGTCCAGGTATGTATGAAAGAATAATGGTTTTGAAATTGATCAATCCAAAATTAAAAATACTTTTGGCTGTTGGTGGATGGGCTCAAGGTTCAGTTGGATTCAATTTAGGTAATTTATTTTTTTACTTTGCTTTTTTTGACATATTATTTTGTATTTGTGAATAGTTGTGGAGAGTGAAGAAACATTGAAAAAATTTGCTCAAAATTCAATTGCATTTTTGAGAAAATACAATTTTGATGGCTTAGATGTTGATTGGGAATTTCCAGTTGTTAAAAAAACACAATTTACTCAATTATTAAAAGTATTCTTTTTTTTCACAATTTGGATTCCATTATTTATTTATTTAAATTTTCATTTTAAAAGGAATTGAGAAAATCATTTGAAGAAGAAAGTCTTACGGAAAAGAATCGTCTTGAATTGTCAATTGCAGTATCGGCTGGTAAAGGAACAATAGATACTTCATATGAAATTGAAAAGATAAGTCAATCAGTTGATTTTATTAATTTAATGGCTTATGATGTAATTAAATGATTGTATTTAAACAAATAATCAAATTAAATGAAAATAATCTATTTTAGTTTCATGGTTCTTGGAGTAGCAAAACAGGTTTTCATTCAGCATTGTATCCTAAAATAAATGATATGTCATGGCAAAATACATTGAATGCAGTAAAAACATGAAAAAATAAAACTAAAAATAAATTTTAATCTTTAAATAATGAAAGAACTGGGCTGTAAAATATTGGTTAGATAAAGGCTGTCCCAAGGAAAAGCTAATTCTTGGCTTGGCTTTTTATGGAAGAGGTTTTAAATTACAAGATTCAAAATTAAATCAAATTGGTTCACCATCAATGGGCTCTTCAAAAGCTGGTCAATATACAAAAGAAGCTGGTGTTTTGTCTTATTTTGAAGTAAATAAAATCAATTTCTATTTTTCTATTGTTGCTAAAAAAAAAATTAAAATCTGATTTTAACAGATATGTCAAATAATTAACGAAAACAATCTAGTTGAAAAAGTTGATACTGAATATGGAGCTGTTGGTTTAACATATGGAAATGAATGGATTGGTTACGAAAATCAAGAGTCAATTGTAATGAAAGCAAATTATATCAAAGACATGTGTCTTGGAGGTGCAATGATTTGGGCTGTAATTTTTATTTAACTATTTGAATAAATTTGATCTAAAATGTTTATTTAATAGATCGATTTCGATGATTTTAAAGGAAATTTTTGCAATCAAGGCAAATATCCATTGATGAAAATATTGAATCATATTCTAAGTGATTCACAATGTTTATCAAATACCATAAAATCTTCAACTGCAACAGCAACTGCAACAACATCAAATAAACCAACAACAACTAGACATAATCATCATCACACTCATTCTCATTCATTTAAACCAACAACTTCAATTCATTCTCATTTATCAAGTGTTTGTTCTGGACATGAAAACAAGTACATTGTCAGTCAAAATGGTTGTGAATATTTCCGAGTGTGTATGAAAGGATTTTCGTATCCACTAGCTACTGTAAAATGTCCAAATAATTATTGGTTTGATTTTAATTTACAAACATGTGTCAGAACAAGACCAGTAAATTTTTGAATTCTTTTTTTATTTTGTTCTGTTTTGTTAATTTTTCATTTTAGTCAAATTGTCATAGAAATTCAGCACCAACAAGATCATCATCTAACTATTTCACTACGAGACAATCTTATTCGACTAAAACAAACACAAATGTGAATTTGAATGAAAATTTCAAGTGTCCTCAATCTTCAGGACTTTTTCCAAATGATCAAGATTCAAATAAATTTTGGCATTGTTCAAATAATTATGCTTATCTAAAACAATGTCCTGGTAATTTAATTTTTGATGTGGAATTAAAGATTTGTTCAATGAAATCAAGATTGATAAATAATCTTAATTCTGACATGATAAATATTCAATCTTCTTCAACATCTAAACTTCCTGGAGAACACAGTAATAATTATAATTGATTTGTTTCTAAAAGTTGATAAAAACAATTTTTAATCAAGGTTTTTCTTGTCCACAAGCAAATGGTCTTTTTAAGAATTCGAATAATTTCAATTCATTTTGGCACTGTGGCAATAATTTAGCAGTTCTTAAAATGTGTCCTGGTGAATTAGTATTTGATGAAAATATTGGTATTTGTAATTTCAAAAGTGCAAGTTTTCCAAGTTCAAAATAAAAACTTAAATATTGATTTTGATCTCAACAAGAAACGATTCAAGAATGAAATAAAACGATTCTTGTAATATTTTTTTCTATAAGTCGATTTGATATCGACTCTAAAAATGTCTTTTTATTTTTTAATAGATTGAATCTAGATTTATATTTAAAATTTTTAAAAATAATAAAAAAATATTAAAACTTAAATATTTTATGTTTTTATATTAAATAATTAGATTTACTATTATTTAAAAAATTTTCTAAAAATTAAATCTCTGGTCTATTTTTTAATGATAAGAAATAATTTTGAATGGTTTTCTCGATTTAAATTTAATTTTTAACATTTTCAAAAAAAATTTTGACTTTATTCTTGGAGTTTTTATTTAATATTTATTCATGTTTTGTCTGATTTAAAAGCTTAAAAAATTACAAAAAGTATTCAAAATTGAAAAAAATTTTGCTCTTTTTTTTATTTAAATTTTTGAATTTTTTTCTTTTTGAAAAATAAAATTAGAAAAAAAATCAAGCATCTCCATTCAATAGCTAACATTCCTCAACAAATAAAATAACAGTCGAAAATGGCGCCTAAAAAGAACTCCAGATCTTCTGTTTACTATTTTGTTCAAGAAAAAATTCAAAAAGGCGAAGCGACAGGAAATTTTCAAACGGCATTGAGCCAAGTTTTTGAGGAGTAAGACATGTTTTTTTTCCATTCCATTCAAATTTAATCAATGCAAACTAGATGGAAAAATTTATCAAAAATAGAAAAAGAACCTTATGAGAAAAAATACAAAGAATTTAAAGAATCACTTAGGCAAGAAAAAAGTATTCTATTTTTAAATTAATTTTCTTTTTTATCAAAAATTTTCCTAGTGGAAATATCATCAACGACCAGAGTTAAACAAGAATATTTTAGCGAAACAGGTTCTTTTATTTCTCGATCATCGGCCCTGGCCTCTCAAATTATTAATCATTTTGAAAATTTAAAATCATCTGCCTCAAATAAATCAGCCATTGATTTAGTAAAAGAACAAAAATGGTACATAGTAAAATTTCAGACATTTTGTAAATGTGATGAAAACACTTTGGATGACTATGAGTTCAACTCTGATCATTATTATGTGCTGGCTGAAGTCGGCGCACTAGAATACAGTCTTAAAGATGGCATCACCAGAGAATTTCACGCTTTTATCCCTCCTAATAAAATACCACTGGGCTACAGGTCTCTTTGTATGGACTCATCCAAAGAAAATCTTATTCCATTGTCAAATTTTGACAAAATTAATCTAACAATTCCGCAAATTTACTATCAACTTGAAGAATTTTTGAGGCCTTGTGAGAGCAATAATAATTTTGTTCCTGTTTTTTGCATGAATAAGGACATGGATGAGTCAAAATTTGGCCTGGAATTTTTACAATACGAGACCAACTCACGTGATACACGGTGTCTATATGACAATGTATTTGATCTAGAATCTTTGATGATACAACTAACTAGCTATTTTAATATAAATTTATCTTACAGTTCGGCCAAAGAGATTTTAGCTTCGTACTCATTCGACTATGCGTCGAATAGCAGATGCAGATTTCATGAGGAGATGGGGGTAAATTGTGGATTTTGTGCTCTTGGTAGTGTTAAAAAATATGCTTATTTGATCTCGGAGTACATTGGGCCAATATTTGAAATTAATCTGACAGAACGACATCTGCCTGTATTGACACCAGTCGGAACAATCATTCACAGCACGGGTTCAGAACCCAGAGGTAGAAGAAGCCAAAAACCGTTCCAGTATGGCAAGCGACCTCATGATAATGATGAAGAAACCTCTACAGAAGTTTACATGACAGAGAGAACATCAAATGCCGGCACTTCCAGCTTGATTTCAGTTGATGTTCGCAAGCAAAGTCAAAATGTTAGGACCAATAGAAGACTGATAGCAATCGAGACAGCCTCAGAAGTTGATACAAACTCGATTGTATCTGGAAAATATGAGGCCGATGACGAGGGCTGGACTGTTGTTAGAGATAAAAATCAAAAAGATGCTGATAATATCAGTGAATTGAGTGCAAATAATTCTAATTTAAGTGATTCTACATTTAAAACAATAAATACGAATCGATATGTGGGAAGGGGCCGAGCTTTCAATAAGAATTAGAATTTCAATGTTTGCAAGTTGGATTATTGTTTTGGTTGAATTAAAAGATTAACTTTTTCTTTTCCAGTTAATTTGTTTGTTTAAAAAATATAAATAAATTTTATTTATAGAATATTATATTTTGTTTAAAGTTTATTTAAAATTAGACAACTAGACATAAAAAAAATTAACAATAATTATAATTATCTTTAATTAAAGCTAAATTATCATTATCCATTAGGATAGAATAGGGTCAAAAAAAAAGAAAAAAAAGCTAAATTATCAAAAATATCAATGAAATTATTTTTTATTTTTATGATAGTTGACTATAGAATCTCTAATTTGTTCATCTAATTTCACAGTGTGATTTTCCTGTGTATTTATATCGGACTGTTTATTAAAATAGCAATGATCAAAATAAGACAATCAAAATAACATAATCAAAATAAAAAAAATTAGACAAAAAAAACATAATTGATTTGAATGCTTCAAAATGACATAAATCAATTTAAAATGATCAAAATAAAGAACAGTAAAATAGTAAACAAAATTTATTATTTTTTACACATTTTCAGGTATCTTTAACAACCATCATTTAATTTATCACTTATTGGATTCACTTAGAAACGAACAAAATAAAATGAAAAACAATTTATTAAAATTAAGAAATTCAAAGTGTGTTAAAAGTGAAAAAATTCTATCATGAAAATTTTGACAAGTTATGATCGAAATAAGATATTGGATACAATTAAAGAATTAAGTTTATTATAAACAAAAAAATAATTGATTAATTGACAATTTATTTTTCTTTTTTTTTTTTTGCTATTTTTTTTTAGCTTTTTTTAAAGCTATTATGATTATGTTTTGAATATTTTTATTTTGAACTTGTCATTTTACAGGTAATTTTATTTAAGTATTCTATTTTGATATTGTGTCATTATGAGCATTTTATTTTAAACACATGATAATTTACCTTATATCGGTAATAGATCAAAATAAATTGAGTTATAAAAGCTTAATTATAATAGCTCCATAATTCGACCAAGAATCTTGGGTTTGAATAAACGACAGTGTTTTTAAACCACGACCAGTTTTTACAATTTCCTTCTTTTCCACATAATTTTCCTCAAAATAATTATAAGGTTCAACAATCCTTACATGTACCTCACCTTTTGGATTCAATTTCGATTTCATAAAACTAGATACTTCTAAAACATCAATTGGTGGTCTGCTATGTTAAAAAAGCTAAAACAAGAAAAATAAAATTGCTTAATTGAATCAGCTATAGCTATTTTGAAAGTTTTAATATGAATAATTTATTTTAAGCTAATATAGAGCCTTTATACCAGCTTTAGTTTGGATAGTCTTATTTTTTGTCAGATTTTCTTCTGAATAGAGTCAATCTATTTGTTCATATTATTAATGGATGAGATCTTAAACATTTGTAAAAAAGCATTATGCCAAGTTTCAACGAAATTGTTTGTGCGAAGAAAGCCTTCTTGTATTATATCAAAAAAAAAAAAAAAACAATTCTAATTCAAAAACTGGGTCCTCTCAAAGTATTTATAAAATTGCATTATCTCATTTCCACTTAGGTATAGTTTATTCTTGATGACATTAAATAGTTATTTTTAAATAAAATGATAAAAAAAAGAGACCAAAAATGACTAAATAAGTAGCTTTTTTTAAAAAACAACTGTCTCAAAATCCTGGCTCGTTTAAATAAAAATTCAAACCCAAATAAACCACAAAAAATCTTTAATTTTTCACATTTTTTACATCGATGGTGAGACCTCATCTAGATTACACAGTGCAGGTTTGGAATCCAAGTATGAAAAGGGATGTGAATGCGTTGGAAAAGGTGCAAGAGAGGGCAACAAAAATACCTTATCTATAGTATCTCTAAGAAACATGTCGTATGTAATGAGATTAACGAAATTAGGTCTGACAAAGCCAAGTGAAAGAAGAGTGAGAGAGGAATGTACAAATTAGTTAATGGAATAGAAAAGGTAAGCTTGGTCAAGAATTTCGTGAAAAGATGAGAAAACAAGGGTCCAGTCAAGAGGAAATAGCATCAGATTTCAGAGAGAAAGTTTCCCGTTTCAAATTAGAAACGATTTTGTAGCTGCAGTAAGGGCCAGACATGTATTTTTCTCAAACAGAGTAGTTCTGCATTAGAATAAGTTTTCAGAAAATGTGGTGAAATCTATGTCAACTGCTAGTTTTAAAATGGCTTTAGATAAATTCAATAGAAGCGGCTGCTACATGTTAGGTGTCGCAGTAAGAATTACTAATACTACTACTACTACTACTAGTTTATAAGCTTATATTAGATTGGTTATTAAGTTTTTTCATCGATTTTTAAATTAAAAAATCTCATTCAAGATTACGTGTGGTCAAATAAAAATACTTGGAGTATAAAATTTAAACTTTAATACTTTTTTTACTTTCATAAATTTTTCAATTTTCGAAAAGAAAATAATAAAAATAAGACATATAACTGTTTTTTTGATTTCTAAACAGAAAGTATAAAAATTATAAATTTTATACTTTTTTTACTTTTCTGATATACATATTTATAAAATGTAAAATAAAATTTTTGTTGCTTTCTTATCAAAATAAATAGTTTTATGTAATAAATGTATACATGTATTTAGGAAAATACTCTATACTAGTATAAGAATAAGATAAATATACTTAATTTTCTTTAAATACTTATTCAATATAAGATGAATAATAATTAGTAAAATTAAAATAGAAAAGAAAAATTCGCATTAAAATTATTTTTTTTGTTAGTTTTTTTGGATAACACTTAAACTTTGTCTTACACACTACATTCTTTTTTTTTTAATTTTTTTTATATCGCCTTCTAGGCATTAACTGAAGCTAGATAAATAAATGGTCTACAGATAAATTTTTTTGTTGACAGAACTCTTTTTATATTTTCAATCTAAATACTTTAAATAAAAAAAAGCTCTTTGGAGAAATAATAGACTGATAAGCTTGTTAACTAATCCTACATAAAACAAATGATTTTTTCTAGTTGATTTCAATTAAAACTTTCTTCTTCTCTGCATAGCAGTCTATAATGAAAAATCTTTTATTTTAGTCTAAAATTTAGTTCCTATAGACTATGTTTTCTGTATGCTATTTTTAAAAAACATTTAATATATGACTAGTAAAAAAATACTCAAGTCCATTATTCTCAATCGAAACCGAGAATTTAACCATATTTAATCTATTTCAAAAAGATCAAATGAGGCGTCTTTTGACATTCAAAGTATTAGTCGTACTAGTCCTGAAAATAGTGTATAAATGAAAATGATACAAAATAATCAGACTGTAGATCATTGATCAAAGTCTGTTTCTTCGGCTGTAAATGAAAAAATATCCTCTGCCAACTAGGTGTGGTCAAATAAAAATACTTGGAGTATAAAATATAAATTTGAGAAAAAAAATAGTTTTTTATGCAAAATCATAACTTGAGATGAAAAATAGATCTACTTCGATGGCCGTTAATTGTGAAAAATGCAGCGTTAATTCTTAAAATTTAAATTTTGATACAATCTCTACAACCTTAACAATTTATTTCCAATTTACTAATGGCTGACTAATTTTTAAATTTTGATTTAATTAAAGGAATTTAAATTGAAAATCAATAGAAAAATTTCAAAAAATTGAGTTTTTCAATAATTTATTTGAAATCAATAACATTGAAAAATCACCTAATATCGGACCTAAACAAAGTAAATTAGAATTAAAAATTTTTATGAAATTTGAAGCATGACCTTCGACAAAAGTTTTGAAAAAAAACAATTTACATGGACTTAAGCTAAAATACAATATCAAAAAATAAAATAAAATTTTTATATAATTTTTTTTCAACAGGTCAATACTCTTAATTCAATATATAAAAAAATAAAAATAGAAAAGATTAAATTTTTCTCAATCTAAAAGTTGAAGATTTAATTTTTTAAAAATAAAATTTATTGATTTAAAAGCCTCTTGGTTGGATTTGGAAACGAAATGATGCTTTGACATAGGATTCAACATTTGAATCGGATTTCTATTTGTGCTGAATTTAATTATTGTTTCGTACATTTCTACTTTATAATTCAATTCGGGAAAATCGCAAACTTTGGATCTAAAATTTTGCAGACATCTATTATATAAAGCCAGATTGTGGGATTTTGTTTTGGTCCACAAGTGAATTTGTGCAGATAAAAGCCAGTCATATATTAACAGTTCAAATTTCTAAAAAAAATTTATTATTTACTCTTTTTTGATTAAAAATTTCTCTGATTTTTTTTTAATTTATTTTATTTCATCATTGAAAAGAAAAATTTAGTAAGAAAGCCCTATTTTTTTTATCGGTACAAAATTTTGAAAGCAAAACTTGCAATTGAAAAAAAAAACTTAGTTAAGTAAACTAACTTAACTTAATTCTTAAATGCCTAGCTTCCAATTCTCACCAGTCTATTTAAGTGAGAAGTTTTTTGTGTCATTATGAGACTGGTAAAAGTGTATTTCAGAGACTTTTCAAATCTATCTGATCACTTGATGGATGATCAAAAAAATTAAATTTTCAGAAAAACAAAGAATCAAAAAGTTTAAATTAAAACTATGAGAAAACTCAAAATTGAAATTCAGATTTAAAAGCATGGTTAAAAATTAAATTTGAGAAATTATTTAAAGAATTATTTTTCATCAATTGTTTTAATTAAATTTAAAATTTCAATTAACAAGTCAATGTATAGATGATGACACAACCACATAAATACATTATCTTTAAATAATCTAAGCAAAAGGCCTAGGGATTCTAAATTTTCATAATTAAAAATTATACTTTTTTTTGTAAATCACCCTTTTTTGACTCAATTTTAAAATCTTAAAAATAAAAAAAAAGAAAAAAGTGATTTTTAAAGATTTGTTCAGAATTTTGTCTTGTTTTCGAATCTGAAAAAATAAGCCGAGAAGATACAAAAATACTGAAAAAAATCCTTGAAAAGTTTTACCATTTTTGACTCAGATATTGGTAAATTAAGGACATAATATCTTGATTCAGATTATAAAAGATATTATTTCCTATCAGAATTGGTGCAATACTATATATTGTTATTTGTTATTAAAATAGTTTTGGCTGAGCTTCGGTCAGAACAGGATGGAACTAAGGCTTTCTTATTAGCCCAACGAATAAAAGAAAAATGGAACTATTTTAAAAGAATTTTAGTTTAAATATCTTTTATAATACATTGGTGGTGTTAAGTGTGAATTGGGCGTGACATGACGCGAGATTTTGGATTAGTTGTTGATGGTTTGTTCTTTTGGTTAGAAATTTCAACAAAAGTTTCTTAATTCTAATAAGTTTAGGTTGATAGATTCGTGGATAGTAACAATTTTTGTTTTTAAATGGAAAAATTTGATCTCTTTGATGTGTAATACTATGAGGACAAGCATATTTAAAAATGAGATATTAAAGTGTGAAAAAGTTTTGTTTTTCAAATCGTTTAGGGTGTAGGGTCAAAAAAACAATTTTTTTTTCTCCAAAAAATTTTTTTTCTAAGTTCTCGGTTCTCTGAAATTCAAATTTAATGCGCCAATTGTGCTACGCACGTACCTTAGAACAATGATTAAATTTATTGAACAAAAAAGAAAGAAAAGAAGTAACAAAAGGGAGTCAAAAGACTCCTCCGGCCTTTGAGTCTTAAAAAATTTAAAGCAAAGTTAAATTTTTAATCCAGGCTAATTTAGCATTTGTGAAAGAAAACAAAATGTGCGGTGAAAGAAAAAGTAGTAAGCTGGTTAAGAACTGAATCAATAAACATGCCCATAGCTTATTTAAATTTAAATTGGATACAGTCGCATTAAGAAATAAGTTGATACAAAAAATTTTCAAATTTAAAAGAACTTAATAGTTTTTTTAGTTGTATTGTTTCATTTGGTCACAAAAAAAAAAGCATAAATTTCTCAATTTTTTTTCTAATTAAATAATTTAATTTAATAAATAGTTACCTCAACTAAGAAGCCTTGAGAAGACAAGCCTGTGCTTCTATTGAACGAATCCAAAGCTGATGCAGATTTTTGGCAATATTGCAAAGCTTTATCCGGCTCTTGCAAGCTTTCATAGGCTTTTAGCAAAAATATGACTGCTTCAATGAACTGGCTGTTGAAAGAATTCTTCATATCATTTGTGTTCATAATTTTATGATCGAATTTTCTAAGCTTCCATCTATTCAACATGCTCAAGAGTTCGATAAGTACCAAGTGGGCTTCTAGCTGTCTATGGCCAAGTTTTTGCATCTCCGAAGCCGAAAAATACTCCATGCTAGTCTTGTACATCATCTCAAGTCTTTCAAACTTAATCTGGTCGACATTGGCCAACTCTTGCTCCTGCTCGCTCAAATCATCCATTCCAGAAATGCTCGCCACATTTTGGTCATTTGCGCAACTGACTGACTCGAGCAGTCTTTCAATAGACACCACACCGGAACTATTAAAAATATGATTTGTCATTTTGGATAGCAAAAAGTCCTGAAATTTCGACATTAAAAACTCACACGACACTCCATTGGCACATATTATTCGTTTGGCACAATCGTCATTTGTCAATGAATCGTCAGCATCGTACAAAAATGAGCTTGATAGCAAGCGTCGTTTGTACTGAATCAAATTAAGCATCTCAATTCCCATAAACTCATTATTTTGATTGTTTGTTTTTGATGTGTCTTTATTTGTCTTTGTTGGCAAATAGTCCTCAAAATTTACCACAAAATGTATAAATAAATTCTTGTCAAGCATTGTTCTGAGGGTTCTCAGCTTGCATCTTTGCTCAAAATCATTTTCAGTTTCACATTTTTCATTAAAAACTTTGAATAGGTGATTTTTTAGCAAATATTTGCTCAAAATTTTGCTCAAATTTGAAGACAAGCGAAATTTGGAGGCCAATAAAGCCGAAAAATAGAACTCGCACAAATCAAATTTGTCTCTGAGAGAAATGTCCTTGTTTTGTGCGTGCACAAGTCGAGTGTAAATGTCACTCATGTTATGCATGCTGAGAACGTAGTATAAATACATTAGGACAGAATAAGAGCTTGTTTGAACACAGCTGCTTTTGAGCACAAAGTCTCGTTGGGATTTCATGTTCAAATAGGAAAATTTGTGCATTTCATAGTAGAAAAGTGCGCTAAGCTTGTACATTTTGGCATTTCGGACACCGTACAGCCACATGCCTAGCCTGGTTAGCCAAACACCAATGCAAAGTTTGTTCAAAATTAGCCTATTCATTTGCCAGGCTATGCCCATTGTTAAACTAATTTTGGAGCGCGGAACTGTTTGTCCGAGTTCGCTGAGGCCTTTTTCAAGCAAGGCAAACGCTTCTTCGTATTTGTTTTGTTGAAATTTTTTGCCTGCTTGATCGTAATGCAGCCCAATGGTGTCCATATGGTGCGAGCTCAAGCTTACGTACGATTCGCCGCTAACACATATTTTAATCAGACATGATAGAATCAGTATTGTGTTTAATAGCCAGCTGAGGACAAAATTGAGGTCATGATAGACCGGTTTTTTGTCCATGAACATGCTAGAATTGGAATATTGGTCGTTGTCCATGTCTAACCAATTGAGAACTCGGCCACCAGATGCTAGTTTTTCATTTTTGTATATTTGTGTCATTGATTCGCTTTGATCAGACGATGATGGTAGTATCAGACTAAACGGATTGAATATTAACACACTCATTACAACCATGCATAACATTATTCTTGAGCTTTCTTTAATAGCTTCTTTTTTGACTTTTTTCTTGTAATTGCGCGTTGTTTTAGCCTTGTTTTGTGAACTAGAAACATTTGATGATTGTTGACTAATTGATGCTTCCGAGTCTGATGTGGACAAGAATGAATCGTCATCCAGTGATGAGCCAGACGATGGTGGCGTATTTGGCGATTCGATAAGCTTCAATTTTGGCTCGGCTAGATTAACACTGCTCAAAACACTTTGTATTATATTCAAATTATTTGAATTTAAAGATATTGTCTGCAATGCTGTACGTAGTGTACAATTTTCATCGATTAATTGCTTGTTATTTTCTTCTAAATTGTTTATGTACTCTAAAGCTTTTCTTAATATGCCAGATTTTTGTAGTTTTACATCTTTGCCGGCCACTTTTACTTTAAGCTCAACTATTTTGTCGTTTATGCTTGAGCGGTATTTTTTTTCAATGGCATTGTGAGATGTGCGCTTAGGAGGCTTGTTTTTTTTCGAGTCTGTTTCGTATAAATTTTCGCTCTTTGATTTTCGGCTTTTTTTGTTTTCGCTGGGCTCGTTTTTAGTCTGAATAGGCGAAGGCGGAGTGAGCGGCATATGAAAATTTTGACCACCAGGACTGATAGTGTGCACAGGAGAGGAGGATGTGACCAAATTTTGCTCAACAGCCAAATAGCTCGGATCAGCAGAGCTCTTCTCGCCGTTCATTATATCCTTTAGGTTTTTGCGTGTCTTTTTTGCACTTGGCTCATTCTGGTTGTAAACGAATATGTTCTGTGGCTCCACGTTGAGCAACGGTACTTCCATTTGATTTTCATTTGAAAGAATTATCATGCTTTGGTTATTGGCGGGCAAATTTACCGGGATTAGATTGTTGTTGAAGCTAACCGGTTCGTAGACAAGCGGCTGGCTTTGGTAAGGTTGCTGTGGCACCGCGTTCGCTTGGTACGGATCTGTATTAGAAAGCTGATGATAATTTTGGCTAGGGTTAACAAAGTTTTGGCTCTGATTGTTTGCGAACCAGGTTTGAGTGGCTGGTTTTGAGTTAATGTCGCCCATCAGGTCTTGGATCATGTTGTCGGCCATGTGCAGCTCTGACGAACCCAGGATTTCTTCAGTATAAAATTTTATTTAAAAAAATTCAAAAAAAAAATAGCTCAGTGTTTTTATTTACCGCTCATGAAGTCGACATCTATGTCTTCCATCAAACTGTTTTCCATTGTGGAAACACACTTTAAACAAAATTTTTCTTGTATCAGGTCAAATTTTAAAAATTTATTTCTTAAACGTTTTTTTTTTCTATTAAAATGGGGTGATATCTCAGTTAAATTTTGAAAATAATTATGCTAAATTTTGAATCATAAAATTAATCGTATGATCAAATTATTATTATTTTTTCTTTAAAATTTGCAATTTAATATTGCCGACATAGAAACTAGAGACTTTGCATTTTTGCATATTAAATTTGTGATTTATTTGCAAAAAAGTTTCTAGGTGTATTCAATTTTTTTTTCTTAAGTCGCTTAAATAAGCTATACATTAGATTCATTTATTTGAAAGAATTTTTATTAGCTCAAGCTCAAATATCCAATGGCTAAATAAAAATAATCTTTTATTAAGACAAAAGAAACTTTTTAAAAGCCATATTTTTAGTTTAAAAAAAAATTATTTGAAATAAAGGTTTTAAAAAAAACTGGCTTTATTTTCCAATTTAATAAATTTAAAATAGAATTATGTTGAATCATATAATTTGGCTTTTAAAAAGATGGGATATTTTTGATTGTTGCATCTTTGTAATTCTTAAAAAATTTTAGCAAAAGGTTGGCGCAATTTTATTCTTTAAAGTTCACTTTTTTAACTTTAAATATAAGTTAATAATTATTTTATCTTAGTTATTTTTTTGAGCCACATAATTTTGCATTTTTTTAAAAAGGTTGGATATTAATGATTTAAACATCATTGTTTTTCCAAAACTTCAAGTCATATTGTATGCTTATGTAAACAAAATTGAATTTCCTTCCAAATCATATGTCTAACTTATTTAATTCTAAAAAAATTTCATAAAATAAAAACTTTAAATGTAAATTTTGAAATTTTGATGCTGTTATGTCATTTATGAAATCAATCAGCAACAGTGACTAGTAATTTCTATATTCAGTGATGCATTAACTTTTTACAAAAAATCCTCTGGGTTTTCAGACGGATCATTACTTGTGATAAGAAGTGGATCTATTTTCGAAATTAAGATAACAGAGATCGATGTTTTGACCCATCTGAAACAGTTCAGCCAGTCGTAAAATGTTGGTGCTTTGATAAAAAATGTCATGTTGTGTATTTTTTCAAAGTTTGTGGAATTTCCAAAGACGCCGGATCATCCAGCAAATAGATCATGTCTCTCTTCTTCTGATTATCATCATTTTCGCTCAATAGCTCATTTTCTATGAAGACGGCATTTTGATAAATAAGAACAAATTGAAGAAGCGTGTGCTAGGTTTATGACTTTACAAGAGAAGTCCAACAGTCCTAAACGGTACAAGAAAAGAATCGAACTACTTTCTGATAGATGGCTAAAGGGTTTAAATTTTAAAAATTAGTTAACTTTTGCTTTTAAAAAAAGATAAATTAAAAAAAGCTAAAAATAATGCATAATTTTTTTGACTCACCTTTATATATAATGCAATTTAGCAGCTTAATATATAAATACTAAGCAACTATGCGTAACACTCACAAAAACTATTATATAAAACTTTGAAGCACTTTTTTCATTCTAATGTATAATAGATAAAATCTATTTGCATTTAATTAATCATCAGTCATGACTCTAATATTAAACTTAATAAATCAACACTTAAAAATTAACTAAATTATTTCTTGTTAATAATCGTGTTTTTATTAAAGTAATTTTTGTCATATAAATAAATATATTTTTTACAATTTGAATAATTTGAATAAAAAAAAATTAACTATTAGATTAATTTTTAAATCATCTACTAATTAAAGATTATTTGCGTAACTCGTAAAAAGTACGAATTAACACTCAAAAACCGGAGGGGTCTTTTGAACCCTTTTTGTAACTTCCTTTATTTGTTTTTTATTCAATAAATTTAATCATTTTTTTTAATTTTTTTTCAATCATATCTTAAATCAAAAATGAAAATTATAAAATTATTTAATTTTTACTTATTAAATTATTTATTACAAAGAAAATTTATTTTCATTGAAAAAAAATTAAATAACACTTTTGTTAGAATTCTTAATTTGGTACGAATTTTAGGAAATAGTCAAGAGGCGACTCAAATCTGTTCAGGTTCGGTTGAATATAATTTAAAATGTTTTCTTGAAATTGATGGTGGATAAGTCGACTAATTGCAAAGTTTTTTAATAATCTATTGAACCTTTTTTCAAAATTTCAATTGTAAGCGATTAGTGAAATGTTTATCAATCTAGTTCTGAAGTTAATTTTTTAATTGAAGTTGGACATTTTTTTTGGCACTCAGAAAGCATTTAATACTAGAAGCACAAAGCATTTTTTCAGGTTTTTTTAATTCATCAATATTTTAAATAAAAAATATTATAAAATTATTTAATTTTTTCTATAAAATAATTTTATTTTCATTGAAAAAAAGTATTAAAAAAAGTCATCCGGTTTTTGAGTGTTAAATTTTTCCTATTTTAAACCTCAGTTAAGCGTCATTTATTTATTCTTATAGTTTGAAAATGGAAATTTTTTGAATAATTATTTGTTTAATGTCATAAAAGTAATCAAATAAAAGTATAGTTTATTTAAAAAAAAAAAACTGACTTTGCTTTTGTTTAAGTATTATCGAAATATTATTATTATTATTTACTCAATTATTCACAAATAGAATAACGCCTAAAAAAAAATAAAAAATTATGGGTGTGTTATTTGTACTTTTTTTAATTTTAAAAAAATCGCATTTATTCGTTTTAAATAGGTGTTTAAAGACATGTATAATATATTTTAAAAACTAAAATATTGAATTTGTAACAAAATAAAAACATTTAATTTATTTTTGTAATTAATGTCAATTACGTTTAAATTTATCAGCTTTCTAATTTATCCAAATATAATTTATTGAAATGAAACTTTAACACTAGTAAGCCCGACTAATTTTTCATTAAAATTTCAAGTAAAGTTATTAAGATAAATCAAACATTTTCTTTGAAAATTTATTCTCTTTCTAAAAAATTACAATCAAAATTTTTAGCTAATAAAAGCAATTTTATAAAATTTTTTTTATGTCTGATAAAATTCAAGTTTCAATTTTTCAAAAAGGGGTCTATATAACCCCTCGGGCGTTCTAGTGTTAATAAGACCAAAGAACCAAAACTAAATATTAATAAATCTGAAAATGTTCAATGGAAATTTCCGCTTTTAATCTTTATTGCTTCTTTTTTATTATTAACTCTTCATCATATACCAGTGTAAACTTATACCCTAAATCCATTTTCAAATAAAAAAAATGTCCTTAATCGAAGAAATCCGCAATAACATTTCTCAATATCAGGTTTTTGTACCTAATTTAAAGAGAAAAACTAGAAGAAAAGGTAAAACTTATTTTCCCTTCTGTAGTTTTCTTTATTTGGAGAATGCAAAAAAATTCTTAGATCGAGAATTTGAAGCAAATATCTGGACTTTAAAAAGAGCGTCCGAAACATTGCAAGCAGATGTAATATAGTATCAATGTACAAAATCTAATAGTCGACTTAAAATTGTCCCCTTTTTGGAAAGCAACGATGCAGTAATGATAGAAATGACTAAAGAAAATCATGAGCACAGTGATTGGGAGACACTTAAAACATACTCAGTAATTAGAGAACCAGTAAGAAGCAAGATAATAGAATACAGACAATATCTTATTTCGATGATTTTATTTATTTTATCAATTCATTCTTTGTAGTGAATTCCAACCAAGAAGAATGGGAATTGAGTAGATGCAATTGCGGCAGGTGGTTAAAAAACTAAAAATGTGATAATGTGATTGCCATAAGCTCTCGATTAAGTATTTTTTTTAATATTAATATCTTATTTGTTTTTATTCTAGAACTCTGTAACTTCAAAGAAATTGCAATGAAAATTCCTCTTGAAAGAAAAAGACGTCCAGGTCGTCCGAAACTTACAACAAAAGTATTGACAAAACAGCGAAATGAAACTCAAACAATCAATGAAATAGCCATCAGTATTTGCGATGATTCTGAAACAGAGGAGATAGCCGAGCCAATAGCAAAAAAAAAGTAGAGTTGAATTTATTGAAATATTATGGAAAAATAATTTTTCATTATTTTGTTCTAATTAGTTAATTTGTGTTACTTTTTTCTAAAAAATAACATTAAATAAAATAATTTGTTCTAAATTCAGTATTTTTGTTTTTTTTTTTTGCATAATATATACACAGGAAATAATTATATGCTGTTTAAAATTTTTTTATTTTGTTTGTTAATCAATCTGTTTTTGTTCAAAATTATACTTTAGAAGCATTTTTCATACTAATAAAATACAAATAAATGTTTTTTTAATTGTACTAATTTATACTTTTAAATTGTTAGTGTTTTCATTTTTGTTTTTATTCAGGTTATTATTATGAAAATATTCTAAATTTTAGGCAAAGATTTTTTCTTTTATTTTAAATAAAAAGTCATGATTTAAATTATTCTGCTAAATATTTATATGGTAAATTGAAAACATTAGATATTTATTAAGAGCAATTTTAGTCAAGCAAGTGATCATCAGAGTTTATTTACGTTATTTTATTTTTTTAATTAAATTTTTTTTTCTATTTTCGGCAGCCGTTAACACTAGAAAGCCCGGCATATCTCTCATAAAAATTTCAAATAAAGTTATTAAAATGAAATAAACATTTTCGTAGAAAAATTATTCATTTTCTAAAAAAATCACAATCAACAAATAGAAGCCATTTTTTAAAATTTTATTTATTTGTGATAAAATACAAGTTTCAAAAAGGGTTCTAAAAAACCCTTCGGGTGTTCTAGTGTTAAATTATCTAGTTATGAGAACTCGAAAACTTTAAATTTTTTTTAATTAATTCTAGTTTTTTTTTTAATTAAATTATTAAAATTGTTAAACAGCATTAAATTTAATTTTTTACTAAAATTTTAAACAATATTGTTGAATGCATGAATAGAAATCTTAAATATATTTTTTAATATTTTTTTAGATACATTTTAATACAACAGTAAATTTGTTATTTACAAACATTTATTACATTTATTTTGCTATTTATTTTTATCTTCTGGGCCAAATTTAAATTTCTATTAATAATAATAATAAGATACGGCAAGCAGGCTTGCGAAGATGTTTTACTAGGAAAACAGCTATGATAGCTAGATACAACAAAGACTAGATTCATTTTCAAAGACATAGTCAGTATTGGTAAGATGCATGATTAGGACAAAATATAAACTAAGTGTGAGAGAGTTACGGCTAAGATAAATTCAGGATGATTTAAATACGATTAATTCTAAAAAATTTAACTGCTATTGCTTTTATTTGATTGAGAGAATTTCTTCTTATTGTGCTTGTATGCGTCGTATCTATTTTTGAATTGATTGACTGTAGAAACTTCGATTACTTCCCGAGGTAGGCCATTCCATTCGTTCACGACTCTGTTTGTAAAGAAGTTAATTATTTGCAAGCAGTGGTTAGAGGATTGGCCAGAGATTCTTCTCAAGTGCCCTCTGATTCCCTGAGCAGGCCCAGTTTGAGACAGTGAGTTACATGGCACATGATGTACAGTCCAATTAATCTGATTTAATCCTTTGCTGAGTTTAAAGAATTGGATCATGTCGCCTCTTATACGACGCTCTTGGAGCGTATCTAGTCAAGTCGGTCTTCGTAGGGCCAATTTCTAATTCTTGGTACTAGTTTTGTAGCTCTTCTTTGGACCTTCTCGATGGCGCTTGTATCTTTCTTACTGGGATTTGCCCAGACAACTGATGCATATTCAAGATGAGGTCTTACGTATGTGCAGTACAGAGTCTATTAGTTGAAACTTTTAAACAAAGACAAAGCATATTAGGTTATTTTGCTGAAAGCTTGGAAAAATATTTTTTTTACTAATTTTTTTATATTCAAACTAAAAAATAAAAAGGAGGGTGCATAATTTTTCAGAGTTTTGGCCCAGATCGATCCCATCCTTATTGAGTTTAGATATTTTGGATTAAAAAAATTAAATAGGTCATAATTAATACATTATGTTTAAAAAATAAAAACTTTTTGTTTTATTGTTAAATTAAAACTTAGATTAGTAATTAAAAAAATCAAATTTTACAAAAAAAGTTATTTTTTAAGTGAATTCGGATCTCTGAGATAAATGAGATTGATATTTTAATAGATTCATGTTTTTAAATAAATTTTAAAAAATGCTATTTAGTAAATGTTTTTTAGTAGATTTTTTTTGCATTATGAGGTGGAGAATAAAAACAAATACAAAAAACTACTATCCTCGGAAAAACTCCAAATAAAAAGTTTAAAAATGAGCTCCAAATTGTGCCTTTTTAAAAATAATTTTCATATTTAAATTTGCAGGCCAAGTCTCAATCGAGATCTGGCGCCGTCCATTTTTATTTGATACTATTGCACTTAAAAAGTGATTTAAAGAAGTAGAAAAATTTTCAAATTAAAGACATTCTAGGTTTTGTTTCATGATTCGTTTAGAATCATGTAAAAAATTTTTTTCCTAAAAAAATTTTTTTATCTGATCATTTGAAATTAGACGACTAAAGAAAACAATTTTTTTAAAAAGCTCATTCCTCTATTAAATCTCTACTAATTATTATTTAACAGTTGCATTATGCAATATAGACCATCTTCTCTTCTAAATGTGTTCCAATTAATTAATTACTGATTAATTATATTGATTAACAATTTATTTATAAATCTCCTTTCTGCGAATTTTATTTCTTAAAAAAGCTATAATAATTTAATTTTAATATCAAATTTTATCGAATATTTTTTAAATTTTCTAATATTTCTAAGCTTTATTTTTAAGCTATTGAAAAAGGATTAATTTTTGGAAAAAATATATCGAAATTAATATTTTATGAAAAAACTAATAGCTAATAACTTTACTATCATTTCGCTTTAGATTTTTATTTACTGATAAATTATTCAATTTGTTTGCCTATCGACTGAATTTCTAAAACTTTTCTATTTAAATTTACCTTTTTTTTACTATTAAAAACTTCTCTCTAAAATGATACATTTAATTCATTCATTTAAATTCTGCCGTTAAAAAAAAAATAATTTAAAAAAAAACTAAATTTTCAAAAAACAAAAAAATACAGATAGCCTTTTAATGAATAAATGCACCAAAAAAAATTTTTGTGTTTGAAGATTAAACTGTTTATATTTTGTTTTGTTTAATGATACAAAAAAAACATCATGAAAAACCAAAAATTCCATAAAAACCAGCGTTGACTTTAATATAATATTCATAAATATTTAAGTTAATGAAAAATTTCTTTAATCTTTTTTAATTTATTAATAAAAAAAGCAATAGTTAATTATTCTTGAAACTATGCTCTAAAGGCTTTTGGAGGCTAAAATTTTCCACACGCTACTTCAATTTGTTCTTATTTATCAAAATGTCGTCTTCATAGAAAATGAGCTATTGAGCGAAAATGATGATAATCAGAAGAAGAGAGACATGATCTATTTGCTGGATGATCCGGCGTCTTTGGAAATTCCACAAACTTTGAAAAAATACACGACATAACCTTTTTTATCAAAGCACCAGCATTTTACGACTGGCTGAACTGTTTCAGATGGGTCAAAACATTGATCTCTGTTATCTTAATTTCGAAAATAGATCCACTTCTTATCACAAGCAATGATCCGTCTGAAAACCCAGAGGATTTTTTGTAAAAAGTTTCTTACAAATTTCAATGCATCACTGAATATAGAAATTACTAGTCACT
The DNA here is from genome assembly GCA_016987375.1 of Brachionus koreanus. Lineage (NCBI taxonomy): Eukaryota > Metazoa > Rotifera > Eurotatoria > Ploima > Brachionidae > Brachionus > Brachionus koreanus. The sequence goes on along the minus strand of PJRA01000493.1, from coordinate 1,142,400 downwards.
GTTGCTGATTGATTCTATAAATGACATAACAGCATCAAAATTTCAAAATTTTCATTTAAAGTTTTTATTTTATGAAATTTTTTTAGAATTGAATAAGTTAGACATATAATTTTGAAGGAAATTCAATTTTGTTTACATAAGCATACAATATGACTTGAAGTTTTGGAAATACAATGATATTTAAATCATTAATATTCAACCTTTTTAAAAAAATGCAAAATTATGTGGCTCAAAAAATAACTAAGATAAAATAATTATTAACTTATATTTAAAGTTAAAAAAGTGAACTTTAAAGAATAAAATTGCGCCAACCTTTTGCTAAAATTTTTTAAGAATTACAAAGATGCAACAATCAAAAATATCCCATCTTTTTAAAAGCCAAATTATATGATTCAACATAATTCTATTTTAAATTTATTAAATTGGAAAATAAAGCCAGTTTTTTTTTAAACTAAAAATACGTAAACTCATTAGACAATTAGCCAATTTTTTTTTTTCAAAAATAAAATGAAGACTTTTTTTAAACATTTACATTTGATCATAGAATTTTTCTCTATTGAGAAATTTTTTTCTAATCATTTGAAAATTTCATTAACTAATATTTTTCTAAATAAAAAAATATATGAATAATTAAAATATTCGACAAATTTGAATTTAATGCTATGGTTTGTTGAGCTTGCGCACTTTATCCAGCTATTGCCGAAAAGTAAAATCTCAATTAGCTTATCACGCAACAAAATAATTTTTCTCTTTTGACTTAAAAAGAAAAAAAAAGCTATCGACACAAATAAATAATCTAAAAATAATTATACATGAACGTCTATTAGTTGAACAAGCTGTGAAAATAAAATAGAATAGAATAAATAGTCACTTTGAGAATATCTATAAAGCTATTGGTTTTAGAAAAAAATTTTGAATTTTAATTCAGCATAAAAAAGCCAATGAGAAAAAAATTTCTCATTATATTTGAGTCTCACACACGACATTAATTAAGATATAGCCTTATCGTCAAGATTGTATGCAAAACTTGCCAGCAATAAATCACAGATCACTTTTTGTCTAATAAATTGAATTTCCAACGACCAAAAACTAGTTTCTAATAAACAACTTTATTTTTCTGATTCTTTTTCTTTGTTTGAAAAATTGGCTTAACACAATAAATCTTCTCTGTTTTTGTTTCTTATTTTACACAATTTAACGCTTAAGTGGCCAAAATGACTGATTGCCAGATCAATATGTCCTATCAGACTAGTTCGGCTAATTTTTCATCAAATCTTACTTTCAACAATTTAAAAAAATCAAGTCTGTTCGATCAAAATGGATGTTTAAATGACAATTTATCACAAATCGCATTTAACAATTTTCCAGATCAGTACTTATCAAATGACAAAAGATATTTGATCAACCACTATCAGGAATATGAAATAGATGATAATTACAGGGAAACGACTAGTTATGGTCTGGGCTGTGACATGGCTGAGCTTTCGAGACTTAGTGTAAGTGTCGGTTCGGACGAGGCGCCCAAGACATCGGAAAATTTGGACTCACCCGATGTTAAGGTTTATCCATGGATGAAAAAAAATCACGCTTGCAATGACTATGGTATCTAAATGACTAATTATTTAAAATATTTAAATAAAATATTTTTTTTGTTCGGAAATTAAGACTCAGATATTTATGATAATAAGCGTACTAGGACGTCTTATTCAAGGTACCAAACTTTGGAATTAGAAAAAGAGTTTCATTTTAACAAGTTGGTTGATTATTTTTGGCAATATTTTTGAGATTAAAAATTTACATTAAGATATTTGACCAGACGTCGTAGGATTGAAATAGCTCATTCGCTTTGTTTAACTGAGAGACAGATAAAAATTTGGTTTCAAAATCGTAGAATGAAATGGAAAAAAGACAACAAGATTTCGAGTTTGAACGATGTGGCCAAAATTACTATGGCCAAGGGAGCTGCCCAGCCAATTTATAACCAAATTTAGCTTTTTTTTTAATTTTGATTTCGTTTTTTTTTTTAATAAAAATGATTAATAACCACAATAATATAAAATAAAAGTAATTTTATAATTTGTCCCTTCTAATAAAATTCGAGGAAATTATTGTTTAAATTGGCTATATTAAACTCTTTTTTTTTTAAAAGAAAATTTTAAAAAAATATTTTATTTTCATTTGGTTTTTATTAACTTAAAGAATTAGAATCATATTACCTTAAAAATATTTTCTTAATTCGTTTATTCTAGCGGCTGAAGAATAAAAAAAATTAGAAGCTGCTTCTTTATCATTTTCATATTCTAATGAATTGAGAAAACGAATTTATTTTTGTGTCTCACTCTTCGCCTCATACAAATTGAATGAAGGTTTAGTCTCAGAGAAGATTTAGTCAAAATTTTGAAAATATTATTATTCAAAAATTATTGAAAAAAAAGGTGAAGCAAACTGCATTTTAAAAAGCTTGCACTGATTAGTAAATGGATTTAAAAAAGCAAAAAAAAAATTCTAATTATTGGAGCTGAAGATTTAAATGCCTGATAAAAACTATTCTGTTCTAAAAGCATATTTAAGAAACGAACTTCAGATTTCAAAAATGTGATAACTATTTTTTATCTTCACAAAAAAGAAAGCCATTCATTCAAAAACTAAGAGGACTTAAGAGAGAAAATCTGTTATAAATTCAATAAATGAAGGATGGGAAGTGTTTAGGTATAATATTTTTCTCAAAAGAGATGAAAAAAATCAAATTATAAAAGGTGACCTTAAATTAAAAATAAAAACATCATGCAAATTAATTTCAAATTCTTAAATAAACCATTTCAGAAAAACTTTTGGCAGTTAATAAGTATCAGCAACGACACGGAGACAGAATCTACAAAGACAACTTATTTGGAAAAAATAAATTCGTGACGATTCCTTATTATATAGCAAAACGAAGATGAAACAGTTTGAAAGTTAATGAATTAATTGAGGAACTTAATTTTTTTGAGCCAAAAAAGAAGAAAGATTTACTGATGGGCGATTGGTTTGCTAAATACAAAGCACAAAAACTATTTGATTTTGTTATTAAGCCAGGTTTAAAATTCCCAGAGTTACTCTCCAGATATATAACTACAAATGATATAGAAAGTTCTAACTAAAAAATTAAAACTGAGTTATTTAAATTGAAAACGAATTCAATATCTGAGGTTCTTGAATATTTTAAGAATGGTTCAGTAAATCAACAAAATCAAGCGTTTTGGAACGGTCAGGGTGCATTTGGATCGGTCGGATTGGATATGGAACGGTCAAGGTGCATATGGAACGGTGGTTTTGGAACGGTCAGGATGGCTTTCGGAACGGTCGGATTGGATATGGAACGGTCGGATTGGATATGTAACGGTGGTGTTGGTTTTGGAACGGTCGGATTGGATATGTAACGGTGGTGTTGGTTTTGGAACGGTCAGATTGTATATGGAACGGTGGTGTTGTATTTTGAACGGATTTGGAACTGTCAGGCTATCAATTGGAACGGTTGAACTATAATTTATAACCGTTTTTTTTTAAAATGAGCGGTTATTTTGTCGTCGAAATAATGAACGGGTATGTATATCCGTTCTTTTTTCTATTTCATTGCAAATAAAACTACTGTAGCTTGATTTTGTTGATTTACTGAACCATTCTTAAAATATTCAAGAACCTCAGATATTGAATTCGTTTTCAATTTAAGTCAATCCTCGATATAACGACAAAGTTGGGCGGAAATTTTTATATTCGTTGTATCGAAATTCGTTCTATCGAAAATCCCATACAAAAGCATTGAATAAATTATAAGATTTATTATTTTGAATTTTTATTAAAATAAATGAAAAAGGTGAAAAAATTTATAAAAAAATAAAATTAAAAGAAAAATTAATCCTTTTTAACATACGAAGTAAAAGTTGTTTGTGTTATATTCTTTTGCAAGAGCAGTAATCGTTATTTTTTGGTCTGTATGCTTTTTTATTATTTCAATTTTTGTTTCAAGTGAATAACATTTCCGTATTTTTGGGACAGGATTAGATAAATTTTCACTCATTTTAATAAAAAGATTAACAGATAAAATTTTTACCTGTAAATATATATTTTTTTATTGAAAGAATATATTTAAAGTCAAATAAAGAACAATTAAATTTTTGCTTTATTTCCAATTAGTTAATTAAATGTCAAGATTTTTTTTATAATATAAAAGTGCGAATTTTTTGTTGTTTTTTCGTTGTATGAAGTTTTATTTCCTAAGAAAAAGATTAATTGGATCGTTAGAAGAACCTTGTTGTATCGGGTATTCGTTGCATCGAAATTCGTTCTAAAGAAGATAAAAAGTATTCATTTTCCATTGATCGAAATCGGTTCTGATAATCGAATTCGTTCTATAGGGTTTTTCGTTCTATGGGGTTTCATTGTACGGAGGATTAACTGTAAATAACTCAGTTTTAATTTTTTTGTTAGAACTTTTTTATTTGCAAGTCGACTTGATGGTGTTTATCGAGTTAGCTTGACTAAGGTTAGGAATGAAAGGATGGCTTTCTTTTTAGTGAAGATAAAAAAAATTATCACATTTTTAAAATCTGAATTCTTTATTTCAATGCAACATTTATATAGGCATCACCACAATCGTAGGTTGAAATTGTAACTTTAGTTCCAATTGAAGTTGAGCCCCTACAATTAGGTACAGCCACTCCGTTATTACCATCTTGGTTTGTGTTTATATACTCAACTACACAATAAATTCTTGTTGCATTTGATGTCTCAAACAATATAACTGCAACTGCTAAAACAAGAAAAAATATTGATTTCATTTTTTTTTAAAGGAAAGCGATTATTTTTTTTCTTAATTTAAAAACTATTTAAAGTAATTTTATATCAAGTCTTATTAATACTAAATTATAATTCTAAAGATAGGGGAAAGATGATGAAAATTTAACAGCTTTTAATACTACGCAAAATAGCACACCTTGATTTTAAAGTTTTGAAAATCCTCAGGTTTATTTTTTTACATCTCTTTTCAATGATAAATTATATATAATTTTACGTATATTTACGTAAAATTACGTAAAAATTGGTAAAAATGAAAATGCCAAAAAAAAGCCCGATTTTTTG
>PJRA01000493.1:1122901-1137165 GCA_016987375.1 Brachionus koreanus | reverse complement strand
GAAAGAAAATTAATAAATTTTAATTTTTCTAATAAACTAGCAGTCCGACCATCTGCCATTTTTGTCTATCACTATATTAACTACCTATAAAACAAAAAAAAACATATATATAATCTTTTAAAATTTTAAGAATTATTTACTTTTTTTAATTGACTTATGTAATTATTACATTTAGTAATTGTAAAATTTCTTTGAAATTCGAAAATTAAACTTGTTAATTCTTCATCATTTTGAGGATCATTTGCTCTAATGAATCTTTTTAATTCATTCCAAACCATTTCTATCGGCTAAATCACAAAATTGTGCTAAATCACGGAGTTATTGTTTTAACATACTGATAAAACTATTAAACATACAGACAAAACTTTTTAACATAGCAGTTTTTCATCACAACATACTTGCATTTTTAACATACAAAAAACCTTAATAACATACTAAAATCTTTTTAACACACTTAAAATTAAAATAGAATTGAACAAAATTTTATAAATTTAAAAAAATGGAAAAAAGATATCGTTTATAAGACAAACCGAACATATCAAAAAAATATAAAAAACATTAAACGATGTGGATGCAGACCTAGAAGATAACTCAACTAAAATAAAGCAAATGCAAACAATTGGCTAACAAATGATTTACTGATGGGCGATTGATTTGCTAAATACAAAGCACAAAAACTATTTGATTTTGTTATTAAGCCAGGTTTAAAATTTCCAGAGTTACTCTCCAGATATATAACTACAAATGATATTGAAAGTTCTAACAAAAAAATTAAAACTGAGTTATTAAAATTGAAAACGAATTCAATATCTGAGGTTCTTGAATATTTTAAGAATGTTTCAGTAAATCAAATAAATCAAGCTAAATTAGCAATCTATGGATCCGGTGATTATGAAGTAGCAAATCAATATAGAAAATTGTCAGTTTCATGCCATACATGGTCTCTTTTAACAGACGAAAAACAAAAGAATCTTACCAGGAAATTTCTAAAAATGATGCAACCGCCAATAGATAAGAAAGAACTAACTTGTTCATTCGAACATGATAAAAACAGGAAAAAGAATATAAAAATAAAACCAAAAAATTTTGTCTTATTTAAAGCATATCATATCATTATCTAATTTTATATTTAAGACATTGACATTTTTTTAATATTTAATTTCAAATATTATACAATTAAAATTTAATTTTTGCTATCGTTATAAATTTAGTTTAAATAGGATGCGTGCATAAAAATCCATGATTTGTATTTCATGATTTGACGCGGCGTTAATTGTTATTGATTTCAGATGGAATCTGGAACGGTCAGGGTGCATATTGAAACAAATGAAAATTTAACAGCTATTAAAACTACGCAAAAAAGTTCACCTTGATTTTAAAGTTTTGGAAATCCTTAGGTTTATTTTTTTACACCGATCGTTCGGAATTGAAGTAAAAATATTAATACTTTTTAATTTCTATTTTATTACAAATATTTTCAAATCAAAATAAAATAATTAGTAAAATATGAATAAAGAAATTTTTAATATAAACATATATATAATAAATTATTGAGTCATTGTACTAACATATATACTGTTTGCTATAAATAGAGTTAAACATTTTTATTCATAAGAAATTAATTGCTATATTTTAAAGCTTTTATTTAAAAATATAAAATTTTTGGAACTAAAAATTAAATTCTAAACGACACCTTGGGCTACCACTGTTCAATGTTCCAAATTGTTTAATCACGTGTGCTTGAAATCAAGATGAAAATTCTGTTAATAAATTTTTCTTTTCACCTGGTCTAATAGTAGTATAGTGATTTGGTCTACTATAGCCATAATAGTCCCATAGTGCAACATTTATATAGGCATCACCACAATCGTATGTTGAAATTGTAACTTTAGTTCCAATTGAAGTTGAGCCCCTACAATTAGGTACAGCCACTCCGTTTTAACCATCTTGGTTTGTGTTTATATAATCAACTACACAATAAATTTTTGTTGCATTTGACGTCTCAAACAAGATAACTGCAATTGTTTAAAACAAGAAAAAATGTTTGTTGTTTTCATTGTTTTCATTTTTCTTTAAGGAAAGCGATTATTTTTTTCTTAATTTAAAAAATATTTAAAGTAATTTTAAATCAAGTCTTACTAAATTAAAGTTTCAAAGATAGGGGAAAGAAAATGAAAATTTAACAGCTATTAAAACTACGATTTGGGAATTTCACTGCCTCCTCTTGAACTGTCGCATCTTCTTATCTGAGAAAGGCATTATTTGTTTTCATGTGAGGGTCCCATTTGGGAATTTGTTCAATTCGTTCCTTAAGATGTTGCCTGCGTTTGGTACGTTCGGAATACCGTGTACCATAATGTCATTTATGTAAGACATTATTCTTTAAAATTTTTGTTAAAGTATTTAAATTTAAATTTTAATTTTAATTTTAAATTTTAATTATGCTCATTTTCATTAATATTAATTATTAGGAAAAACAAATTTTACAAAAAAATTATTATTATCTTTTTTTTTTTCACCTATATTATTACAATAAAAAAATAAAGCACTTAACTTGCTATCTTCTTCGAAGATTTTTTCGAAAAATTTTTAGAATTTTTTATTTGCTTACGTTGTTAGTTTTATGGTTTTAATTGTTCATCAATCTCAGCTGATTCAATGACTGATTTTGGTGACTTTTCAAAAGCCTTCTGTACTTGATTAGTTTCCTTTATCGGGGTACTTTGTGTGATTTTTCAACATCGGACTGTTGGAAGTTTTATCAAAAACTAAATTTCCTTTACTTTCGTTATTTACCCATGACTCTACTACTCTACGCTTAAGACGTCAAATTTTGTTCCAAACAAATACTCATGATTAGCTTCCATTGCTCTGACCATTGACAAAAGTTCCTTCTCTATTGTAGAATATTACATTCAGCATTTCTTAGTGTTTTGCTATAATATAAGGTCTAAGTCAGACAAATTTTTTAGAAAATCAAATACTTTTTCAGGCATATAATCAGCTATCATTTGTTTCAAGGTTATTATTTGTACGGAGAAGTACTAGTTTTGTACGTTCATAACAATTCCCGAGTAATATCGGGAATCTTGCCTCTTTCCGGCTGGCATATCTGCCTCTGCCTTTAGAGCCAATGTAATTATCCTCAAAATATTTGTACAATTTAGACAACTTTGAAGAAATAGTTTTTTGTAGTAAAATAAAAGCCTCAAGAACATCATCTGGTGGAACGAAAGCCAAGCATGCTAACATTTTGGTATACAGTCTTATTAAGTTATCAGGATTAGCTAGATCAGAGTATTCGCTAGAAAGTCCTTCTTCTTGCACATGGCGCCATATTGATTTTTTTAAATGAAAAAAACAACCATAAATATCCGTATTAGGAAATGTTTCTTCTATTGAATTGATTATAGCCAATTCATAATCACAAGATATTGAATAAGGTGAAATCGAACTTTTTATAAATTCAAAAAAAATTGTGTATGTTTTTTCTTGTTTATTTGTAAATAAACCGTAAACCAATGGTAGATTTTTTCCATTTTTTATGACATGTATAGTAAATAATTGAGAAAAAATATGACTTGGATAAAGGCTCAGATGAAGAACCTGAACACGCAGAAGAATCTAAGATTGATAAAGTTTTGAGAAATGGAACTTTTGGTAAGATTGAATGACGGAGAAGAGACAAGTCCAAGAAAAGATTAATGAGAAAGTTGAACCAGCAAGCTATGCTTCAAGTCAAATAAATGAGAAAAAACTGCCGTCATTTTTCATGATTTTTAGTGACATAATTTAATTAAGGGATAATAAAGGGGTTTTTTGGACCACTTCAGTAATTAACGTATTAAAAAAAATTCGTTTTTTGAGTGTTTAAGAGTAGTTTGATGTGAATAATATTGTCCATTTAACTTGGTCTTTAACTTGATCTTAATCCTATCGAGAACTTATGGTTATATATTGATGCAAAATTGGTTGAAACAAGGTTGACCTCACTCAATCGAGCATTTAAAATCGACTCTTCTGAAGGAATGGGTGAATGTACCTAATGAATATGTGAAAAACTTAATTGAATCAATTCCAAAACGATTTCATGCTTATTTTGATGCAAAAGATGGTCATTTTAAATACTTATAATAAGCATGCGTCTAAGCTTTTGTTGAATACTGTATATGTGTAGAAAAATATATCATATTTGAATCATTATTTATTTTCTAAATGAGTTCTAGCACAATCATTGGTTATTGGTTATTACGCTAAGTGACGTTTACTAGAAACTGGTATTTCGAGTAATTTATCGTTTAATTTGGTAAATTAACGTAATTTTACGTAAAATGTGGTATATTAATCTGATCGTAGCAGCACTCTAGTTGTTTTATTCAAAAATTTTTATTTAAAAAAAAAATTTTTAAAAACAATGTACAAAAACAAATTATAGGACTAAAAAATTTATTCAATCCAATTGATTCAATTCATCATCACTATCATTAACAATATGCTTCTGTTTTTTAATTCTAGATTTATTTGGTTTTTCATCTTCTTGATCAGAATCAACTTTTCGTTTTCGATTTGTGCTCATTTTGCCGCTTGCATTAGGTTTTTTAGCATTTTTTCTCTTTTTTTTCTCCATTTTAAAATCAGAATCTTCGTCATCAGACTGTTCTTTTTCACTTGACATTTCTTTTTTGTTCACTTTTTTTTTCACTGATGCTTGTTTATTACCAGACTCGCTTTTTTTCCTAGGACTAGTCTTTTTATTTGACCTTCCACTACCTTTTTCATTTATATTGTCCAGCTGAACATCATTAACTGTCTGTGACTCTTCTAAATCAATTTTTAAATCTTTATTCTCCATTTCAAAATCAGAATCTTCGTCATCAGACTGTTCTTTTTCACTTGACATTTCTTTTTTGTTCACTTTTTTTTTCACTGATGCTTGTTTATTACCAGACTCGCTTTTTTTCCTAGGACTAGTCTTTTTTTTTGGACTTGTCTGTGACTCTTCTAAATCAATTTTTAAATCTTTATTCTCCTTTTTTTTATTCTTATTTTTTTTATTTTTCGCATCACAGTCAAAACTAGTTTCATCTAGTTTCAAATTGTGCTCCTCCATGCTAACAACATGATGATCATTTTCATTTTCACCTGTATCATCATCTTCCGACTCTTCACTAAATTTATATGTAACATTTTTTTTCGCTCGACCTGAACTTCTTGCCTCTCTTAGATTGGCACTTTTATCCAAAATATCCTCATCAAAACTCTCTTCTTCGTCTGTATCGACAACAATTTTCTCTTTTTTTCTAACCATATTTTTAATTTTGGCATTACTTTTTTCTTCGCTCTTTTTATCATTAATTGCATCATCGCACTTTTTTTCCACATCTTTCTTAGGTGTTTTAACAGCTTTTGCTCTCGATCTATTCGGATTGATCAAATTGCTGGAAAACTCGTTAGCAAACCTGATTTTTTCTTCATCCAATTTGCCCTCAGCAAGTATGACATCGACCAAAGACATTGTTTTACCATCTTCTTCTTTCTTTGTTTTACTAAGCGTTTTAAGCTGAGTTTCTTTTTCGGTCTTGGCAATTAGCTGCGCATCTGGCTTGGCAACTACTGGTTCTCCATTCGGATCAGGCATGTATTCATGACGCAAATTTTTAGAATTTTTTTGCATTTTTAAATTTTTTTTTATGGAAGCTTCAATTTCTTCGCGTTCTTTATTCTCAAACAATTCCAATTCAGTCTTGAATTGACTCAAGTCGTCAAGCCACAAATCCTTGGCACTTTTAGACTCAATTTGTTTGAGTTCGGCCAGCTTGGACTTTTGTTGCTTCAAAATTTCTTCCTTCTTTTCCAAAGTCAAATTCCACAAAGGCATTGACAACAAATAATTGAAATCGTGGCCCCCATCGCAAAAATCCGAGTCCAAATCCACTTCGCTATTCACTCCTCTTTCCTTGTTCATTTTTTCCTTCCATTTTTTAACAGGATCCGACTCGAATCCCTTGCTGGCCAGCATTTTAATCAAATCTTTTTTTTTCAAATTTTCAACTTTGATTTTTGCCTCTATTTTCTCAACAATAAACCTAGCTATGTTGTTCAATTTGGCACTCTCAGCTCCCAACATTGCTTGCAAGTAGTCCTTTCTCTTTGCGTAAAAATCCAGTCTCACATCATAAAACTCCTTGATTATGTCCAATGGAGAATCGTATCGTCTCAAGCAGCCTTTTGAATCGAACAAAACCATGTTGGTCAAAGAAATTGATTTTTGTATTTTGAAAAATTTATGAAGTCCGCCCTGATCCATTGCATGTTGATACTGTTTGGAGCTCATTTTGACCAAAAATCGGACAGTCGCGTCCGTATGATACTCTTTATAGTCGTTTATTAGCGGAACAAACGGTGCTGCTTTTGTTCCTTCGCTTTTAGAATCCGAGCCGTGCAAATAGTTCTCCAGAACGGACTCTTTGTAAGCTTGTGTCCAAGCGCCTATCGGCAACTCGCTTATTTCAACTGTGTAGTCATTTCTAGAGTCATTATCGTCAAAGATAAGAGCTATTTGGCCATTTATCAAATAATGTGAATCGTCTATTTTGTCAATAGTGCCCTTGAAATTTTTGTAAAACGGCTTCATTGATTTAAGCTCTTGATTTTTGATAAGTCTAATCAAATTATCGATTATTTCTCTGGGATTGAAATTGGGAATTTTAACAGCCCATCCAGTGCCAATACCCTCAGCTCCGTTGACAAGAACCATGGGCAAAATGGGACAATAGAACTCTGGCTCGACTGTTTGGCCATCATCATTCAAATAATTAAGCAATGGGTCGTCTTTTTGATTGAATAAAAACCTGGTCAAAGGAGACAAGTTGGTGAAGATGTAACGTGGACTAGCAGCGTCTTTGCCGCCATGAAGCCGAGTGCCAAACTGACCGATGGGCAGCAGTAAATTAATGTTATTGCTGCCGACAAAATTTTGCGCCAAATTTATTATTGTTCCCATTAGTGACTGTTCACCGTGATGATAAGCACTTAATTCGGCCACTGAGCCGGCCAATTGAGCCACTTTGATCTCTTTTTGTAAATTTCTTTTAAAACAAGCGAACAATACTTTGCGCTGACCGGGCTTAAAGCCGTCAACTAGACTCGGTATTGAACGTTCATTGTCCAAATTGCTAAACAAAACCAGCTCTTTATTTATAAATTGAGAATAGTTTATTTTTTTTGTGTCTTTTTGATAAAGATAGCTGCTATTTGTTTCGCTATTTCTACTTTGCATAAATCTAGTCAGCCAGTCCTTGCGTTCTTCGACTAGTTTTTTGTTAAATGCCAATTGAATAGCCAAATCATCTCTAGTGCCAGTGTATTCGAATTTAATGCAATGGCGATTCATGTCAGAAAAGTACTCTTTTGCCTCTTTGGACGTGGACGTGCCCAAACCTTTGTAGTACTTTATTTTCCAAGTATGCCAATCGGATGTGGACTGTTGCCATTCTTCGAATTCGGGCACCGAATAGAACGCTTTTTCAATGTTGTTTTTAGACACTTTGATAATTGGAGTTATGAATTCTTCGATGAATCCGTGCTTGAGCAAATTGGGCCATTGGTGATGAATAAAATTTATGATGAGACCTTTGATGTGCGAGCCATCAAAATCCTGATCGGTCATGATCATTATTTTGCCGTATCTTAAATTTTTCAGCGAGTCTTTGGACTCGTATTTCTCCTTGAAATTCAATCCTATTATTTTACAAATGCTAGTTATTTCGTTATTTTCCAATATTTGCTTGGCAGTTGCCTCGCGCACATTTAGCATTTTACCACGTAGTGGAAATACTCCGTACCTGTCTCGTCCAAGCACGCCCAGGCCGGCTACGGCCAAAGTTTTGGCCGAATCTCCCTCGGTCAAAATCAACGTGCAGTTCAACGAATCCCTTGTTCCAGCGTTGTTGGCATCGTCCAATTTTGGAATGCCCTTGACCTTGCTTTGTTTTGACTTGGGGCCAGTTTTTTCCAAATCGGTTTTTTCCTTGAACGCCAGCCAGTTGAGCACCCGGTCGACAATGCCCGATTTGGAGGCGACTTTTTTCAAAAAATCCTCAGACAACTGACACTTGGAGCCAAAGTTTTTTATTTGCAATGACATGCACTCTTTGGTTTGGGACTCGAATACTGGATTTTCAATCAAACAGTTGACAAACAGCCAAATGTGGTTTTTAATCTGAAATGGCTTTACTTGAGTGCTATTTTTGCCACTTTTTTTGTTCACAACTTCAATCAAATGCTTTACTATTTGATCACTTATGTAGTCGACATGACGACCACCTTTTGTTGTCGCAATGCTGTTCACAAAGCTCACTTGTTGAAAGCCTATGTCCGAAAAAGAGATGGCAACTTCCCATCGGCTGTTTGGATTGTCGTACAAAATTTTTGTCTGACTACTCGAGCCCAAAATGTCTGATTCGTTTGTGTTATTTGAAACGTACAATTTACAATAGTCTTCAAATTTGCTAATGGGCAATTTTTTATCATTCAAGTAGACCTTGACTCCGCGTGTTGACGCTGCCACGTCATAGGCTCGTCTGGCCAACAGTGCAATTGTGTCCTCTTCGAGAGAGTCCATGCCAAATTTGGATAAATCAGGGTAGAATGTAACACATGTAAAATCCTGATCTTTGTTCGGCTTTATTGTCGGCTCAGCCGTTTTGCTCATGTTTGACTGCCATGTTTGTTTGAAGTATTTTTTGCTCTCTTTGCAAGAAGTTTCAACAATAAACTTGTTGCTGAAAATGTTGCACAATTTAGCTCCGAATCCATTGCGGCCTCCTGTTACTTTTTTCTCAGTGTCATTGTAATTACTGGATGTGAGCAAGTGACCAAAAATCAACGTCGGCACAAACACTTTCTCGTCTTTGTGCTCGACTATTGGAATGCCTTTGCCATTGTTGTAAACTTTGATCATATTTTGAGACTTGTCAATGTTAATTTTTATCACAGTCATGCTTGGATCTCGTATTTTATTGTCAGCTGCATTAACTAATTAAATAAAATTTAAAAAAAAATTGACTTGTTTAATAATTTATTTTATTTTAACAAAATTGTCAATTACCAATTATTTCATCAAATATTTTGAACAGACCGGGAACATATTTGATGCTTTTTTTGAGCATTTTTTCCTGGTCAAAGTCCCAAACCCACATTTCTTGCTCGAGACGCTCGACACTGCCAATATAAGTGTCTGGTCTTAGGAGTATATGCTCGAGCTGAGTTTTTTTCTGGTAGATTTTCTCCACTGATAGTTTCTCTGTCATAGTTTCTAGTGAAATAGAATTTTTATCTTAATTTTTTTTTATATAAAGTCAAGAATCCATTATAGAAATTTGAATAACACCTGAAAATTTTTTATTATGAATAAAAAAGATGAACTCTTTACTTACACAAATGTTGAAAACCAATACTCAATAATAAAGAAATAAGACAAAATTAGTGTCTGTATTGAATAATCAATTTGAAAATGTTGCTACACAAGCTTATATATTTATTAGACAATTAAAAATAAAATCTACTTAGTTAAAAATAATAAATATATGACTGAAAATAAACTTGAATTTATTTTGAACCTGATGAATGGGATAATCCAAAATTTATGGATTTTTTAAAGTATAAACTTTCCTTGCTCGATATTTTGAATAGGCTTGATTTTAATAAACAAGCTTGAACTTGTCTTAAATGTTTATTCGATATTAGTTTTCAACTAAATAAAAAGAGCTATGTTTCAATATGATACATGAGCAATTTTGTGTTTTTAAAAATTATTCAATTATTCACCGATTATTTTATTCATTTGAAAATATCATTTTTGGTATTATCGTCACAAAGTTGTTTAAAAGCCACAAGTCCATGTCCGGACTTAGAAAAAAAAACTGGAGAATTTGCAGATAATTTTTTTTTTTTTCTAAAAAATTAAACAAAAATATTTTTTACATTTCTTATTAAATAAAATATTGACTGCTATTATTTTGAGAAAATATTTTTAGTAAACTTGTGACTAATTTAGTAAAAATGAAATATTTTTATACCATTTTTATACAATAAAAGAAAATTTTAATAGGAAATAAAATAAAAATTTACAAAAAAAATATGTTCCAGATAATTTTTATTAAATAACTGTCAATCGAAAAAACATAGAAATAATAAAAATAAACTATTTTTTTAGGTACAACCGTTTGTACAATACCGTATCACATCAAGTACATAACTGATTATCATCAATTGGATACCTAGCCTTCTTACTTACAGATCGACTAGTGTTTTTCTTCATTAAACATTTTGTGTTTTTGTTTCATGCGGACTTGGCGAACCGGTCATATAACGGATGGTTTTTTGCGATTAGACGGCTGGTCCTCCAAACAGTCTCAAATTTTGGCCGCCAAAAAATACGGCCAACAAGGATGCAGGGGTCATTTGACCGGTTTCCCAAATGATCTAATTTTTTATCCGTAATTAAGATTTTTAAATTTATAATTATTCAATTAAATACTCATTATTAAAAATCTGAAAAAAAATTAAGAATTAATTAAAATTTAAATATTTTTTAACAAAAAAACTTCTTTGAAAAAAAAATTATTGAATTTAAAGGCATTTTGTTTTAAATTTTTTTTTTAAATTTGAATCAAAATATTTCATTTTAAGAAATATAGCTTATATACTAATTGGCCGTATTTATGGCCGTATTTAATTGTTGTTTCTGGTTCAAAAACAAATAGAACAAAAAATTTTTCATTTTTTGAATAAATTAAGATTTACTAAAATAAATGAAATTTAAAAAAGTACTGCAAAAAATTTACTTAGAATATTTTTTCTAATTTAAAAAAAAAAGAAAAAAAAGATAAAAATAAAACATCAATACGATTTAAATTGATCATTAATTTGATTTTCCAAATAAGAAAAAGTAAAGTTCTATTTTGAATAAATTTTTTGCAGTACTTTTTTAAATTTCTTTTATTTTAGTAAATCTTAATTTAGTCAAAAAATTAAAAATTTTTTGTTCTATTTATATTTGAATCTCACTATTCATAGTTTCAAGCATTTGCTTTATTTCTATTATAAATATATTGTTTCAATTTGAATTTAAGTGCAAAGAATCTTCGTTCACATGTACTATTTTAAAAAACTCAAAAATTTTTTTATCTCTTAATTCCAGATAAAAAATATAAATAAATTTGTTAATTTAAAAATTAGTGAAAATTTCATTCAAAATGGGTTTAAATCAATCATAAATGATTTGTTAAGATAGTAAAGCATATAATTAGTTTATTAATCTTTTGAAATTATATAGTGACTTAAATTTATTTCGATATTCAAAGCATTTACGAGAAATTTCGAGAATTCATTCTATTTAAATTATACACCACTTACTTTCTAGAAATTTCTCGTATTGTTAATATAAATTGTTTAAATCAAGCAAAATAAATTCTGAATAGCAAAAATTTTGAACAGCACTCGAACTCTAAATTGAAATAACCTTAAAAAATGACTGCTGAAGAAGCCAAAACCATTGACATAACTCCGAACCAAGATGGTGGAATCCTAAAAGAATTGCTCAGAGAAGGACATGGCGATGATCAACCAATGATAGGTGATACTGTGTTCGTCCACTACACCGGTACTCTTCTTGATGGAACTAAATTTGATTCCAGCCGTGATAGAGGCGAACAATTCAGCTTTGAAGCCGGTCGCGGCAGTGTAATCAAAGGCTGGGATTTGGGTGTGCCTACTATGAAAAGAGGGGAGCTGGCCAAATTTACCATTCGATCTGAATATGCATATGGAAAACCAGGATCTCCTCCGACTATTCCCCCAGACGCCACTCTTATTTTTGAGATCGAGCTCTTTGATTTTCATGGTGAAGACTTAAGTGAAAACAAGGACAAGTCAATAATTAGAAGAAAAATAAGTGCCGGAAGTGGCTACTCTTCGCCAAACGATGGTGCACGAGTGGTTGTCAACTTAAAAGGCATGGACTCAACTGGACGAGTCTTTGATCAAAGAGAAAATGTTGAATTTGAAATTGGTGAAGGCGTCAATCTTAATATCATTCCAGGAATTGAACATGCTTTGACTAGATTTAAAAATGAAGAACATTCTAAGCTTTTCATCAAATCAAATCTAGCTTGGGGATCAAAAGGCTGTAAAGAATTTTCTATTGCCGAAAATAGTGATGTTGTATACGAAGTCCAATTGAAAAGTTTTGAAAAGGCTAAAGAAAGTTGGCAATTGAACGGAAAAGAAAAGTTAGAACAATCAGAATTGTTAAAAAATAAAGGAACTGAATTTTTCAAAGTAACTTCTTTAAAAAAAAGAGGTTTTGTTTTTTTAATTTTTTTTATTCTTTTTTAAGCAAGGAAAATTTGAGTCAGCTCTAAAAAAATATAGCAAAATAGTTGATTATTTACAAAATGAAGTGTATGACTTGGACGATGAAAAATCTAATTCAGTCAAACTTCAACTTGCTGCCAATTTAAACGTAGCTGCATGTCATTTGAAATTGAAGAATTTTCGTCAAGCTGTTGACACTTGTCAAAAAGCTTTGGAATTAGACACCAATAATGAAAAAGGCTTGTTTAGAATGGCTCAAGCTTACTTTGGCTTATCCGAATTTGAAGACGCTATTAAATATTTTAGTAAAGTAGTAGAAATAAATCCGGACAACAAAGAAGCAAATCATTTTGTAGCTTTGAGCAAACAAAAAGTCAAAGAGGCTCATGAGAAAGAAAAAGCTTTATACAGCAAAATGTTCTCCGCTATTTCAAAATAGTAAGAGAAAGATAAAATTTAATGTAAAAATTAATTGTTTCGTCTTGGATTTATTTTTAATTTAATCGAATATTTTTTTTATTTTAGAATAATAAAAATTATGTTTTAAATTTTTTTATTTTATTTGAAAAAAAAAAAAACTTTCATTCATTCAACAAGCTCATATCCGTATTTTGACTTTCTGTACTTGTATTCCCTGGGCCTAAAATCATAAGCAAATGTTCTATATCCATATCGTATACCATCATTTATATAGTTATCACGGTTATCATATTTATCATAGTAACTCTTTTCATATGAGTGATCTGGCTCATTGTGATACGATTCATATGATTCATAGTGAGGATCATAGTACACATCATATACAGACCTAAAAATGGTTTTAATATTTTGACTAATTACAAAATTAATTATATTCGTAACAAGACAAATTAGAAAAAATTTTGCAGCAAATTTCATTTCTTATTTAATGAAAAATAAAAGCTACATATTTATGTAACCTATTTATGCCATCTTGACCAAGTACTTATAAGCGTTTGCAATAAGTAAAAACTTGACCTGTCTAAATTTTTCTGTTTAATTTTTTTAAAGGACTTTGTTATATCGATCTAGTTTTTAAATATAAATATGTCAAATTGGCTCTAAAAATTATTTATTTTTTAATTTTTCTAATTACTAAACTTAATTAAATTAAAATAAAATAAAATAAAACAAATAGCAAAATATTATTAATAAGAAAAAAATTGACTTTTTATTGAACCCGTTTATTGTGGAAAGTATTCTACTTTTTTTATTCAAAATTTTCAAGCTTTTTCTTTTTTGAAATTTTTTCATCTTGGTAATTTTATAGATATGAGGATTTAAAAATTTTTCAAACGAGTAAAAATGACTCGTTTGATGCTTCTAGTATTAATAAAATTTATTTCATCTGCAGAACAAATATTCGACTATTTGAACAAAAGTTATAAATGTTTTTACTTTTTGTAATGGAGATTTTCTATGATATTCGAGATTGCCTTCATGAGGAACAAATACAAATTAAGAAATATTTAAAAAGAAATGAATTAATAAATAGTGACTAGTATATTTTTATTTTTTTGATGCAAAAAATAGTATTTATTAAATTAAGTATTTTTTTAAATTATTAAAAAATAAAAAAATTTAAAATGTAAAATTTCTATTAAAGTGAATTTTCTTATTTCTTTTAGATTTTAATTATCAACAATTAGTGTTTTTTTTGGATTGATTAAAATTAATACCCAAATTTTTAAATAACAGACTTCTTTTGAAAAGTTAATGTTTTTAGGGTTTTGTGAAATTTAGTACAAAATAGAAAATTTGAACAAAAATTGATACTAAAAAAACTTATTACTTTTTTTCTGAAGGCTTTTAATTAGTTTTATAGGTGCAACAAATTGCAACATACTTAGTTGCACCAAGAGTCAAAG
>PJRA01000493.1:1111453-1122886 GCA_016987375.1 Brachionus koreanus | reverse complement strand
ATTATGCTAAATTTGCAGAGTTTTACCAAATTGTTGATAATAGTGCAACTTGAATGTTGCACCATTTTGTATTTAGAGAAATTGCTTTTGACTTTTAAAAGTATAGTTATAAGACTTTTTAACTTTTTGTTCTGTTCTATTGATTAATAATAAAAAACTCGAGTAGCTTATTTAAAAGAAATCACAAAAATTTTGAAATTACTTTTTAAATTTGAAAATAAAATAGATTGATAGAAAAATATTGCCCATATCCTCAATATCAGTATTAAGTCGAGTCAATGACTTAAATTTTTTTTTCACAGTCAAATCAATATTTTTTAAATGAAGTAAATTTCAATACATTCAATGAAGAAAAATGCAAATTCATGTTTTTCAAGAGCAAAGCATTCCCGAAAATATACTTAAGAATGGATAATTTACTAATGCAACAAACAGATATTGAGCGAGACTTAGGCATCTATCTCAAGAATGACCTTGAATGGAATTATCAAGCATCTAATACTATTCTTTGTCACATTAAGCAAGTATTCAAGTGCTGGTCTATAACAACTTTAGAAAGCTGTATGTATCTTTCGTAAGGCCCCACCTAGAGTATGTTGCTGCAGCTTGCAATCCATATCTGAAAAAAGATATAGAGATACTGGAAAAAGTACATTTACATTTTTTAAATGTATAAATCAGCTTAGCTTAATAACCTAGCAAATCAAATACAATTCCCTCACAACGACCGGTCCCGCAAGCAATATCCGAGGACACAGGCAAGGGTTTAGCAAACAACTCACTAAGGCAGAAAGAAGTGAAATTTCTTGGCCAATAGAGTAATCAAGAGCTGGACTGTTAATCTTGACCTATTTGGTCTGTTAATGTAAAAATATTTAGAAAAAGCCTTTCCATTGGTCGTGATGAAGCAAGTATTGATAAAAATATAAGTCATAACTTTGACTTAAAACTGTGACTTATATTAAACCGAATATGTTATAGTTACTAATAGAAAAACTATCTTATTTATTATGTTTTTTTTTAATACCAATTTTGAAATTTTGCAGAAACTTTGCCCATCATTAGCAGTCTTTGATTTTTGGTTCAACTAAGTATGTTTCACTTACAGGACTAAATTAAGAGCCTTCAGAAAAAAAAAGCTTTTTTAACATTTATTTTTGTTCAATTTTTTTTTTTTGTTCTAAATTTCACAAAACCAAATTTAACAAAGAGTTAGTTCTAGCCTAGCTTTATTTAAAAATCTGTTAATTTGATTGTGAAATTTAATTTTCTCTGTTTGAATATGCAGAGCATTGTATGAATAAAATCAGACAAAACGCATTGATTAAGCTAAAAGGAAAAAAAATTAAATAAATAAATAAATGATTGTCTAAAATATAAAATTTAGTTAAGTTTTATTAAATTTTCAAATAAAGTACAAGGAAAAGTAAATCAAATGATTTTATCAATTAATCAAAATAGTACAATGTAATTTTAATTAAAAATAATAAGTCGAATTTTAAAATTTAATCAAGATTTTAACGGTTTTATGCATTTTTCTTTTTGTTAGTTTTTTTTTTTTTCTAAATTGAAAATCTTTATTTTAAAACTCGACACCAGAATATAAATCAACAACAAAATCATCTGTAAATTGTTCAATTGTCTAATTTGAGTTTTTTGCTTGGCGGTATCTGTTCACTTGCCTCTTCTTCACTCAATGAAGCTTTTCCTCTATTCAAAAAATCAACTTGAGCACTCGAATCGACACACATTTTGGCTTTCAATCGTTTTTCCAAGTCAAACACAAGTTCGCTCATCAAACAAATATAATCATCTGAATTGTTTGTTTTTGTGTACAAATTACTTTCTGTTTTAATTATATAGACAACTAGTGACGCATAAGAAACATTTTTATAAAAATTTTTTTCTTTTAAACAAAATTTATCTACAATAGATTCAATCAATTGCTTAACCAATTGATTGCGTAGCTTGCGCTCAAATTTAAAAAGCTTTTCCTCTCTCAATGAAAGTTTGACTGTTGGCACTGACTTGATATACTCGATTTTTTCGAGTAAAACGCTTCTGTTTCTTTGTTTTTCACTATCTGAAACTAGATTTGATAGTGTGGATTCTTGGTCAGTCTGAGTTTGACATTCACATGTTGTCTTGTATTCCATTAGACCAATATTCAATCGGATATACTCTAAAATGCTTTGTGTTTTAGCTTTCAATTCCTCCAAAGAGGCCAATTTTAATTTTATCACATGGCAATCAGGTATGCGACAATCTTCAGCTCGGCATGTCTTGGCATGTATGACACACAAAGCAACCAATTGACGACAATAGTCGCATTGGCTATTAACTTTTTCGCATGAATTAAAGTGGCTAACTACTCTTTTGAATTGTCGACACTTTTCTACGCGACAATTCGTCTCCGAACAAGTAACAGAGTGAACCAGCGCTTCCACGTAAAAGTCAATAACACGTTTGGAATTATCTGTTTCTTGGATTTGATCTTTGTTTTCAGTAGTGTCTGATTTAGTTGATGTTAAGTCTAAATTTTCTGTGGGAATTGTGTTTGTGTTCTCTATTCTGGCTGGCTCCACTGTCACATTCAACGGTTCTACGCTCATTCTTTGTCTAAAGTGAACTTAAAAAATTTTTAACTCATCTTGTAAAATAATGTTTAAATCAATGCTGAAATATTTTAGTAGTTTTTTTTATAAATGTGTGTGATGAGATTTTATGTATATTTGTTTCGAAAGAATGATTAAATATTGCAAAATAGAGTAAGGTTATTTCTAAGATTTTAATAATTTTGTTCATTTTGAAATCTGACATCATTCATAAAGAGAACATAGTCTGAATAAATTATGTGTGTCAAAATTTACCTATTATAATTTACTCATTTTAATATTTTTATTAGCTTGTATTCTAATGTTTTAAATCAATGAAAAAAAAAAATCAATTCTAACTTGACAAAAAATATCCATTAGCTTATAATTTTTAAGTTCTATACGATTGGGACATGTATTTCTAAAATTAAACTCAAATTAAAATTAGAATTAACCATGCTAGCCTTAAAAATATAGTTACGACATCAATAGAGCTAACTGGGTTAAATATAAGAGTCCCATAAACAACAGCCAACATGAAAATTGCTCTGATATCCAGTATGTTAGCATTTAGTTTATACTAGCGGTAAACTTACCAATGAATTAAGAGAAGCTTCAGGCAGGTATATCCCAGCCTTTTAAGTTATTTAAGCGAAAGCTACCTATTGACACAATTAGACAAAGAAGGAAAGCAAAAAGATCAAAATCAAAATATGAGAAATTTAGGCTTTTAAACAACAAATTAATAAGTGAATAGAGATAAACTAAGAAATTTCAGAAACAAAATTTGGTCAAATTTTGCTGTTAAAATAGGCAAAAATCCAAAATCTAGTAAACCGTTCTGGAATAAAATAAACAAATTTAGAAAATCTAACTAAAATGATTAAATTAGCAAAATTGACTATAAAAAGAATATAGACATTTTTGATTCAGAAACTAAAATAGGTAAATGTTTTGGTGAAATTTTTAAAGATACATTTAGTTTGAATACCGACTTTATCAACGTTAATTCTGATAGAGAAGTTCATAAGCTTGTCAATGATTATTTTAACAATAAACAGAATATTAAATTTGTTGAAACTACACTATCTGAGAAATAAAAGAAGCTATCAATAGAACCAAAGATCATTCGGGTTTTGACGGAATTGATAAAAAAATGCTTAAAAATCTTCCGAATTCTTTCCTCATTAGAGTCATAAAGTTCTTTAATATTTGCTTAAAAAATGAATTTTTTTCTGAAGCCCGAAAGATCGCCATAATTTCAATGCTTTTGAAAAAGAAAGTTTCCTTCCGACCCTAATAACTATCGTTCAATAAGTGTTACTAGTTGTTTTGGAAAATTACTTGAAAAAATAGTTAACAACAGACTTTGTTCATGTGTTGAAAATAATAAAATATTACAAATGAACAATCTGGCTTTAAAACAATCGTATAATAACTGCAGATAGGAAGACTGTAGACAACGTTATTTTTTGATTCAAAAAATTTCTGAGTTTTTTTTAGATGTAAAAAGGTGTCTATTTTTTGATATTTCTAAGGCAATTTGAGAAGACTTAAAGGTCTCTTCTATAAATTAATTAAAGCTCAAATATCTGACTATTTTATCCTTTGGATATACTCATTCTTGCCTCACATATCTTTTAAGGAAAAATAAATGACTTTACATCAAATTCTTTTCCAATTAATGGAGGCGCTCCACAAAGTTTAGTAATAAGCCCCTTACTATATCGCATATATATTAATGATGTTCCCAAAGCTGATTTTTCGAAAAAAAAACTCACTTAATTTTACTGATGACTTTATAAGTTGATTCATATTTAAAAAGAAAGGAAGAATAAAAAAAATAAACAATTACTTAAAAGAAATAGTACCATGGCTATGCAAATGAAGGTGGAAATTTACCAAAATAAATATAGCTTCACAATTTTCTCTAAAAATAAGATATTTAATCATATTATTTAATTTTAAGGTTTCAGTTATTCAACAAATAACAATAATGTCATAATTTTTAACTAATAAAAAATGCGATAGTATCCTTTAGCATGCCCACATAATGAGACAAACATATTTACCACATTATCTAATTTTATTCATTTATTTTTTTTATTTTTTTTATTCATTTAATCATTTAATTCAATTTAATTTAATTAAAAATAAATAAAATAATTCAAAGATAAAGTACTATAATAAAAATTGATCCTATTCTAAGAGATTTAAAAATTCACTCCATATTGCAGAAATATTTTAAATATTTTTCCATCCTCAGCGGGTTCTGAACCCTCGGTTCTCTGCTTGCATGACTAGCACATAAATGGTTCAGTTTTATGGACTTTTTATAGTACTGTAAACCACTATGTAAATCATTAATTATGGCATCTATATTTATTACAAACTACTAAAATTATTTACGGTAAAAAAGTTTGAATGTTTTGTTTTAACATTATTGTATTTTCTAATAAATTTTTGGTGAAATTAAATATAGGAAGTTTTTTTTATTTTTTCTCTTTTTTTTAATATCTGGGTTTTTAATAAAATTGTAGTATCTTATTTAAAATCTGTGTAATTTTTTTTATGTTCAACCTTTGGTTGAACCTCTGGATTAACCCTTTCAACCTTATTCTTCAGAGTTTTGTTTGTTGAAATAGAAAAAAAAAGAAATGAAATAAAAAAAAATCAATATTAAATTATACAATTAAGTATGCTCAGATAAGTTATTAAAGAACATTTTCTCTGTTTAGTGCTAATACATTCAATGTAATACACCTAAATCTAATAGCAGGAAATAGAGTCTTTAAAGACAAAAGCATGCAAGGATAATTAAACATATCCAATTTAAAAGTGCTATTTAAAAAACAACTACCTTTCATTGTTATCGTCTACTTATGACTAATATTTAACTTAATTTTTAAAATCTGCAAACTGGAAGACTGCGAAGAATTTCACGAATGCAAAATTATTAAAACAAAAACATTAGTGAATAAGGAGAATAAAGACAAAAGCCATTTTTTGGGATTTTGTTGACAAAGTTTGGTACAAGAAAAACATATAAACTTAAGTATAGAGCCTAGATACTCTATATCAAAGAAAATATAGCACATTTTAATAAAAACATAATTAAAAAATATTGAATTAGAAACATAAAATATAAAAAAAAAAATTGTTCTAAATAAATCGTTTATTTAATATAAAATTGTCTTAATAACTTTTAATTTTTTAAACAAGGTCTTTCAAAACTTTAAGTATGAAAGCAGATACACTGATATGTTTATGTAACAGATGATTTCTGTTAAAACTTAATCGCCTATGTGAAATCTTAAATGATATGATTTCTTATCTTAAGTTTTAACAAAAAAAAAATCAAAAATAAAAAGAGCTCAAATTAAATGATAAACTCCATAATTCACTTTCGTAAACAAACTAGTTCAAATTTTAAAGATATTGAAAAAATTTTGAAATATTTGAAATATTTCTATTACTTAACTGAAAGAAAAATTTAATTAAGATTTATGACTAGTTGTTTTAGTCCTAAAATTAGGAAAAGTTAAAAAAAATTGGCTTGGAACAAAAAATCATCATAATAGCTTTAGAGTAAAATGTAATTTTAATAATATCATAGTTTCTATTTCCTAAATCTCTTAAGTTTCTTAAAAAGTGTTATTTCTATATTAATAATAAACCGTGATTTCTATTATATACATTTTTATGATTTTAATTTATTTAGAAATTAATTAAATAAATGTAATTTCATGTATATTTCTTCATGATTGGGAAATTTTATCAAATTATCATAAAAAAAAATTGAAGAAAAAGATTTCAAAATTTATTTAAAAAAAACATCGTTTTTATTCCCAAAATAATTCAATACCTAACAAGAATATTAAATTAAAAAATCTTTTTATTTTAAATAAAATAAATTTAAAACTATTATAGTTATATAATTTGCAAAAAGTTTTCTTCAATTTTACTACAAAATTATATAATATTTTTTAAAATAAAAAATATATTAAAATGTCAAAAAGTATTTTTATTTTGCTTTATTTTTCTGAAAAAAGAAGTAGTTTAAAGGTGTAAAAATGATATTTTTAATTTAGCATTATGAAATTCGGAACAAAAATGTTTTTGTTTTTACAAAGTTTGTTGTTGACATGACAAGGCAAAATGAAATGAAATTATGAGCCAGACTGAAAGCAAAATTAACATTACAGATACTAAAGATCTTAACCAGGATGACAACAAATTAAAAAAACTAGCGAAAATGGAATGGTGGAGGAAGAGAACGGATTGTTACAGTTAGAGCGTGACTAAGAAGGAGAAGAGGAAACTATTTCAAGGAACGGAAGGAAACCTGGAAGCAAAAATTGTGAGACTAAGAACCAAGAACAAATGACTAAATATGGAAGATAGTCTATGCCACCCCAACGACTAGAATACTCTAATAAAAAAAAATAAAATTTACGTATCGTTTAATTTTATTATATGAAATCTTAAATTAAAAATTAACTTTAGTTTATATTAATTATACTGGACATTTGTTAAGGCCCGACTGATTTTGATGTAAGTGTGATGTTTACATTAGTACCCTTGAGCCCGTCTATCCGATCTCCTCGTTAGACGCCTTACCGATCATATAAACTTCAAAAAAAAATAATTTTTACAAAATATTTTCTTAATCCATTGATAAGATCAATTTTTAGTTTTTTTGATGTATTAGCCCATTTGAACTTTTGGTTTTTAAATATTGCTAAAAAAGAAGAATATTTTCATTTTATTACTTATTTAAGATTTAATTTTTTTATTTAATTTAATTTTTAAATTTAATTTTGAACTTAAAGTAAACCTAAACTTAACAAAAAATGAGCTAATTCATCAAAAAATCTAAAAATTGATCTAAACAATGAGTCAAGAAGATATTTTTAAAATTATTTATTATTTAAATTAAATTAAAGATTAATTTTAATATCTAAAGATAAACTCTTTGAATTGATCATCAACTTCAAGATTTCTCCACGACTCATTTCGTAACAGTGGCTTCTTGTTCCATAATGCTCAGATATTTCAATCTTATCAAAGTTTTTCACAATTTTGAACTGTTTAATTAAATCTCCTCATTTATCAAACTCTAAATAACAATTAATTATATGAACTAATAAAGTTACAGAAATTCAAAACTTTATTGGTGCTAGAACAGATAAATTTAGACTTTTTTTTTTGACCCTATTCTATCCTAGTGGATAATGGGGAGGAGCTCATCTCCTTTTCAAGTACCTTTTTGAGCAACAGCTCCGATCTGACACAGAGGCTACTGCATCGAGTTGATCATCTATACTGAAAATTTTAAATTTAATACTCTTTCAGAATATATGTGATTATTAAACAATTTGAAAAAAATTCATTGAATATCTGGGTCTGAATGACTTGCAACTTTTTAAAGGATTGGTTTTCCTAGACCCTTAGAAACCAGTTTTTTTAGATTTTTTTTTATTTTCTTCTTTTAAATTTTCTACTTCTATATGAAGGTTTAATCTAAAAATATAAATAATGATTGATTGATACAACATTTTCCAGGAACAATTGGCACTTATCAAAAATGATTTTGAATAATTCGTTTTTCAAACACTAGTTAATGTTAAAAAAATTTTTTTTTTCTAATATCACAATTTTTATTTGAATGTCAAATCACTATTTGAAATCGTTCAATCAAACAGAGAGTACTGATGGCTTACTGTATGTCATATTGATAATAATTAAATTTTACATTTTGGCAAATATAAATATAGGAAAACAAATGGGTTGGTTTTCTAAATTTAAAATTCAAACGAGATGATTATTTTGCATTGTTAGCTGAAAATTTTTAAACAACATAAATGAATTGAAAATATATAAATAAAAATTAATTAGAAATTTTTTATTCAATTTAGTTAAAAATATTTTTCTAATAATTTTCAATCAAAGTAGCATAAAATTCAAAAGAATGATAATCTATGCATAAATTTGACTCGACACAACACCAATTTATATTTAAATTAATCAAAGCTTGAAATGGATGAAGATATTCAAACTGGGACCATTATTGTCAAGAATATCAGTTATGATTTGTCTAATCTAAGTCCCGAAGAACGACACCGTCTACGTCACGAGGCAATGCATGAAAAGCACAAAGGCCACGAAGCAATGCATGCTGAAATGGTTTTTATCCTTTTAATTTCATTAATAGTGTCTCAAATATTTCTGGTTGTTTGGAAAAGTAAACACTTCAAATCATTCCAAGTAATTAGCTTTGATCATCAATTTAAATCTAAATAAAATTTAATTTTTAAATAAAATTTAACTATTTGAATAAGAATTAAGTTTAAATTTATTTTGATTTTAAAAAAAAGTTAATTTAAGCTTGTCACAATGATCGGAATGTGGATAATACCTCAAATAATATCTTTTAAATTAGGCAATGTTCGCTTTATCATTATCTGGTTTATATTTTCGGCAATAACTGGCATGATAGCCACCAAGGCTAGTCAATCACCAATTAAAAATTCAACTCCAAGATTATTCTACAAATGGTTTTTGCTAGTTCACAAAGTTACTTATATACTCGGCATTGCTGGCTATGTTTGTCTAATGCTCACATTTTTTGGAATTAATTTTCTTTTTTTTATTTCACCAACTGTAATTAATTTTAAAAAAAAATTTTAAATATAATGGAATTAAATTTTGAGTTTTATAAAGGCAGCACTTGATTTATCAGTTATAGTCATGTTTTATGGAGTCTATTATGGAGTTCTAAGCAGAGATATTGCCGAAATTTGTAGTGATCTTATGGCTGCAAAAATAGGAGTACATTTTAATAAACATTTTTATTTGAAATTTAAAAAAATAAAAAGTATTACACAGAAACTGGCATTCCTCAACGATCTTTGGAAACAAATACATGTGCGATTTGCACAAATCCTATAATGGTTCTTAACAATGATGAAGCATTAATAGAAAGCACTTTTTCTCTTTCCTGTGGTCACATGTAAACGCTTGATGTTTTTTGTTTACAAAACTAAATTTTTAAACTTTCAAATTTAATTAGATTTCACGAATTTTGTATAAGAGGATGGTGTATAGTTGGAAAAAAGCAAACTTGTCCTTATTGCAAAGAGAAAGTAGACTTGAAAAGACTGTTCGAAAATCCGTATTATTAAATATTAAATGAATGAAAACTTTAAAAAAAGAATTTAATTTTAAGATGGGAAAAACCTCATATGTTATACGGAAATTTTTTGGACTGGATCCGCTACTTGGTAGCATGGCAACCGGTGATTATTATTTCGGTACAAGGAATAAACTGGATAATGGGATTAGAATGAAATAATTTTTATTTTTTAATTACCAAGCTATATCAATTTGAGGAGTTATTTTACTGAAATTAAATTTTAAATTTTTTTATAATAAAATATCTATTGAGCAATTAAATTCTTCCCTTTTTTTCCCATCATGTTTTCTATTATTTTATTTATATTTTTAATCTCGAGTACCAGGTATTCATATTGTTTTTATATAAGAGTTTTCACATTATATTTTTCATTTTTGTTTCATTTTCATTCTCGTTCTTTTTTTGTTGGGATTTTTTAAACTGAAAAAATTCAAAAGTGTTTTTGTTGATTACAAATAACAGAGTTTTTTTTAAACAAGATTTAGATAAAAAAATATTGAATAGATGCAAATGCTTATTTAAAATGATGCAGATCATCGATAATTGAGCTTTTGTTTAATGTTGGCCAAATGGATCAAGAACAAATGAACCTTTTTATTCAAGACATTTAAGTAGCGGGTGAGTCATAATGTTTTGAAAAATTTTCAGACCCAAATTAAAATATAAAATATTAAAAAAAAACTAAGCTTGTTTATTAGTTTATTTGAATATCCCCTAAAGCAAAAAAGTATCGTTTATTTATACCCCTGGTGTTGGCTTAATTTCAATCTTTCATGACTAAGTTCCATTATTGCTTAGTCAGCGCTTTTTTTAGGTGGTGGCATGCCAAGGGTTATCAAAATTAAATTACCATTATCTTA
Organism: Brachionus koreanus; assembly: GCA_016987375.1. NCBI lineage: Eukaryota > Metazoa > Rotifera > Eurotatoria > Ploima > Brachionidae > Brachionus > Brachionus koreanus. Next base: position 1,112,237 of record PJRA01000493.1, on the reverse strand, counting down.
ATGTGTAACTATTAGGATACCACAATGAACAGATATTCGGACAGAGCTTAAATTTCAAACACTTATTACATTGTTCTTCTTGTATTTTTTTTTTAGTATACTTAGGTTCAGGGTTCTTGTACACTAGTGGCGCTCTAGGAGACCATAAATTTTTATATTTTCTATTAATTCTCTTAAAGCTTGTCCAATTAGCTGCACAAAAATATCTACACCAAAATATTTCAATTATGGATTTCTCAAGTTATTTGACCTTGACCGTAAAATACTTTTTTTAGGTAATTTTTGGCTTTAAAATTTTTTTTTGTTAATCGGTACCGGTTTCCAATCAAGAAAAATCGAATACCCGACCCCATTGCGTAACTGCTACCCAAGTTTTTCTTTCTTTTTTCTTGAGCCATCAAATAATTAAACATATGAATCTTGCTACTCCTGCTATTTCATTTTATCTATTTTTTAATATTTTCATATTATTTTCCTTTTTAAATTATACTTACTTCATTTTATTTTACAGTACAGAATACAAATTAATAAATAAAAATATTATATTAAAAAAATGTTAGACAAATCAACAAGCTTTAAAAATGATTATTCAAATAAGGAAGCATCTTTTAAAAGCATCAATTGTTAGCTTAGGTTCAATTGAGAATGAAATCTACGGTCTAACGGTTAAACAAAAAATCATCTCCGATTACTTAACACTCAAAAACCGGATGACTTTGTTGACCCTTTTATTTAAATCTTTTTTAGGACTTTTTTTCAATGAAAATAAAATTATTTTATAGAA
>PJRA01000493.1:1091577-1111403 GCA_016987375.1 Brachionus koreanus | reverse complement strand
TGATTGAAAAAAAAATTATAAAAAAATGATTAAATTTATTGAATAAAAAACAAATAAAGGAAGTTACAAAAGGGGTTCAAAAGACCCCTCCGGTTTTTGAGTGTTAAAAAAATGAGAATATAATTTTTTTGATATTTATCATTATTAGTTCTTTTTTTAATACGTTTTAATAGAATAAAAACTTTAAAAAAAAAATTTTTTGTCTTATTCGGATGTAACGAAGTACGGTTATAACGAAGTCACAGTGGGAATCAAAAAACGTTTCGTTATAACCGTACTTTACTGTTTTTTGTTTAAATGATAAGTTAAATTTTTCAAAATTTTTTTCTTTCAATAAATAATGGATTATTTTTCCTTTCTTCCTCTAAAGAAAACGATTCTCGATCAGAATGCACAGGTGTTGAGAGCAAACCCAAGCTTTTAATTTACAAAAGCATCAAATTGATCTTAATTGACTTTGTGGAAAAATTAAAAAAATTTGATACAATGTTTTTTTATTTTCAAAAAAAAATTAATTGTTAACTTATTTTTTCAAAAAATCTCAAATCTAAATATTAAATAAATTAAGTGTTAATCAGTCGACTTTGATTAGGACCTTTATGATTGAAAACATAAATATCAATTGCTTCAAAAAAGGCATTTTATAAAAGGTAGAAAAATTAGCTTAATAGTGAATTTTTTTGTATCATGTCATATAAAGTTTGTCAGTTTGTAAAACATAAAAACACATTTTAAATATTATTGATTTGATCTATTTTTTTAATTTTATTAATTTTTTTTAATCCATATAAATTAAATTTTATTTAAAATCTTAATAAATCGGTTCGAAAAAAAAAATTTAATGTTCTTTAAATATTTTTAAAAAGCTTCTTTTTTTTTAATGTTGCACTTTTAGGTTTTGAATAATGTGTGTTCACTTTAATCGTCATTGTCCCAGTCTTTGTTTTCTTTTGGTTTTGGTCCGCCAGCTGGTTTAGCCATTATAATTTTATCAACATATAAAACCGATACTGCAGCCTTAGTTGCATATGTTATTCCCCAATATTTTGTTAGATACAAATCGTATATTCCTTTTTCGTTCACATCGATTATGTCACTAGTTTCCTCAATGTTAAAACCGAAATTTATTTTTCCTTCTTGATGAGCTGCATACAATTGAGACAAAATTTCAGTACTCTTTGAAAATTTTTTTCAATTTTTCAAAAAATTTTTCCATATTAAATTCTGTGTCTTACTTTTCTTCCTGAATTTTCAGCCAATGTTTTTGGTATGACTTCAAAAGCCTCGGCAAATTTTTTAATGGCATACTGCTCCAATCCTGGATAAGTCTAGAATGAAGCGTCAATTTTTTTATCTTCTTAAAATTAAAAAAAATGCTGTTTACTTCTGAAATTGAAGACAATTGTTTGGCTAGTTCCATTTCAGTGGCTCCGGCGCCTGGCAACAGTCTTCCCTCCTTTTAAATTTTAAATTTATTATTAATTTTTTTATTTGGGTTTTAAATTTGTTAAAACCTTTGTTAATCCCTTGAAATTATTTACACCATCGTCTATTGATCTTTCAATATCATCCATAATGTTGTCAGTAGATCCACGCACAACTACAGTAGAAATGGCCCCCTCTTCTTTGTCTTGCTTAAACAAAATGACTGGCACATCGCCGACTTCATCAATGTACACACTATCACAGTATCCCATTTCTTCGGGGCTGGGCGGAACAATTTTTGCCAATACTGTTCCATTGACTGTTTTAGCTACTCGTCTCAAGTCGAATTTGGACAAAACTCTGACTCCCATTATTTCGTATTTGTTCAAGAAATGTAAAGCCATTTCACCTATTTTGCCGCCACAAACTACTACTTTGACGCCCGAATCACAAATAGCTTTGACTTGTTTCTCTAAAAGATCTTCTTCGCCGCGACTGAAGCTCTTCAGTTCTTCAGCATTCTTAATCAAAACAGTTCCTTTTGTTTCTGTGGACGATATGTCAATGGGACAGCTGAACAAAGCAATTTTTGGCTTTTGGACCTTCCAAACTGTTCCTTCTACTTCTCTCTTCAAAACCATACCTTGCATTACTGCAGAGCTTTGAATTCCAGAGCCCAATATTTTGCATACACGAACATTGTCAACATTGAATGTTTGATTATCTTTTAAAGTTCTCACTAGGAAAAAGAGACATTTTAGAATTTTTCAAAATTTAAAAAAAAAAAAATTTAATTACTGCAAGCATCACCGACCAATTCGGACAAAAATTCTTCATTTCCCAATTGTTTGCTTGAGAAACAACTTTTCAATGCTTTTTTTACCAAGTCTCGATTGTGCAAATCCTTTACTTCGGCACAAACAAGCTCTTTTTTAAAAAAATTTGTTAAAAAAATTTTTTTTTTTTTAATTTTAAATTTTACTAGGTAAAATTTCTTGGGCTCTTGCTAAAGCTAGATTATATCCGTCAATAATCTCAACTGGAGATAAGCCCTTTAAACAAAATTTTAATTTCATTTAAAAAATTTAATTTTATCCCAAATACCATGCTTAATAATTCAGCTGCATTTTGTAAAAGCTGTCCAGCGAAAATCAATACAAAATTTGTTCCATCTCCCACCTCTTTTTCTTGCATATCAGAGGCCATGAGGACCAGCTTGGCAGCTGGATGCTGAACCTCGACTTCTCGCATCATTGTCGCTGCATCGTTGGTCACAAAAAGCTTTTCTATGTGATTAATTACCATCTTATTCATTCCATTAGGGCCATAAGCTGATTTTGTCGTATCGGCTAGCTCTCTACAAGCTTCAATGTTCTTAAGAGCTACTTCATCAACACCAGAATAAAACTTTTAATTGATTGAAAAAGAATTTTTTTTAAAAATTGAAAAATTGATCGTTTAATAAAATACTCTGGCTCCGTCTTTCAACATGGATTGGAATCCTGGGGCTTTTGGTACGTGTAAGGCCATTTTAGAATAAAAATTTAAATTTCTTGAGTATTGAAATCTAGTCGAATATAAAAATTGAACAAAAAAAATAAATAGAAAAATTTTTTAAGGTCAGCCAAAATATTTTAGAAATTATTTTCCAGAAGAAATTTTTTTTCTTAATTCAAATTCAACTGTTCAACAAAATTTACTCTCAAAATCTTTTTGAAATACACGTGAATAATTGAAATTGTAAATTTTAATGTTACTAACGATACTGCAACTGAACTAGATTTATTTGTAGCAATAAAACAGTCTTAATAAGTGTTAGAATATGAAAAGACTTGTTTGAATTTTGAAATTGGTTGCAAATGAAACTTATCATTAACCGAGAAACACAGCAATTGCAAAAATTTCATCTAAAATTTAAATAAAATTAAAGAAAAAATGCATGCTTAAGTTTACATTCAGCTTAGATGATTAAATGATTAGAAAATTTAAAGAATATAAAATTTAAAAATTTGAATTTTATTTTATTTTTTATTTTTAAATAATTTACAATAATAAATAGTAAATAAATTAGCTTTTTTTTTATGTCTAAAATAAATTGACTTTTAAATCAGCTACCGGAGTTTTGATAGAAATTTTTGGTCCAATAGATACTCCGGTTCCTAACAGCGAAGCTTCAAATCCGTTAATACCAAGCGATGCTGAACAATCTAAATTTAGTCCGGTGCCAATTGTAACTGGCCCAAAGTGTCCTTCAGCTCTTACTAAAGAAGCATTTACACCAACTGAATTATTAAGACCATATTCAGCATGAGCTTTTGCAGACAAAATCGATGTCTTCATACCAATATCCTCATTTCCTGCATTTAATTCAGCTAAATTCACTGAAGCAGACACAGATTTTCCAATGTCATAAGTCCCATCAGTCTTATCTACTTTATGTTTTAAAATATCCAAAGAAGCATCCAAATGATTATCTTGGCTTTTTGTTTCATCACAATTTTCATCTAATTTGTTCACATATTTATCAACCAAATATGCTGTGGTTGATATTAGGCCAGCTTTGGCACGAGGTTTACGCCTCTTTTTTATACCTTTCAATTTGCGTATGTCTTGTTTTTTAGTAGATGTTTCCATTTTAAAATTTATAATAATAATCCTTTACTAGTTTTACTTATATCCATCACATTCTAAATATAGAAAGATTCAAAGCCGATTGAGAAATAATTTCACAATTCAGTTTTTTTAAATTAAAAATTTGACCAATCCTTTGTAAAAACCATCTTTGAATTTTGCATCAATATTAGAATTATTATACAAGTAAAAACATTTTGTTTTTTTTATTAAAAAAATTGAAAAAAAAATACAAAATGAAAAAATTTTAGAATCTTTAATTTTTTCTTTAAAATAGTTGAGAGTATTTGGTTATTTCAGTGAGGATTTTTATGCACAATTCATTTATTTAAAAATGAAAGCTTCAATTTTCATTTAATTATTAGATTGAATAAAAGCCTTAGTTTTTTGTTTGTAACAGTTTGGCTAGAAAGAAAAACTGGTTGCATTTTACACCACCCAAGGGTTTGATATTCATCATATTGATCCTCTTCTTAAAGAATTTGACAATACACAATAAGCAATTAAAAATTTTAAAACAACAAAACAGTTTGTTTTAAAATTTTTAATTGTTTGAATTTTAATTCACGTAATAATCAGAATTTATTGACATGACATGCCTTGTTATGAAATTTTAATGAGAAATCAGCTGGGTTTTCGACAAAATAAAAATAATTTTACATTTTTACATTTTCATATTTTTAGATTTTTTGTGCTATATTTCAGAAAATTTTTAACTTTTTTGGTTTGCTAAATAATTTGAGAGAGTTTTTTTTTAGTTTTCTAAAAAATTTCACAAAAATTTAAAAATAAGAAAATTTAAAAATGTAAAATTATATTCATTTTGCCGAAAACCCGGCTGATTTCTCATAAAAATTAAGAGAAACTTAACACTTTATCGGTAAATTTATTCATTTTCTAAAAAATTAAAATCAAGATTTTTAGCTAATAAAAGCCATTTTTTAAAATTTTATTCATATGTGATAAAATCCAAGTTTCAATTTTTCAAAAAGGGGTCTAGAAAACCCTTCGGACGTTCTAGCGTTCTATTTTAATGACATGTTATTCAATATTTAGCACTTATTTTAAAAAAGTAAAAATAAATTTTAAATGACATGAAATCGAAAGCGAAATTATTAAAAAATTTTAAAAAACAGTTTTAGCTTTTATGAAATGCTGTTAATAATGGAAAGTTGATTATGATTTAAATCTAAATCCCATTAAAGTCAGAAGTTTTTATAAATAGATGAATGAAACAGAGAAATAAATGTAATGAATAGATGTAATGATGAAATAGATGTAATGAAATAGAGAGTTACAGGATACATATGTTTTTTATATCTGATTATTCAAGCAAAAAATAAGAAATAGCAAGGTAGCAATTTTACATTAGAGTTGGGTGTGATGATTGAGCATCACATGATTAAAGCTTTATTTTTTTTTTATAAACTTATTTAGTTTATATTGTGTTTTGTTGGTGGGCTTGGCCTGCTTTATTCAAAAGTCTTTAGAACATTATATTGTTTAATTGTTTCACAAACACGCGTAGGCCCAGAAATATATATATTCAGGCGCATTACGCTAAAAAATTATGATTGAGAACTTATTTCATTTTTTTTTTATCTTTTGGCTTAGACTTTTGGAAGAACCATTTAGCAAACAGCGAAACTTTGTTTTGTTAGGACAACATAGCATTGGGTTTTCGACATATCTTATTTCGAAGCTTGCTATATATTCTCCCACCAATCTAACGATATGTAGCAGAATTACACAGTCCTGTCCTGACATATCTTTCACTCAACCCAAAAAAACTGTTTGTTACACTTATCACTTTTGTTAAGTTTACTGATAGAAGTGGATTATTTTCTGAAATTTTTATCTAATTACTGCCAAAGCTATTAAATTATTTAACGTTTATTAAATTTATTTAATTTAATGAACAAAATATACTGAATAAGTACTGAATAGAAAAATCATTGTCGTTTTTTAAATTATTTAGGTTATTAGGATGAATCAAAAAATTTTTGGATTTTTTTTAAACTTTTTTTAAGTTTTCAATAAAAAAGCCAAAGTTAGCTAATGTTCAAAATATAGTCCATTATGCTCTTAAGTCTTTAGTCATCTATCATCAAATATTTCGATTTTTCTCTTGTATCATTCACGGCTTTTTCAGCCAAAAAACTCACGATACCTTTCTTCAATTTGGTCTCAATTAGTAAAATGCTGTCGTCTAAAAAGATGATAATCAGAAGGATAAATATCTGGGCTATTTGCTGAATAAAAACGAAGTTCGATCCCTTCCAGCTCTTCTATTTTTTTCATTTTTCATTTAGCTGTGTTTTCTTTAAGAAACAAACCAAGCTTTTAGTTGACCAAAGAAGAATATTTTCCTGAAGTGAAGCATACATTCATTCCAATTTTTCAGAATAAATTTCTGCATTTATAGCCTTTGGATATTATACCAACCATTCAACATAACTTTATCATTATCAGAGGGTACTTTCTCTTTTCACGGCTGGTTGAGATGGTACAACCACTTCTTATCACAAGGATTGGCTCGTATGAAAAACCCTTCACCTAGAGGATTTTTTATGTAATAAATGAAGAAATATATATTGAAATTGATTGAAAAATTCTTTCAATTAAAAAAAAATAATGATATTTAATTAAACAAGATAAATTAGTTAAATATTGATCAACAACTAGAGATATGTTCTTCCAAAATATTGTAACCAGGCTTTATTTTATTTACCCGGCCACAAAATTAGTTGAATAAATAAATTTTCTTTGTTAGATTTCTTTAGTTTAAAGCTATCAATGCTACCTTGCTAATTGAATTTACTAAATCATCCATTATAAAATAAAAGAATAATAAAAAAAAAGTATAAAAAATTAAATTAATTTGTCAAGTTTTATTTTTTTTTGTCAAAATTAAGTTTTCGAAAATTACCTTGACGAAATTTACTTGTCAAAAAAATAATATAAATAGTCTCAACAGGCGTACATTCTGATCGAGAATGTCTGGTCTGCTTGACCTCTTCTTCTTTCGAAGGCTCTTATTACCACTATTCAACTTTGTTTATTTAACGAGTTACTGATAGGCTTTTCTTTCAATAATGGCTTAAGAATACTGAAATTTCAAAATTTTCATTTAAAATTTTTTAAGGATTGAATAAACAAAAAGTTAGACATATCATTCTGAAGAGCATTCAATTCTGTTTATTTTAATATATAATATAACTTAGGATTTTAAAAGTAAAAATATCCTAAAATCAAAAATATCCAAACTTTTTTAAAACGCTATTTTTGCGTTACTATTTTTATTTTGATTTAAAAACACCTAATGATTTTCTTTTTTTTAAATTAAAAAATATAATCTTTTATTTTAGAAAAGGGTTTTTTATTGAGAAAAAGTGAAATTGAAGAGTTAACTCAACCGAAAAAGTCAATCATTAGTTCAAAAGAAGCAATCGAACGAATTAACGATTTAAAAGATTTTTTTTTTAAATAAACAAGTATATGATTCATCAAATATCGTTAACTTTTTGTTTAATATTGAAAATTTGGTAATTGAAAAAAGCTGTAATAAACAAACAACTATTACTTCGTATGTTAAAAAGGATTAATTTTTCTTATTTTATTTTTTTATAAATTTTTTCACCTTTTTCATTTATTTTAATAAAAATTCAAAATAATAAATCTTAAAATTTATTCAAAGCTTTTGTATGGGATTTTCGATAGAACGAATATAAAATTTTCCGCCCAACTTTGTCGTTATATCGAGGATTGACTGTATTATGAAATCTCCATCTTAAGTTCAAATAGTTCAAAAACAGACTGGACAATACCGGTAGAAGCAAAAAAAATGAAAAGTCTACTTAAGCGGGACTACGTTAGTTTTCCTGCTTCTATCAGTTTAGTTAAACTAAACTTGACCGTAGAATATGTACTATTATTATTATTATTATTTTAGATGAATAAAATTTTTAATGAGAGCAAAATATGGAAAAAATTTGAGAAATTTAGGTTGAAGTCTAAATTACATAATAAAATAAATTCTTAGAAAAATTATTATTTTAAAATAGATGATTAAAATCGATAGCAAATAAATGGCTGTATATAAAAATTAATTTGATTTAAGATCTATCTGTTTTATTTTTTTGAAAAATATTTGCAACTCTTTTTAATTAAAGACGAAAAAAATTTAATTAAACTCTCGATAAAAAGACATAAAAAAACAAACCAAAAAATTTATAAAACTGGTTCTTAATGTTTTAAAATAAAATTAATTATAAAGATAAAAAAATTTGATCAAACTCTCTGGTTTTAATTTCAAACATGATATTTTTAAGTAATTCACTTGAATTATTGTATTGTATATATTTATAATTTTCTAACTATTTTGAGAGGCAGCACCATTTTGAAGATCTTTTTTGATGCTTTTATTTCTTTAACGAATCTGTATCATCAAGATTTAAGAATTATTATGATAAAAATTTAGACTAATAATTCACAATCCAAAATGTCATTTCTTCATAAATTTTAAATCAATTATTCATTTTATTTCAATTAGATCAAGATTTTCTCAGTCTAAATTAAAGTAGTTAAAAAATAGAATTAAAAATATCAAGCATTATTTTAAAGGCACTGGATTAAATTAAGATGGCTGATCTAAAAAAAGCATTAATTAATATTTTTATTTTTCACAATTAGGCATTTTTTTAATCAAAACATTAAATTTTAAAATCTTGAACTTGAACAAAAATCTCCTTATTTTTTAAAGTACATGAAGAAATGAATGATTTTGATTAATAAAAAAAAATAATCAAATAAGTAGCTTTGGAAAAAAATTATGAATTTAATATCAAGCAGCAAAATAAGAAGGATACCGCCAGAAAACTAAGACATGATTAAATAAATTTCGAAATTACTCAAAAATAAATGTTTTATTTGATTTTTATTAAAGCAAAAAAATAATTGTGATTTTAGAATTAAGTGAATTAAACAAAAGCATATTTTATTAATGAGTATGTTAATCACAAGCAGTAGAATTCCAATAAAGCTAAGTGTTATTATGAGCAAAAATTCGAATTCAGATAAATTAGAAACTAGTTTATCAGAAGAACTATTTCGTTTTGTTTGCATAAATCTTATTTGCATTTTGACAATTGTTTTAATAATGACATCATGCTATATAGCTCATGTAATCTATGGGAGTTTTTGGAAGCCTTATATCAAGTAAAAGAATTGTCAAAATATATCTTATTTTAATTTGATTTTTATTTTAACCTAACAAAAAAATTAAAATTTAAAAATGTTAAATTTCTTCTTCGTATTTTTTTTTAAAGAAATAGATTGAAAAATATGGAAAAAGCAAATATTGAGCCGAATTCAAGTGACCAAAAATTGAAAAAAGAAATTAAATTCAATGATCTAAAAAAAATAGATGAAAGTAATAAATTTTTTAAATTCTATTTTGATAAAAACAAATTAAATTTATTAAATTTCTCTAGCTTCTAAAGATAGTTTTTTCTACCGTATACCCATGCACATAAATGTCTCCCTAAAAACTCCCTATTTTAAAGCGAAGCAAAATTTGACATGCTTCATCACTACAATATTGTCAAAAAGTTAAGAAACAACTATTTTTTTCTGTTTATCTGGAATTGAATTGTAATAGAATGGGATAGGATTGTAATTTTGAACTAAAAATTGATTTTCTTGTGTTTAAAAGCAATTGTTTGAGACCAGTATCAATCAGATTTTGTTGAAATTGTATTAATGATTATAATGATCAAATTTTAAGACTATTCATAGAAAATTGATCAAATTAAAATCAGGTATTTTTATTATCAAAAACAAATCGAACAAAAAATCTACTTTTTTTAATAAATTAAAATTTACTAAAATGAAAATATTTTAAAAAATACTGCAACAAAGTGCAACCTACATTGTTGCACCTTTTTTTACACAAAATATTTTTATTATGTAAATAAAAGACAAAAAATAGAGCATCAATAAATTTAAATTGATTATTGGTTTGATTTCCTAAAAAAATGAAAGTAAAAGTTTTATTTTAGAGAAAAAAGTATGTTACACTCTTTTGCAGTAATGTTTTGGATATTTTTTATTTTAGTAAATTTTAATTTATCTAAAAAAACAAGAATTTTTGCAAAAAACATCATGATGAAAATAATTTTTTTAATTTTCAAAATGTCTCTGTCATATTAATGCTTGTCTTTTTTATTAAAGATATCACTTATTGTGAATGATTTTTTTAAGATTAAATACAAAAAAGTTTTCATCAATTATTTGATCATTCATTATAATTTTTATGCTTATTAATCTGCTAAATAGATCTATCAATTTTAACTTTTCTATTTAGTGTATGTCAACAGACTTGTAACCGGTTTAATAATAATACAATATATATATTGTTAAAAGCTTTATTTAAGTAATTGAACGTTCTGAAGTTCTAAGAATGGAATCCTTATTTATACCTATATGCTCGTGTACAAAACACAAGCTTATAATTAAGTCAAGATGTAAGCTTAGAGTTAAATGTATCTGTCAACATTTCGAAGCGTCTAGCTTCTGAGATACATGACAAGTATAATTATTACTTATCTTCGTGCATTAGTAAATAAGCTGATAAACAACTGATTAAAGAAGGTAACAGACTTTTGTATACTTTTTTCTAAAAATTGCTTTTTTTCCTAGCATTGAGAGTTTTCAATGCGTACTTTATCTATAAACCAATTTTAAATTTATATAATTTTCCTTTTCTTAACAAATCCTAATCCTACCTACAAAAGGACACAAAAGAACATTAAATTTTTATGTTTTATTTTTATTTTTCAATCCATGGATTTTTTAAATCAATATTAAGTAATGAAAAAAATACAGACAAATTAAAGGGATTGGTTTCAATATTCCCATGATTTTGACTCTTTATTTTTATAAAATAAAATATAATTTCAAAAAAGAAAAAATCAAAGATTTGTTCAGAATTTGGTGGTTGTTTAACTTATTCCTGGGACTACATACGAATCAATTTAAATTATAGTGTTTTTTTTTAAAAATAAAAATCGCCACACCTTTAAAATAAAAATATTCACTAAAATGTTGAAAAATTTATGCTTTTTCAGAATATACGAATAAACAATTTGAAAAAAAATTCATTAAATAATTGTGTCTAAAACTTTTTAAAACTCTATTCTAAAACTCTATTTTTTTTAGCCTTCCACAAAAATGAAATTTAATTTTTAAAAGACAGTAGTTTTTGAATTTTAATTCAAAAATTAGAAATTCAGATGGCACTTAAAAAGTTTTCAATTTCTGCATTTTTAACATTTTTTTAAATAGGAAAATAGAAAACTTTTTTTCTAAATAAAATTTTTCCAAAAAAATTAAATATCAATAATAAAAAAATAATTTTTGTTATTTGTAGTCACAAAATTGGTTTAAAAATGGCATTAGCATTTCAATCTATTTTCGACTTTGAAGCTGTTTCAAAACCAAAGCAACATGAACGTTCAAATCACAATTGAATTTAGTTTAAAAATTTTGAATAACTTTGTTAAGAATCTTTAGCAACAAATAATTTATTACTAATAATAACAAATTGTTTATTAATATTCGAAATTTTAAATTTTATTGAAATTCAAAATTATAAATAAATTTAATCAAAATAACTTTTTTTTTAATCAAAATTTTTAAAGGCAATGAAATTCGGAGTCAAGCTCCTAGATTCTAGTAATATTGAATATTTTACCCAAATTGTTTCAACTGTAAGTAAGCTATGTTCAAGAACAGCAAGTGATAAATCATGCGCCTTGAAGCTTACCCCAGATATGGTCTTTTTTATTTTGCCCGAGTTTGCGGCAAATAATTTAGGTAGTGGTGGTTCAGGTCGCACTTCTTTTTGGATCAGTCTGGATCCAAAATCAATATTTGATTTTTACATATGTGAAGGAAAATCTATGGATGACAATTTAATAATGCTTGAGATTCAAGCTGAAAATTTATTACGTGCTCTCAAGTCCAGTCCAAATATGAAAATGGTTCGTATTAAGCTAACAAAAAGACAGACGCCGTGTATCACTGTTGAAATAGATTTGCATTCAATGTCTTCCAAAACGAGTTCGAGAACGATAACCCACGACATTCCAGTCAAAGTTATATCGTCCTCTAAACTATCTTCCAACGACTTCCAAGAGCCCAATATTAACATGACAAATTTAAGCATTCTAATGCCTCCTATTAAAATAGTCAAGCATATGATTGAGAGAATGAAATGTTTGAGCGACTTTGTGTCGCTTGAAGCCAGTGATCAAGGTACATTGACTTTCAAAATAGATGCAGATGCTGTTTCAGTTTGTACTTATTTCAGAAATTTGACAAATTTTCCTATTCATGCTCAAAGACAAAATGCCTGTGAATATAGCTTATGCACAGTTCGGTTAAGTCTCAAACGACTCTCGGATTTCATTAATGCCTTGCAATTTCAGCCTAATAAAATAATTTGTAATTTTGTAAATAACAAATATGCGCACTTTTTTGTAATTCATAACGAAGACCTTGTTCTTCAGTATCTTATCTCATCAGTACTAATCTAATCTAATTTAACCTTGTGAATTCGTTATTTATTTTCCTACAATTTCCAAAATTAATCAATAAAAAATTTGTAAATTTATCTCTTTTTATTTTTAGATGGATAGCTCGAAATTTTTAGAAAAGCAGCTAGAACTTATTGAATTAGAAAAATGTGCTGAAATCGAAGAATCCAAGTATTGAAAATTTTAATTTAAGAAAAAAAAAAAACAAGTCTAATTAATTTTTTTAAAAGAGAATTATTAAGTAATTGTAGTTTACAGAGGCTTCAAATTAAAGGTCTTTGTTTATTGAAATTAAAAATTGATCAAAAATTCACTGGTCTATATGGAAGAACTATTGTTCTATTTACAACTGCAGTTCCAACCAAAACAATCAATACGCAGCATTTTTCTTCTGGTTTGTAATTTATTAAATTTTATTTTTGGATTAAAAAATGTATTCTAACTTTTTACCAAGTCAGGAACATAGAATAAATTATATTTCCTTCTATTAAAAAAATATAACCTTATTTTTTAACATTTTTTTTGCATTGTAAAAAGGCTTTAATTATTTTCGCTATGTAAAATATTCAAAATTCTAGGTAGAAAAAAAACTAAGTTAAAAATTATTTTTGCTAGGTAATATTTATTGATTTTTCTAGGTAAAACACAAAAATTGCTTGGTAAAAAAAATTAAAAAAATACTGCGGTCTATTGTCTCATGAGAGCTTGCAATGCTTTGGCTGGACGACCACGTTTTCTTTTTTCGCCGATCGGAACATCTTTAGCAGCAGCAGGAACTTTAGTATATTTTAATCTCATTGCTAGACCAACTAGATGTTTGCAAATATAATTTTCATATAATGTGGACAAGTGCATGATCCATTTTTCCAATTACCATTTGAGCCATCATTGTTATGCACCAAACTTTATAGTTAATTTTTGAGTATCTCTGAAATGTATTCCATGCAAGATTGGAATAATTGATGACGTCTTCTTCTTTTATATTTAATTCTGAAAAAGTTGGTACGAAATAATCTGTACTTTTTGATATTTTTGATTCATAAATAAGCGCTGTTTTATTCAACTTTAGCAATTCATATGCTTTTGTTTTCATTGAAGATCAATTGGCTGTTCTTTATAGAAAATACGACGATTTATCTCGGATAATGATCTTTCAAGCGTAAATTTTTTACCTAGAATATTTTTAAAAAATTTACCTAGCATTTTGAATTTTTTACCTAGCATTTATATCCATGCCTTGTAAAAATACTCAAGTGATATTAAGACACTTTTCAATCTAAAATTTATTTCAGAAATTTATGAATTGATTTGCTTCTGATCTGACATAGTGTTTTATCACATAGGGTTAATAATGTTTAAAGATGCAGATGTAGAATTTTAATATCAAAAATTTGAAAAATTGTTAAGTCATAGAATTTAAAGCGGACTTGTGTATAAAACGTCATTTTAAAGTAATTACAAAAAGTAAAAAAGTTATTTGACTTGACTTGATTTTGACTTAATGACTTTTGAAAAACTCTAATTTAAAGGCTTTCTACAGTACTTTGAAAAAGTTAAGAAATGAAGGATTTTTTATTGTTTATTTGGTTTTGGAATGTAATTGAATGGGCTAATATTGTAATTTTGAGGCAGTTTTTCTTTTGGCTTAATTCTTTATTCTCTTAGATACAGTAAAATTAGAATTATCACAGATTTATTTAAAGTATCATGAATTTTTATGAATTACCACATAAATATTTCTTCTTTATTCTCTTGAATAAAAGTTAAAAAAAATTTGCGTTGAAATGACTTTTCATTCATCAGTTATTTTAATTAGACAAAACAACTCAAATTGTTCAATTTTTTAAATTTTGAAAAATTTTAGAAAAGAGTTGAATAAACTTTCTAATTCTTTCGAATTAAAAAACCTTTGTTTTTCCAACAGTCATTTTTTCTTTTGGCTTAGTTTAGTTTAGTTTAGTCTATTGAATAGATATTAATGGTACAATTAATGTCATACACCGTTGTTTACAGTACTATGTCTGTCAATTACTTTATATATAAATATATTTTATTAAATTGATTTAAATGATTATGTGTTGTGTTGGAAAAATGAATTTTTTTTATGCGTCTATCACTTTTTTTGTGCTTTTAATCTTCATAAATAGTTGAGCTGCTTGTGCTGACGCTTTGGTTCTTAATTTTAAGAAGACGCCTCCCGAGTGCTATTTGTTTCTTGCTCTTGTTCTTTGTCTTCTTTCTTCAATTTGTCGTTCTCTAGTATCCCATGCGTGAGTTTGGATCGAAGCAAATTGCCTAAAATTAGTTATGATAAATAAGAGTTGAACAGGGAAAACATTGGAAATTAATAATTAATATTTTGGTTTTAAAAAGTTTAATTTTAACGTTCAAGATATTTCAATTTGCTGTTTCAAATTTAAAAAAAAATAAAAATAAAAAAAAATGGACTTGATACTGTATTATTGATTTTAAAAAGGATCCTTTTATGTATACCTTATCAGATATTATTATTATTATCATTATTATTATTTAAATTTGTATCTTGTAACTAAACTGCACATTTTTGTAACCAATTACAAATTTTATGAAAACCTAGTAAAATAAAGCTTACCATTACGTCTTAGAACGTATTTCGCTTAGTCAAAATATAGTTAATTCAATGATCAACTTTCTTTTAACAAATTAGAATTTAAAAAAGCTCTAGAAAATAGTGTTTTATCAGAATTAATTTAGGTTTTACAATTAAATTATTGAAAGATAAGGCTTCAGAATAGTAGTAACATAAAAATAAGAGATATTCATAGCTATAAATGACATAAAGCGCATTAAGTAAATGAAAGTCAGGGTTGATGAAGATTTTTTATTAAAAAAATCATGAAAAAGAACATAAAAATAAGATGAATACTAGGGTGGTAAAACGAAAACGAAATATTTGGTATTTTTTAAAAATTAATTATTTACCGGTAATTTTTTTAACTCATTTCAAGACTACTTAAAATTCAAAAGAATTATGATTTAAAAAGATTTGAAAAAAATATTTTAAATATAAATGCGATTTAAATTTTGATTATTAAGTCTATTCGAGTTTGTTGTTACAAAAGTTAGTTTTCCTAATTCCTAGGATTTGATATGTTCAAGACATATTTGTAAAAAAATTAGACAAAAAACAAAGAGATGGAATTTTTATATCACTTTATTTCAAACTGTAGTATATTTTTTGAATATTTCAATAAGATTTCAATTAAATAAATTTTTGAAAAAATTTTCTATTTTGTTTTAGTTTTAAAACTTTATTCACTTAAGAACACTTTTTTAAGATTTAAACTAAATTTTCAATAGTAAATATTTTTTGACGTAACTTTTTTGAAGGAATAAAATTTAAAAAATTTAAAAATCAATTCAATTATTCAAAAAGAAATTCAAATATTATAAATTTAATTAAGAATAATACTTAAAACAAATTATTTCACTGATATTTTAATAAAAAATTCTCAAAATTTTTTTAAAACAGTTTTTTAATCGGATTTTTAAAATTAAATTTTCTTAAAATTTAAGGTGACATTGTATCAATAAGCGAAAATAGTGTACCTCCAAGCCAATTGAGCTCTGTAAAAAATTTGCTTACAGGCACAATAACCAAAGTTAACAATCAGACCATATCGGTTGCCATTGACAATGATATAGAAACGATTGATGATGGCTTAAATGAAAGCGACACATTTAAATTGATAAAATTGTGCAATGAAGTTACTCATAAGCGAATAAAAGGCGCTTTGGTTTCAATCAAAAAAAACAAATTAAATGACCGCGCTTCACATTTATTCGATGTCATTTTTCAGAATTGTCAGCCTGAAAAAATTCAAACAATATTAGCTAATCAATTAAAATTGGCATTTTTCAATAGTCGCTTAGACGAATCACAGCAAAGAGCTGTTCAATTTTCTTTCGAGCAAAAAGACTTGGCTATCATACACGGTCCACCTGGCACAGGTAAAACAACCACTCTAGTCGAAATAATAAAACAAAATTGTCTTCGATACAAGCAAAAAATATTAATTTGCGCACCATCTAACATAGCAGTGGACAATTTGGTCGAGAGGCTAGCTGTGGCTGAAAAAGGCTTTTCCAAAATGAAGCTCATTCGTCTCGGTCATCCAGCAAGACTGTTGGAAAATATTCAACAATACAGCTTGGATTCTGTAATAACACAGAGCGATCAATACAAATTAGCTAGTGATATTAAATCAGACATGGACAAAACATTGAGAACGATTCGAAAATCGAGTACACAAAAAGCCGAAAGGGAAAGCTTAAAAAGAGAAATGAGAGAATTGAGAAAGGAATTGTATCAGCGAGAAAATAGAGCTTTGAAAGAGGTTCTCAAAGAAGCCGATTGTATACTAGCCACATTGACAACCACGCATTCAGATGGTCCATTGAAGCATTTGGCCGAAGATCATTTTGATATAATAATCATCGACGAGTGCTCTCAAGCGTTAGAAGCTGCCTGTTGGATACCGTTGGTCAAAGGCGCCAGAAAACTAATTCTAGCTGGAGATCACTTGCAATTGCCACCAACAATTTTGAACAAAGAAGCTGCGGCTAAAGGTCTTGATTTGACTCTGATGAAAAGACTCATAGACACTTATGGAAACATGTGTACACAAATGCTAACTATTCAATACAGAATGAATAAGCTAATTAATAATTGGATATCAGACAGACTTTATGATTCCAGACTAGTAGCTGATAAGTCTGTGGCCGATCATTTGCTCTGCGATTTGAACGGTATTGTAAAAGATGAAAATACTAGTACAGCTTTGGTTCTAATAGACACCGAAGGATGTGACATGCCAGAGATGGTAATTGTAGATGAAAATTCGCCTGAAGACGAAGAATCAAAGGCTAACGATGGCGAAGCCAATGTTGTATGTAAACATGTGTCTGATTTAATCAAAGCAAAGCTAAAGCAGGAAGACATAGCTGTGATTACACCATATAATCTGCAAATGCAACTAATAAAAGCCAAACTGCATACAAAATTTCCTCTAGTTGAAGTTAAATCAGTTGATGGATTTCAAGGAAGAGAAAAAGAGGCGATAATTTTGTCTCTGGTCAGATCAAATTCAAGAGGTGAAGTTGGATTTTTAGCTGATCAGAGAAGAATAAATGTGGCCATAACGAGAGCACGAAGACACCTATGTGTGGTTGGTGACTCTCAGACATGTAAAAATGATCAATTTTTGAAAAGTTTTTTTGACTATTGTGAGCAACATGCCGATATTCGATCGGGATTTGACTATCAGAGCTATGGCAATGATTTGAATGAGCTTGAGTTTGAAGACATAAAATTTTCAAAGCTCAAAATCAAGGAGCACAAGTCCAAAACTGACCAGAATAAACAAAAATTAGTCAAAAAGAAAAAAGAAACGGAAAGCGAAGACGATAAAGTGTTTCAAGCTGAGGTTAACCAAATTATTGAAAAGCTTAAAAATGGATTCATCAACGACTATGCTTTTTCTTCTAAACTAAATTCCAAACAGCGTAGAATTGTGCATGAAATGGCTGAGAAAAATAAAATTGAACACGAAAGTCAAGGCGTTGAGGATAATCGATTTATAAGAATATTTTGCAAGAAAATAATTCAAGAAACTGAAGAAATTTTACTTCCTGAAGCTGTTAGTGAAGTTGAAGAAACAGTTGAGATAAGCAATAATTTCGATGGTTTGTCCGAAGAGACATCAAGCAAAAAGAAGAAAAAAAAAGAAAAAAATAAAAATAAACAAAACAAAGAAGTGGATGTACCGGTTGTTCAGCCTAAGGCTAAAAAAGAAACCGGTTGTTATTTGTTAGGCGAATTAAGTGACCAAAATGATAGTGATCTAAAGTTTCGTAGTGATTGTCGAATTTGTCCATGGTGTAAAAAATTTATTCTAAACTCGAGTTTTACAATGCATGAACTTCATTGTTCTAAGCTAAATAGTGATTTGGATATTGAAACCAAGAAGGATTTAACAGATAAAAAATTGAATAACACGAACAAAAAAAATGCAAAAGTTAAAAAAAATCCCGTCGAAACAGCTAAAACAGATGATTTTGATGAGCTATTGGAGATGTTTCAAAAGTCGAACAATGTGTGCAATTTTCAGGGTTGTAAAGTTCTGGTTCAGACACTGGGGCAAAATTGTGGATTTTGTCGCAATAGGTTCTGTTTGAAGCACAGTTTGGCCGAAGCTCATGGATGTGGAGATGAGGCTAAAGCACAAGCTAGGGCTCATATTAGAAAAACTGGAAATTTGCAAGTAAATGAAAAACAGTCTAGCTATGCTGAGAAAATTCGACATCAGTACAATGAAAAGAAAGTGCACGATAAAATAGAAGCTATGCGAGCAGAAAGAACTGGTTCAAACAAGAAAAAAGATAAAAAAAATTAAACACATTTTATTATGTTTTTATTTATTTAATAAATTAGATTTACTTTTTAACCAAAATTTTTTAATTATTTTTATCAATTATTGCATTTTAAGTCCAATGGACAGAGGAATAAAAAAAAAACTATGAAATCTTGGCTTGACCAGTGAGTCAGTTTTATTTTTAAATTAAATCAAAGATTGTATATTTTACTATTGCTAAGGTGTATTGCCATTTATGGAGATAACTGTCTGCAAAGTGCCTAGGCTGGGTTATCGGCCAATGGCACATAAGAGACGTCCTAAGAGGTGTTCGGTAAGAATCTGTACTTGGTCCTCTTCTTTTCGTTATTTTTATAAACGACATAACAAGCTTAACAAGCTTAATCAACTGTTTGCAGATGACATCAAATTGATAAACATGATAATTGACAAAATTGTTGGATAGTCAAATACATATTTTTGTTTCCAAAAATAAAACTATAAATGAAATCGAATTATCAATGAACAACTTACCGAATACCCATACAAGAGCTAAAAAAAGATATTGGAATCTATTTAACAGATGACTTGAAATGGACACACGAAGCAAGACGCGGAGAGTGTAAAGAACAAGTACGTTAAAAAATTTGAAGAAAAATTAATGGTCTGGTTGGCTTTTTCACAACGCGGAATAAGCGAACCATATTTTGTACATAGTGGTTTAGCGGTCAATCAACTTGTCTACCTTGGAGAGTGTATTAAGAAACTACTTGAACCAATG
>PJRA01000493.1:1062577-1081076 GCA_016987375.1 Brachionus koreanus | reverse complement strand
AGAGAGATAAATTGAAGAAGAGGAAGAAAAAAAAATTTGGTCAAGAAAAATAAAAAGACTTCACACTCCTCATAGAATTTAATAAAAACGGCTCCACAACGATAGTTTTTTTTTGTTTTATTTTGAATATTGAAAAGCCTATCTAGATAAAAAGCTCAAAGATTGTCTGCAACTTGGGTCAATTTATCCGTGGCTGTTTGATTTTGATTGTGTTGATTAGACATTAATACTTGATTTGGTGACGCTTGAAGCAACATTTGATCCCTAGTTTGGCTCATTAGTTGACCCTGATCGCCCAATTGATGATAGCCCTGATGCTGCATCATTGACACTTGTTGCATACTATTTGTCTGATAGATGTTTCTTGGCATCATTTGGCCTTGTGGATGCTGTTGTGGTTGTGGTTGTGGTTGGGGCTGTTGATGAACCATTATTCTTTGTTGCGGGTTCATTTGCTGCCCGACCAGTCTTTGCTGCAGCATTTGCTGCTGCTGCTGCTGCTGCTGCCCTCCACTAGACAAAGAGTGCTGCTGTTGTTGAATATACTGCTGATTTGGTTGTTGCATTATCGGTGGCCTAGTCTGCGGCTGCTGTTGCTGCATTGGCAACTGCTGGCCTGCATTCATGCCTTGATATCGATTTTGTATTGATTGTTGATTGTAACCGCTTTGATTCCATTGCTGATTGTGTTGTCCCATAGGCTGCTGTGTCTGTTGACCTTGTACATGCTGTTGCTGTTGTTGCTGCATGTACTGCTGCTGCTGCTGCTGTTGTTGTTGACATATCTGATTGAACAAATTTGGACTAGACTGTTTAATTTCGATGAGTATTTGATTACGATCAGCGTGTGTAGTGGCTTGTCTGTATCGTTGTATAAGTTTAGTGTCGATTTCACGCTGTTGTTGAGCATAGGTTGGTTGAACGGGCGGCTGAACAGAAGCCGGTGGCGGCGTTGGCTGTGGCGCATACGATTGTACAACTTGAGCACCCTGACTATTAGACATTACCCGATAATTTTGATTTTGCCAATTGGCTTGATCGTTACTATTGTCGTAAATAGGCGGATTGGGTGTTGTTTGTCGGTATTGGGGCTGAATCATAGGTCTTTGCTGAATTTGGGTTTGTTGCTGCTGTTGCTGTTGTTGTTGTTGTTGCAAAGCAGCCTTGCCAGGACTATTTATCATGGCCGGCTGCTGCTGCTGCTGTTGTTGTTGATAGGCATAATTGTTTGCTAGATGAATATTCGATTGAGAAACGTGTAAATTATTTGAATTAGCTTGCGGCTGAGAATGAAACTGAGGTTGCGATTGAGCATGATGGACCATTGGATAGTGGTGATGATGGGCGGCGGCGGCTGCTTTTCCCTGGGGCATGTTGGCCATTTTGGGGCTTTGTGTGTCGGCTGGCTCGTCTTTGGGCGAGCTTGGCGTCTGTGACGAAGAGAGCGATGCGGACGATGCGCTATGATTGCCGCTTTGTCTAAACGTTTTGTTCATCATGAGCATACGACGTCTCTCGGCCTGGCTGTTAAACGCCCGCTGTTGCTTAAGCTTGAGCTTGATCGTGTTACAAAACGGCACTTGACAATGCTCGTCCTTGCACAATTTGGCATGAAATATGCACAAGGCAAACAATTGACGACAATGATCGCACTGATTTGTCTTGTACTTTTGACATTGTTTGGCGTGCTGTATAACACGCTTGAATTGCATACACTTTGGAATTGTACAATTGGCATTGCGACAATGCACTGCATGTATCAACGTAGTTACATACATTTCAATAGTTGGCTTAGACTTGGCCGATTTGGCGTCCGATTTTGAGTCTGACTTTTTGGCGGCGTCGGGCTCGTTCGACGAATGTTGACCGGCGAGCAACTTTTCCATTTTGTGCTCGTGGCCGCCCTTTGTCTCAAAGCATTCAAAGCACAAATCAAAGTCTTCGCACACCAAACAGTGATACCGGGCCTCCATTTGACACTTGCACTTGTTGCACGTGTACACAAATTTCTCGTTATTTTGATTGTGCAATTCGAATAGCAGAGCCAGTGTTGAGTATTTGGCGCGTCTAAGCGACGAAAATTCGTGGTGTTTGTCGCGCGCAAAATTAAGAAATTCATCGCGACCATTCATTAGATCGCACGATATGGCCGGATCTTTGTCCACTATTGGTCCCATTTGGGCGACTTGTTTGGCGTCCAATAGCCTAATGACAAAAAATACCTCTTTGTGCTTTTCCATAATGCCAAGTATTTTGCTCAATAGGTCGGTAGACGACGAGCCAACTTTTTTAACACTCTTTCGCTGAGACATTTTCGACTTGATGTTCTTTTTTTTTTGCTGATTGAGCGTTGTTTTTTTCTTTCCATTCGAGCTTAGCTCTTTGGCGTCGGACGACTCGCCAAACTGTTCGTCAATGCACGACGAAAAGTCGTCGTTGGCCGCCGCCATCGCCAATTCGGCCTCCTCCTTGCGTCTCTTCTCCTCTTCTTGTTCGCTCTCGCGTATACAATCCTCGAGAACATTGGGCCAAAAGTCGCCCTCAAAGTACGGTACGTCCATGGGCGTTTTGACGCCGTTCTCAATCGCGTCCTTGTATATGTCCTTGTAGTCGATGACCACGCGTTCAATGATGCCCTTGTCGAGCATTTTCTTGTACCAGTCCTGGAGCCGCTTGGGCTTGGGCACCTTTTGCTCGACGGGATGACAGTGAAATATGTAGTCGTCGCCCTCGGACGGCGGACACGCCCAAATGTGCGCCCACTGAAAGCCCATTCGTTTGACGTAGTCCAAGTAGCCGATTAGTATCTCGTGATAGACGTTTGTGCGCAGCTCTTTGGGTCGAAAAAAGAACACCGAGTCCAAGTAGGATATGTAGACGCGTCTAGTGTTCGGATGAGACACGTCCGAGCCGTACTCTTGGACGTGCATGCCGAAAAAGCAGACATCGGCGCCGTCTATTTCCTCAAAGGCAAATATGGCCTTGGTACGAAACGCAAATTGTTCGACTACTTCGCCGTCGAATCGATTCTTCATCATGGGCTTTACTTCGCACTGTTTGTCCACCGACGACAGTATGCGTATGGTGACGCGGCCCGTTTGTGCTCGCAGATGAGCGTCGCTGTCCGTCGCCGACTTCAAGTAGCTGTTGACACGATTTTCGAGAAAATCGCCCAATTGAGTGCGCTGCAGTTTGGCCGAGTTAAATCGATTCTCTTTTTTGGCCACGAGACTTTTTTCTCTAATGCACGTGTCGCACACAAATTTAGTGAATATTTGCTCCATGTACAAAGCGCATATTTGATGCCACTTGCGACCACACTCCGAACACTCGGCAAATTGTTCGGGCTCTTCGTAATCGTTTTTCATTTGTACAAACTGATTTTTTTTAACATCGAGCAATGGTTGACTCGGATCGTCGCCGATCGGCACCGTTTCGCTCTTGGCCGACTCGAAACACTTGATACAATATGTGTACTTGTCACAATTTACATTGGGCCTTGTTTGATCCGTGTTGTTGTACAAATAGTAGATGCCGTCGCGCGGTATCGTACAACACATTTGATTGCCGCAGCAGAATAGAACTTGTGGCGAAAATGTGTACTGTTGGCCACAGCAATAGCCCATTTCTTTCATGACCGAATCGATACGAGACGAAAATATCTCGGACAATTTAGTACAATTTTTGTACACTTTAGACGTTTTTTTGTTGTACAACCAGGCGTTGTTGAACATAAGCCACATGTCGTCGACAAACTCTTGCGGATTAATGTACTTGCCGTCGGCTAGCTTTTTGCGCATAGTCGACAAATCCATCGGTCGTTTTATTATGGTGAAGTAGTCGTGCAGGCCTAGTCGTTCGGGATCGACTGGCTCAAGAAACGCCCATGCGTCCACATCGTTTGTAACCGTGTCCAATATGGGCAGCAGTTTTTCGCTCAAGTACTCGCTGGGAAATTTGATGACAGGCTTGTTGTGCGCGTCTTTGGTCGTCGTGGCAACACTTGGTCCGGCCGACGACGACGACGATGACGACGACGACGAGGATGCCATTGCCGACGAACTGGTGCCACTATTGCTAGTGTTCGACGACGATGAGCCCGCTCCAATCACTTCAACATGCTCGCTTGTTTTTTCCTGTTTAATATTTGGCGACACTTGTTTCGCTTGTGTCAATTGATTGTCATCGGGCTCTTTTTTAATTTCAATTTTAACAGCATCAATTTGCTGCTCTTGTTTAATCTCTAATTTACAGCTATTGTCTAGTTCGTGAGCTTCCAATTTTATTTTACTAGACGATGTTGTTTTTTTTATGTCGTTGGAGGTGGACGACGGAGCTACTTTGTTGGGCGGACCGCCGTTGCCGGCCGACAAGTCCGGATTGTACACGTTCAACGGATTTAGTTGATTTTGAAAGTCGTTTGCTTTGGCAACGGTGTCGTTTGAGCATTGTGATTGACGCTGATTGGCACCGCTGCCTGTCGCTGCTGCATTGTTCCGCTTGTCTTCAAATTCCTTCTGAATTTTGTAAATACGTTCGGCTAACAAGTGAAAATACTCTTCTTGATTTTCGGCCTGATCGTACATTTCGTATTCGGTTCTAATGGCATAATTGACCAAATTGGTCAAACGCGGATCCGTGTAGATTTTTGGATCTTGTGTCGGAAATATTGTCTGCACTATTTTTTGTATTAAATGCTTGCGCATGTCTGTGTTGATTTTCTCGTGCCACGGCTTGGTGGTGCGCGGCTGCTGCGGCTGTTGCTGCAGCAAATTGACCGCCGGTCTACTTTGAACATTTGTGTCGTTGTTTATATTTTGTCTGAGCGGATGACACACTGGACAGTCTTGTTTATTGCAGCTTTTCCAATGGGCGATTATTTGACGCGACGAGGCGCAATGAGCTCGTGTACAACTGCGGCCCTCGTTACACTGGGTCAAATGGGACAAAACTTCTTTCATTGTGGCACAATGAGGCACATTGCACACTCGTTCCGGATGTTGTGAGCATTTGTGAGCGTGTAACAGCAATATGAGCTGTTGTTGTATTAATTTTCGCTTTTCTTGTTCGTTTACGGCGTTTAGTTGCTGAGCCTGAGCCTGAACCGGCTGCGGATTGATGACAGCAGTGGCAACCGGTTGATTTGGCTGTTGCTGTTGTTGCTGCTGCTGCTGCTGATGCTGTTGTTGTTGTTGTTGGTGTTGTAGCTGTGGTTGGATGGGATGCTGGTATTGAGCACCATTGGCATATTGATACGCGTATTGGCCTTGATTGGGCATCTGGTTGGGAGGAGCTTGCTGCGTCTGCTGAGCCGGCATCGCTTGCTGGTTACTGTTTACTAAATTGGGTCGGTTTGTCGGATACGGTGGTCGGTTGATCGGCTGCTGCTGCTGCTGCTGTTGGTGTTCAACAGATGGCATGGGCGCGCGTATATTTTGCGCATAGTTTGTACTGTTTACGTGACGGTTTTGTGACGGCTGGTTGAATTGTGGTCGGTTGATGGGCATTTGGGCGGAGGGCGGTGCGTACCGCACCGATTGCGGATTGGCACCATGTTGGCCATTCGGCTGCAGCATTATGTTTATGTTGTTTATGTTTACGTTGCTCACGTTGTGAAACGTGGTGTTCATGGCCGACGGCTGCATTTGAGACGAAGGCGTGGGGTTGGCAGGGTTGGCCGCGACGCCAGCATTCGAGTTGGCGCCAATGCGGCCCGGTTGGTTGCTCTGCAAGCTCGGCGAGCTGACCGAGTATTGCTGTCCGGCTTGTATGTAGCCCGACTGGCCCGGTATTATATTCAGGTACATTTGATTCGACTGCTCGGGCTTGCTTTGGCCCTGGTCTTCGCCGCTGAGCACCAGCTCGTCGGGCAGTAGGCTCTCGATTAGGTTGACGTCGGCCGACTCCGACATTTGGCTCGTGTACACTTGGTTGGCACCGATTTTGGGCCGCTTGTTCGGCGGACCCGCGTCCATTTCGTTAATCATTTCAAATCGCTACAACGAATTCTTTCTTTCTTTTCTTTTAGTATTTCTCTTTTATTACAATTAAATATTTATATATGATAATTTGTTGTTTTTATGTGATATTCACGTAATTGAGGACTAAGTCATACGGTTTTTATAAAAATTTTTAAAAATAAAAAACGGTATTTTTTTTTTTCTTAAATAGTCGTCATTTAATTATTTGTCTACAAGGAAAGTAAATTAAATAAAAATTTTATTTTTGTTAAATTGAAAAAAAAAAAAAAAATTACCGAATATTCGAAACAATTAAAAATAACAACAACAAAAAAATAAAAAAAAATAAAAAAATTAGAAAATATCCCATTAAATAAAAATTTATTTCTATATGCATATATATGTAGACTAATGAAGTTTTTTTTTTTTGTGTGTTAAATTCTAGCTACATGTACACACATGTACTGTACTTGATTTGTGTGTACTAGATTGCCATTGCGAAATTAATAGTTATTTTAGACTAGAATTTATGATGGAGATTTTGACTAGATAAATTATTCAGCATAATGTATGCTAATTTTTGATGTTTATGATAATTCATGCAACTATGCAAGGCGAATGTAATGGGCGCGAGACAAGCGCCTGGCATTGTCCTGTCCTGCAGCTCACTCGACTGTCAAAATTGTTAGGTCTCTTCGACCATTACTAGGTGAAAAAGCCTTGAAAAAAAGCCTAGAAAATTTCGTATTTATTTTTAGATTTTTTTTCTCTTTTTTTTTTTCTCTCTCTCTCTCACTAATTTTTTTTCTTTATTTCGTTAAATAATTTTCAGTATATACATTGATTGAAATATATATTTATGAAAAAAAATTATTTCTTAATAAAGATCACTCTCTCAAATTTTTCTTTTAATTAAACAAGACCGTTTAGACCCTACCAGTAGACTAGGTCTTGTACCTGAAACGAATCGAAATTTTTTTGTCCGATTAATTGCTCCATCCCATATTTAGTACCTAAAGTAAGCTAAGTTTTTTTTGTATTTATTTTTCTCAGTTTATATTTTCATTTTAGAACAAAATGTTTAATTTAATTTAATAAAATCATTATATATGAATTTTTACTTTACGATATAAAATTATTTACTTTTATTTAAAATTGGAATACTTACTTACCACAACAACTTGTTTGTTTAGAATACGACGAAAAATATTTTGTCTTAGATAGTAATTATTCAAATTTAATTCTAATATTTTAACTAATTTATTTTAATTAAATAATTTCATACAACAAAATGGTTTTTAAAATGAAAATTAAGCTTAATAGTTCAATCAAAAATCATTGATAATTAAAATCTTTTAAATTAACTCGCTAAAGAGAGAAACTTTTAATTTAGACTTACAAAAAAAAGCATAACTATTTCAAAAATTCAAAATTAAAACATTATTTTTTATTTAATAATTTTTCTATTTACAAAATTTGATCCTAAATTAGAAATAAAAAAAAAAAACCTAAATTAATTCTTTAAAATTATGACTTGAATTTTAAAAAAGCAAAAAAAAAATAGTCATTTTCTTATCCAAATACTTTTTTTTCTTTTTTATTTAGTCGAAAATTAACTTGTTAAAGAGTCTTTAACTAAAAATTATCACTCTTATGATAATCAGTTAAGACTATTTTAAAATATGATAGAAATCTTTTATTGTTAAATTAACTTTAAATTGAATATTTTGATTTCTATTTCATTGTATACAAATGGGGTACTATTTTTTTTTAGCTTTCATTTATCTATTAATTATAATTTTACCTTTTTATTTTGTTAATACATGTCAACAAGAGCAAAATATAAATAAATAAAAAAATTACTTATGTAAATAAGACAAAACAGCCGTCAGTAGTATTTAAGTTTAAATTGTGACTTTCAATTTAATTTTTTTTTTAAATTTAATCATTTTTTTGTAAAAAAAATAATTAATAAATTTATTTAATAATAATGTAGTTTAAATGTTAGCTAATATAAAAATTTTCTAAACAAATTTTTTCGATTCTTCCAAAAACATTGGTCAACTATTTGAAAAATTGTTTTACTTTAAAATAATTAAAAAGTTTATTCTGAATTTGGACAAAAATTTATTTTAAAATTGAATTACTAAACAAATTAAAAATCAATTAATTTAATTTATTTTGATATTTTTAAGTTTTTATTTATTTCATATTTCATAGTTTTATATTTTGATGAAGTATAATAAAAATTTGTCATTTAAGAGCTCAATGTCACCTTGTTTTTAAAAAATCATTGCTTTGAATATAATTTAATTTAAATAAAAATTCTAGATCATATTATTTTTCACGTGTTTAAATGTAAAATTGGAAGATTTTCTCTTGACTTATTATATTAGTAAAAAAAAACTTTAGAAAAAATCTAACGTAGAATGAAAATATACGCTCGAAATCAAACATTTAAATAAGCCTATGAAATTTTTTCTACATTAAAATACTTTTTTCTTTTATTTTTTCTAATATTCTTTATTCAATTATAAAATTTAATTAATTTAATATTCATAGCTGTTGTAGTGCTTTCTTTTGTACGATCCATGGTATGGTTTATAATCATATTTGTATGATTTATATCCGTAGTTGTAGTTATTATAGTCATTGTATGAATTGTATGACTTGTAATCATCATACTTATTGTAATGATGCTTGTAGTCGTAACCATATGGCTTGTAGTCATATCTATCATATCTATTATATTTTCCGTAGTTGTCATACTTGTCATGATATCCATACATTGATCTTGCTGAACCAGTTTCTGTCATCATTTCTTGCTCTGGTTGATCTGGTTGATCTGGAGTTGGAACCGATGCGACCAGTAAAAACAATGCGGCTAATGAGATAAAGATAAAATTGAACTTTGAAAACATTTTCTTTGTTTAACTTGGCTTTTGCTAAATTAATTTGATGATTTTTTTTTTCAGAAATTTTGATGAGTATTTATAGAGTTTTTTAGGTTCTAATATCAAATGACAATGTTCTTAATTTCAATTTAACTATGCCAGCTCAATACGATCTGACTTAGAAAGCGGTCAATGGCTTTAAAGGCTATTTTAATCCAAGTTTAATAATAAAATAGATCTTTATTTCTTAAAAAAATTTGTCACTTTAAATTTTATTTCTTGAAGCGTTCGGAATTTAGAAATTTTTGCAAGGGAAAAAACAATCCAGTCTTATTTTCTAAAGTTATTATAGATTTTAAATATCGTCTATAAGCCACTTTCGGGCTTATGCTTTTCGACTTTATTGACAGGTAGAGCAGCTATTCCTTTTGTATTTGGTTCAAGTTTTTTCCCGTTTAATTCACTTCCTTTGTTAATTAAATATTAGCATAAATTGATTGATAAAAAGTCAAAAAAAACACCGACTGTATTTTTCTGTCTGAAGGTACAAAGGACTTATATGTATTAGATAAGAGGATGCGGCAATTAGACCCACAAGTCCAATTACACCCAAGTTGTTTCTGTTTAATTTTATCGCCATTCTAAATAAAAAAGCTTGAGTTTTTTTGGAAAAAAATTCTAGATTGTATGTAAATTGGGAATTTACAACCCAATTACAAGACAAAACAGATTTAAAAAAAAAATTTTTGTATTGTAAATTTATTCAGTTTGTGGATGGTAATTTTCCATCAACGCCAAAGTATAAAGTGAAAATATAATCCAAATTTTTCTCTTTTAAAAAAGCAAACAACAGTCCTAAGTCAAATGTTTGGTTGTTGCTTGTGAAAATTTTTTCTTCAAAATTAGCAAACTTTTTTACAGACTTCCATTCTTCAGGCTCAAATTCAAAACATTGGCTTTCTTTTATTTGTAATTTTTGCCATGGAACACTTCTCAATTTAGCACAGTAGCTCTGAACATTAGTTCGCTCTCCTTCGACGCAAATAATGCCCGGTTTGCCGGGCATAAAAAAGCCCTCGAGATTCAACTCCTGGGCCCATTGATAAATGCATCTTCTTTTCTCCGAACTAAATATGTGATGGCTGTAAAAAAAAACTCGCTCATAAATTTTTTTCTCACTATTGCTGCTTTCATTTTGGACATTTTTTTTCTCCGACGTACCATTGATAAATCGACTAACATTGTCTTTAATCCATTCGATTATGTTAATTATTGCTGAATCGTTGTCATGGGATGATTTCACACAATTTGACAGTTCTTCTGAAAAATTTCTGTCCAATTTTATGCTTAAACTTCTGACAAAAATATCAGGTGGACTCAACAATGGATATGAACTAGGCAATCGACAAACTAATTCAAGCAGAATCTTGGAGTTAAAAAAAATTTGAAAAGTTTAAAGCTGTTTTTTTGTTTAAATACTTTAATTTCATTTTCTCTGTCATCAATACAATCAGCAGAAAATTTAATCGAAAAGCCTAGTTTTCGGTCCAAAAGCGTTTTGTCCTCTGGCTGTGACAAATATGCCTGTGCTTCATACAGCGCATCCTCATTGTCCAAAGTAAATTCATTTGAATTTGAATAAATGCTCTGCAATACTTCTATCTCAAATAGCTGTTTTTCTATGTTTTCTCTTTCCATATTATAAAATAATTTCCTAATTTTCTAAATTAACTTGAATTTTTTTCTGATTAGATTTTTTCTACATTCAATAAATGACTTGCCCGACAAAAAAAGAATTCATTTAATTATCATAGTAAATAAAAAATAAAATCAAATATCGAAGAGAACAAAGATAAATTTAATTTAAAAAAATTAAACAAAAGAAATCGCTTAACTCGGCTGAATTTAAAATTTAGAATAAAGATTTTATCTAAAATATTTATTTGGAACATTTTTTCTAACATTCAAATAATTCTAATTTGAATTCCATTTTTAAAAATGCTATAAATAGACTGTAAAAAAATACTAAAAATGCAAAATTCTAATATTATCTTCTGGGCCAAGGAAATAAAGTAAAAAACAAAATGTTTTAAGAAAATTGCTTTATTTTAGACAAAATTTTAAACAATAGGAAGACTTGTGAAAAAATAAAATTTATTTTCTTAAAAATATCTATGATTTAAAACCGAATGTTCTTGGCATATAGCGGCTAGTTCTTTAATAAACTCATCGAATAAAACTGCACTGCAAGCGATGTTTCTTGAACGCAAATCTTCCCAATCACTATCAGTTATTGAAAAGTCGTCATCAACAATCTCTTTGAAATTATAATCTTCATTTTGATTAGAATTTCTTAATTAAAAAAAAAAAATTAAATTTGAAAATTTTCTTCTATTTTTTTTTAAATATATACCTAAAATCGAACTCAGATCTGGACACTAGACCATTAGGGTATGGTTGATTTATACATTCTGAAATTTCTCTACACTCATCATTCATCGGTTTAAAGAATATGTTCAAAATAGATTCCATAGAGAAAATTTTTTTCGATTTAGGCTTTTTTTCCTTCTTGTTGTCGATCCAATTTTCATTATTTATTCTGCAATTTTCTGCTACTACTTTTTCATTCGTTTTCAAATGACTAGTGCTTTGTTTTTTTGAGTCAATTAATCGTTTAATTAAAAATACTTTTGCTTTTAGATACAGCAATGAAAAGTTATCGTAAGTTTTTGAGCATGCTTCTATTTTAAATTTGACATTGCTTAATATCTAGACAATAAAAAATTAGATAAAATTTTAAGTTGAGATTTTATTCTGTGTATTCTTGGGATGAAAATGAGAAGAGAACACAGCATTAGTATACATTAAGAGAAATAAATAAACGGAGTCAACATAGATATAGGTTCTTATTGAACACAATTGTAGAAATACAGTTAACAAATTCAAAAAAGTAACTAATTAAGGAATGCAAATATAATTAAAAAACAAAAATACTGAAAATAGGGTTATTTTTATTTAACAATAACATAATTATTACTTTAATATATCTTTCTACTTACTCTTTTACTCTAACTCTTTTCCCTAAGGTATAAACTCATCTAGTTAAATTAATAATTGTAAAAAGGGCTTTTATTTGATTTTTTTTTTATACTTCAATTTATCCATGGGACTTAAACTTTAAATAAATAATTAATAAATGGTGTCAAATATCAAGAGTTTGATTTAAAACCAACTCTTTCAAAGTACAGCTGACAAGGACTTGATGAACGAGTTACCAGAATTGGAAAAAAGTTTTGTATTTCATCTAAATAGTGAAGTAGGAAATTATGCGAATCAGAATTTTGTGAATTATAAATGTTTTGATAAATTATTATTATTATTATTCGACAAAAAAACTTGTATAGACCTCATAGGTCAAAATTTATATAAAAAAATAATTAAAAAAATTAAATAAAATATATAAAAGTAATTAAATTTGACTAAGTCAATTTTCGTATTTTAACGACGAATTTAAATGTTTAATTTATATGCTCAAATAAATTTATGCTATTTAAATCTACAGTATTTATATTGTTTTCATTGTAATTATTATAGTCCAACAAGTATCTTAGTAGAGTAATGTTTTGCTGATAATTTGAGACTTCTCTATCATAGAGACTATTTAAAATAAATTTGATTGAGTCTAATAGACCCAAATTTTCGCATTTATGTCCAAATTAATCGCATATGTTCACTCAATTCATATTTTTGAAATAAAATGTGGCATTTGGGAGTCCAGTGCTCATGACTACAGTGTTTTGTTAAATAATTACAAGTGTGAATCCTTTATTACTGTCAGCTTTCGTTAAAGCAATTAAACTAATCAAATTAAGTTTTGATTATTTTTGTGTAAAAATTCAAATTTTGTTTTTTTTAGTATTTGCTTCAATTTACACAATTTTGCTCTTTTTTGATTATATTAAATATCAATAAATAAAATTGTTCCTTACTTCAGTATTTTTGTTTTATTTATGCATTAAAAAAACATAAGTGAGAATTATATGCCAATTCAAACATTGTATTTATATATCTCTGTTAAGAATAAACTTGCTTGAAAATGTTGAAAATGCTGAGACACTTTATTTTGGTGAAAAAAGAACTGACGTTGTAAACCTTAACTAGTCAATAAAGCTTTATTAAATTATTTTATATTTTATGATTTATATTTAACAGATTTAAAAAAAAATTTTTTTGATGAATCTTTCTACTTTTAAATTTTTGTGTATTTTGATGACAATTTTTTTTAATGAAACTTTAATAAGTATGTAACCAAAGCCCTCAGACACATTAAGTTCTTTCCGATCAGGACAAGAATAACCCACATTCACGAAAAATTACGGATCGACCTTACATCAAACAGAACTCATTCACTTCTCAAAAGTTTTTTCATCAGACGTGAAAACCATGCACAGCTAAACTTAGATCTTAACGAATTCATGTTGCACGAAACGAATAACAATCCCAAGTTTAATTCTTTGTTCCAAAATTTTAATATTTTCCTAAATGGAAGATAGTTCTGGGTCAATACGCTTATCCAAAAACAATCGCTAATCTTTATATTTATTTAGGCTTTTTATGTTTTTTTATTTTATTTTTGATTTCTACTCTAAACACATTTGATCAATTTGTGATCCTTTTTAATAATCGTTAGGCTAAAAAGAAGGACATTGTTCCATTCTGAGTAGCCTGAGGGTTCCCCTCAAATAAATAAAATATAATAATAATAATAATAATAAGTATGTAGTTCTCACTATTAATTTTTCTACTTCTAAATGTGTTTGAAAAAATTTTTTCAAATTTTTTCATTTTTATATTTTTTTTTCAAATAATCACAGTATGACATTGTAATGAGATGCCTGCTTTTATACCATGTATTATAACATCCAATTACTACGACATATATTCTGTCATTAATTTCAAAAGCACATATTTAAACTTAATATTTTTCATCAAACATCAACTTTAATCCCAGTACACAAATCCAAAAATCAGATTTGAGAGTAACACAAAAATATTCTAATATCTCTTTTTTAAAATGTTTATAATTTAATTTTTTCTAAATTTGAATTAATTATTTTGCCATTGTTAATATATTTATGCTAAAAAATTTTAATGATAATGGGAGGGTCTATTTTTTTATCAATTTTTTTTTCTTCTCAAAATTACTCAATCGTTAAATTTTTAAATTGAATTTTTATTTCTATATTGGTATTTAATGTTGAAAACTTAGTTTGGAACGCTTTCTGAAAGCTAAAAAATACAGAGAATGAATGATTTTAACAAGAAAAACACTAAAACAATTAATTTTTTTTAAAAATAAATGGCTAATGCTTTTTCCTCACCCTAAAAAAGTTCAAATTTTTAAAATAAAATTTATTTTTACCTGTATCAATGATTTAATATTAGGCTGAAGAACTAAATTACTATTAAGTAAGTATGAACGTATCAACAACTGAGGATAATAGGATAGTCTGGCAAAAATGGCAGTCACTACCAAATTAATTTGTAAGTTATTTGTCAATATGTGATCTAGTCTGTTCAATAAAGCGCATATGAAAGGGCCCAAATCGTTTTCTTTATTTGCTGAATTTGTCGATTCAACTCCACTATCAAACGTTTGATTATTGGTACTCAATGAATTGGTTGATGTGTTCATTGATTCATTGTAAATAGGAAAAGCAGTCATGCCATTTGATGATACTTGATCTTTGGGTTCATTTACTTTTTCGTTTTGGTCAGTTGTAAAAACGCTATTATACATTTCTAATATTTCCACACATAAGCCGTCCAAATCGCCATTAGTTTCATTAGCTTCAGATTCGGCCACATAATTTTGTGTCTCCTGATTATTGCAACTAAAAAACGAGTCAATTGATTTTAAGAAATTGTCAAGCGAGCTATTCAAAAATAATTTATTGTTCTCTTCATTATAAAAATAATAATCCATTAATTGATCCCTGCAGTGGTTTTTAGATTCATTTGTAACTTGAGATGTTAATTCATTATTTATAGTAGCAGTCGATGACAAAGAAGTAGCTGTTAGTTCATCATCATCGTCCTCTTCTTCATTGGAACTATTTTGCATGTTGAGTTCACTTTCTGATTCAACAGAGCCGGACGAGTCAGACAATTCATTGTCAAATGAAAGAATATAAAAATCGTTTGCTGAAGCTCTTTTTTTACGTGAACGTCGTCGTTTTTCATTGACATGGCTTTTTTTGCCATTTTCTGTCTTATTTTTAGTCGACACAATGCTCGAAGAGTCGAATTCAAGCGAGTCCAAATCGGTGTTTGCTTCTCGAGCAAATAAATTTACTGTTGAACGGGCACTTTTTGTATTTTCGTTTATAGAACCGGATGATATATTCAAATTGAATAAAAACTCTTCGGGATCATAGTCAAGCTCATGTGAAGGTTTGTCTAAAATTTTCGTACTGTTTAAATTAGCCAAGTCCGACACAAAATCGTAAGTTGACGACCATTTATGAGATTTTTGTCTGCATGATAAAATTCCTTTTTTGGAATCTTTTAAATAGTCCACAAAATTGAAATTCATCGAATCAAGCATTTCTAAAATAAATTCATTGTTTTTTGGAACAAACCTTTAATTTAAATTATTTATTAAAATCTAATTAAATTTATTAATTAATTTTTATTTGAATTTTTTTAAAATTGTCTTAATTTATATTTTTGGTAAAATATCATTAAAATAGTAAATAAAAATACTAAAAAAAAGCTCTTGAAAAGTGCAATTATTCTTTTTTCAAAAGAAAATTTTTTTTAAAAAAAACTGGATAAATATTAATAAAATTTTTAGCTTTTTTTTAATCCAGTAAAACAGGATTTTAACATTTCACAATTCGAAAAATCTGATGGTGAAAAAAAATTAGAACATTTCTTTCATATAGCTTTAAAATTTAATTTTTTCATGCCTTAATTTTTTTTTAAATTTAAAATATTTAAATTGGCTTTTAAAATTTTAATTTGTAAACAAAAAATTACATGTTACTAAGCCATTTGAACAATGGATCCGATGAGCTCAATGAGGAAAAATTGACCGGTACCGAAACTTGATTAGTTCTATCCATTGATTGAATTATTGATTTATTGCTTCGATCTGGATCACTGAAGTCAGTTGACAAAGATAGAAAAGTCTGCGCATTTGATCCATTTATTTCATGAGGATTTTGTTTCAATGAAGCTATTTGACTTTTCATCAAATGCCTACACGGCATCAAAAACCTAGAAAAAATTTTACTAAAATTTAATTTCCCAATTGAAACTTACATGAAGATAAGTTTGTACATGACATCTTCAGAATTAAGATCGACTAATGTATAAAAAAGCATTAGAGTAACCAAACATAACTTTAAAGGTGACAAAAAAATAGAAAAAGAATTTTTTAAGATTTTTTTTTTACTTTATTGTTAGCGTTTATTCGGCAAATTAGAGTGTCAAGCAGAGTAATTCGTTCATCAAATTTTGAATAGAGAATAAACTTTAGAAACATTTTAACTAAGTTTGGCTCATTTATTATTCTTAGAAAAAGATCTAAATACAAAGTTGCCGCCATTATTTCTTCAGAGTTATTCTTTTTTTGTTATATAATTAAAAATAAATTTTTTTTAAAATAAGATTTTTTTTACTTGAGTTAGTGCCGGAGCTATCACTGGTATCAAAAAACCATAATAAACATACTGTAATAATTGATTGGCAATTAGAGAATGAGAAACCTTTGAGAATAATTATTTTAAAAAATGAACACAACGATCATGGTTAAATTACTTGGATAACATTATTACAAAATTCTAAAGAATTAACAAATTTATTTAAAGATGGTATATTAAGAATATCTTCTTTCTGTAAGTATTTAATATCATCTATATTTTCGGCCATGTCTAATTTTTGAGGCAGTTCTGAATACAGTCCACTCAGACCGGTAGCTAATATCTGAGAAAAGCATACAAATTTTATTTTAAAAAACAAAATTATTTTATTTGTATTTAAATTACTGGACAAAAATCTGTATTGTACACAATGTATTTTGCCAGATTTGAATTTCGAGATGAGAGCTGCATTATCATCAGAAGGGAATCACGAGCTTGCTGTCCTTGAAAAAATATTATTAAAAAATTTTATTTAAACTCATAGTGCCAAAACCAATTTTTAAAGTTAATAAAGTAGCGAGCTTTAAAGTTAGTAAAGTCAATTAATCAATCAGTTACACTTACCGTATGTAACACTACCACAATTTGTGCCTTTTTAAGTGTTAATTGTTTTAGTAAAAAATATCATTAATAATTTATTTTTAAAGTTTTAATTCCAGCTTTTACCATATTTTCTTCATCAAAATAAATTTAGATTTTTTAGCTTTCTATTTTTTTTTAAATAAAAAAACATTGATTTGATTAATCTGGTAACTATTTAGTAAAATTATTATCGGTTTAGAAAATACAGTAAATCGAATTATTTATTTTTTAAAAAATCATAAGTTCTAAAAATTGTGAAATTTCTAAAATAGTGTAAGGTGATTTTATTTAGACAAAAATTAGTCATTTATCAAAAAAAATATTCTTAGAAATCTTTAGATTTTGGACCTAATTTTTAAAATCATATTTAGCTATTTTTTTACTATCCTGATGAGGATAAAAATGAATAAAAAATGAGAAAATTGGAACGATATGTTAAGATTAAAATAAAGAGAAAGGAAAAGCCTAAGAAAATTGATTAATTCTAAATTGAATGTTATTGAAATAGCTAAATATGCTTCATGAGGAGAAGATAATTTAAATTTTTTTCAAATATATTATCAGTCATAGTTAAAATTTGAAGTCAATTTAATAGCTAATGGAATGAATTCAGAATGGTTTCTATTTATAATTTTTATAGATTGTTTTTTAATTTATAATTCAGAAAATTACACCAAACTAGGCGATGACAAAAATAAAATACAAAAAATTAGATATATTAAATGGTCAATTCAATTGTACAAATTCTTATTTCCTTCCTGAATCGTACTTAACACTCAAAACCAGAGTTTTTTTTGTTGAAAATTTAGGTTACATCTTTTCTTTGTTTTAAGTTAAATAAATTTTATCATTTTTGAATTTTATTTTCAATAAGAAATCTAAAATCAAAAAATATCAAAACTAGTTAACTTCTGCTGTAAAATATACTAATTTAACTGTAAAAAGATGTTAAAAGAAAAGTTTACACAACGGGTCAAAAAAAAACCCTCCGTCTTTCGGTAGTTAAGCATGTATTAGCTGTCATTATTTATTACAATCCGTCTTTTTAATTTATTTTATTATTATAATTTACAAATTAATTATTTTTAGTTGGACCAAGCACCAAAGTTTATCTCGTCCATGCTTTAATATTTTTATTTGTGAACGCATGGTCAGCGTTACCTGGTGTTTAGGTCATGTTCAAACTCGGTTTTGTGAAATTTGGTACAAAATAAAAAAATAGAACAAAAATTAATGCTAAAAAAGCTAATAACTTTTTTTTCTGAAGGCTTTTAATTAGTTCTGCAAGTGCAACAAACTGCAACATACTTAGTTGCACCAAAAGTCAAAGTTTGCTAAAGATGTGCAAAGTCTCTGC
>PJRA01000493.1:1051374-1062316 GCA_016987375.1 Brachionus koreanus | reverse complement strand
AAATGCATAGTTCAAATAATTTTTTTTTTTATTTTAAAGAAATAAAATCCTTAAATATAATAAAACAGCATTTTGATTATGAAAGACGTTTCCAATTGTCAAATTAATTTTTTCTATCTATTCATTGAAATTTAAGTCCCATGAACAGAAGGAAAAAATATTAAGTAAAAAGGAAAATTTGAGAATGTTCTGTTCAAAAATTTTAAATACATTTAATTAAATTTTTGCAAAAAGAATTAAAAATAAAAAATTCTCTAATAAATTTAATTCGAATATAATTGAAAACATTTAGTCGGAATAAATGTTTTTATTAAATACTGAAATCAACTTTTAGTAAAACATTAACTAGTTTATACAAATAAAATTTTCATTTGATTCCATTAGATAAGAGATTGAATTTTTTTTTGTATAAAGGAATATTTCCTTGCAAATAGGATTCTAAGAAAAAATTTTCTGTTTGAGAAAAATCTGACCAACTGATTCTATTTAAAGTGCCTCATTTAAAAGAGTAACGTGTACAAATTTTGTTTCAACCAAGAATTCATTTTAGAAGTAAATTCTGTCTAATTTCTAATTCATTCAATAAACTATTTGATTTATGTATATTGTCAAGCAAGTGTCTAAAGGCTGATTGACAATATTTTTTGAATAGAAAACCAATTAATTGAAGATTCGAGATTTTTTATCATTAATTTTTGGTGCTGCGGCAATGTGAAATCAAAAATTACAGTACAAAAAGGAAAAACTATATAATTGTTTTTCTAGTTGTGCAAAAATTGTTCTGTAAACAGTAAAATGTTGTACAAGTTTGTACAAACGAATTCTAAATTCTGCAAATACTCTTCATTTCTCTGTAAAATGCACATCATTAAAAAAAACATAGATAAAATGGCACTAAATTGCACAGTTTTTGCAGAGCTTAGAATTCGTTTGTACAAATTTGTACAACACTGAACTGTTTACAGAACAATTTTTGCACAACTATAAAAATAATTATATAGTTTTTCCTTTTTGTACTAAGATTTCACATTGCCGGTGCTGCACTATATGCATATTTCAAAAAAAATTTGTTTTTATTTTTAAGAAATAAAATCCTAAAATAAAGCAAAATTTTGATTGTCAATTAAGGTTACTGTGAAAGTTTTGTAAAAAAAGGAAAAACTATATAATTTTTTTAATTTTTTCTAATTGTGCAAAAACGGCTCTGCAATAATTTAAAGCCTGCATAATGCATAACTTATTTTTTTTCTCATATCAGTCCATTGACAATATTCCAAATGAACTCTTTAAGATTATTCAAAAAAACTTAAGATAAAAAAGGCTCTTAAAAAGGAAAAAAAATCATTTTTTTTCTGAATAATTTAAATTAATTTATCACAAGTGTTTCTTTTTTTTTTTGATATTTTTTTTTAAACAAAAATAATCTAGGAAATTAGGCTAAAAATTTTTTTATTTTATGTGAAAATACTAATTTTTGTCTAAACTAGATCACTGTTTAAGTGTTTTTTTAAATAAAAATTAAAAAAAAATTGAGAGAGAAAAATTTTCTTACCATATGACCCCTCCCGGTGAATATAGGGTATTAAAAGAGTAAACAAAAACGCTTTGGACGAATTAATTGACTTCAATTTTTGCTCATTAGTACTTCTTTCAAAAACTAATTCGTTAATTGAATTTGTCAAAAACATTTGAGAGTTGGACGCATTTTCAAAAAAAATATTCAATAGATTCGAATTTTTACACATACAAACACACAACTGATTTAGTACAGCGATCATGTGTTTTTCTATAAGCTCGGAGTTGTGATTCGAGCAGTGATTAATCAACGAAAACAAAGGACGATGAAACTGATTGAATAAAATTAAGTTCGTTTGTTCGTTTATTTGCATTTGATTAATCAAAAGCTCGTAGTACTTTAATTGTTCGTATTTGAGGTCGAATAAATACTCAGGGTAGCTCAAAGTCCACCGGTAGATATTCTCAAAAATATTGTTATTTATAACAAAGTCCCATATTTCACCATGACCATTATAACTTTCATACTTTTTATCTAGAACTAAATTCTTGGTCAAATTTAATTTTTGATTGGCGACCAAATCCAATTCAGCTATCAAAAAACTCACCATTTGACTAAGGTTATTCTTGACTATTTGAATATCATCGTCATTGATGAGGCTCTTATTGAATATGCTCAGCACTTGCTCCCAGTGGTCCCTGAACACTTCAAAAGACACTTGATGCTCGCTTTTGGCGCTGGAATTAGACGCATGGTTCAGAAGCTTTGCCTTGGTCACTGTGCCCAAGTGCGATATGTTAAACGAGAACATTTTCAGGCTATGACAACTAGGTTCATGCATAAAAATTCGTCATATTTTTGATCTAAATATCGTTTGAAATCAGTTTTTTTTTTATTTATTTGTTAATGTATATAAATTATAAATAAAGGTTCAATAATTATTGTCTTATATGTTATGCAATGATGAATAATTTATGTGACATGAATTTATTTGGAATAATGAAACAAAATAAATAATAATTTGAAAAAAAAACTATTCAAAAATTAGTGTATTTTTTTCTTACAATATTTTGCTAAAATTAGTCAAGCTCAACCTAATCCGGGTCTTAAAATTTTGAATAGATTGATTTAAAAAAAAAAAAAACACAAATTTAAAATGACAGCTGGATTTTATATTTCATAATCGAAAAATAAAAGTCCTCATAGGAAAAAAACAACACTTTATTAAGATAGGATTATTTGAGTTGGGCTCGAATACATGCAACACTTTTTTTTGCTCGTTACATAACTTTAGCCATCTAAAAAAATATTAACTTTATTTTTTATTTATTGCCATGGAAAGGATTATTGAGCAAAAATCTTAAACTTTTTAGTTGCCAAAAGTCGATTTTTACATACACAAATATAAACAAACTATTCATTAAAAAACATACTTTAAGCACAACTTTTATTAATCTAACTTAAATCGGTTATATCATAATATACATATATAATATTTAGAATAAAAAAACTAGTTGTCTTTTTTGAATTTTAAATAACTATGCTTAACTCGATGACAATAACAATAATTATAGTTTATTTTGTTTTCTATCTGAACAAAGAAGAAATGACTAGATCATACATAAAAAGAATATATGTCAATCTATTTGGTTTAAAAATTTGAATTGAATTGGTAAAATGAAAATAAAAAAGTAATTAAATTAATTGGGATAGGGCATGTTTGATTAACGATTTCTTCTTAATTTATTCATAATCACGCGTAAAATATAAACTTTTGGCTTCTTTAATTTTTAATCTAGTTTAATACGGTTTCAGCTAAAATAAATTGAATAGAGTTGAGTTATTTTTGGCTAGAAATAGAAAACTAATTGCTTCGAAATTTTTTATTTCTCTAACCTGAGCTTTTTAGTAATTTTTCTCATATAAAGTCATTGAATTACTTGTATAAATTTAGTAATTTAGATAGTGAGAAAAATTATAGTTGAAATTATATTAATTTTAATTATAATAAATTTTCAGCGAAATTCTTCATATCTAGCTTTTTCAGCCTAATAATCATGATAATAATCATAATTTTTTTGCTTTTTATTAATAAAATATGTAAACGATTCTTTTGTTTTCTCAACAGAATGCACTATTTCATTATTTTATAAGAGCGTCTGATTCCCTAATTCCAATTAGCAGCAAACACTGGCCAAATTTTATAATTTACTAGAAGTATTGCAAATATTGCAATATGCAATGTATCATAAAGTAACCTGCTTAATTATGCTTGGTAAATTATTGAAAAATTTCTTCCTTTTAAGAATAAAATACATAAAGTTCAGTTTAATTAGTAATTTTTGCAATAAGAACTAGAATATTTTTTATTTATTCAAAAAAGAAAATTATATTCTTTTCGAACGTGTTTCATAAGTTTTATTCAAATAGTTATATATATATATATAAAAAATTTCAACTCATAATTAGTAATTATTTGAAGTAAAATCTAATCAAATTGCCAAAAATAATAAAATAAGTTTAGTTTAGTAATATTTTCGAGTTGGCAACATTAAAATAACTTTAAAAAAAATTCTACTTAAAATTAAAATTTTGTATTTTACTAAAAAGAATTCTATTTTGCATAAGACAATCAATTTTTTGTTCACAAAAAGAATATTTTTTATTTTATTCTAAAATTTATTATACTAAAATATAAAATTTTTTTATCTTCTATGAAAAAAATTAATTTTTGTTCGTAAAAGTCAAGAACAGCTATATTTTTTTTGACTCTAATATCCTATTTTATTTTTATCAAGGTTTAATTTAAGTCAAGTTTTATATCGAATAAGTTTTCGTAAATAGTTATCTTATTTTAATAATAATAATAATATTGACAAAGCAGGATAACTAATAGAATCCCACTATAGTAGACTTTTCTTTGTATTCTACCATTGCTAACATTGCTGATTTCATTTTCGCTTACACCATACTTCTTTTTTTTTTTTAATGATACCATTACACAATTCATAA
This sequence comes from Brachionus koreanus, assembly GCA_016987375.1. NCBI lineage: Eukaryota > Metazoa > Rotifera > Eurotatoria > Ploima > Brachionidae > Brachionus > Brachionus koreanus. The sequence goes on along the minus strand of PJRA01000493.1, from coordinate 1,057,788 downwards.
TTATGTTTCACTTTTTTCATTTATTATCACTTGTCTAGTAAATATGGTTAATTAACATAAAAAAAAACACTGTTGTATATTTGAGATAAATAAATCGGGCATGCTTGAGATAAGTTAAACGTTAATTTAAAATTTAAATCTTCTTCATTTGTTAATTGTTTTTGAATTTTTTTTTATTTTTATTTTTTTTTCGTTTCGTTCTCAAGACACAACCGTTATTTAGCAGGAAAAAAGCTCCAAAAGGTAAGCTTAAGACTGTTTATTTTTTTTTCATCTTTCTTTATTATATTTTCTTTCTTTCTTTCTTAGGTTATGCGAGAGATTCAAAAAAAACAAAAAAAAAAGTTTTATTAATAATAATTAAGTATAATAGGAATTATGTAAATCTTCACTTTTTTTTTAAACATGTAAATTAAATGGTATGAGTAAAAAATATTGTCTTCTTATAATTTAATATTTTAATTTTTTTTATAATCTTCATCGCCAAATCTGGCCTAATCTCTTCTGAATAAATAAATAAAATTAAATATTTCTGCCAACATTATCATTTATTTTCAAAGAATTTTCTAAATGTTTTTTTTTATTTAGTATGGTCAACAAATTTTGAAATTCTTAAATAGCCAATTTAAAATGATATGCTTGAACTACATTAATAAAGCATTTGAAGACAAAACACAATACTTTACAATGATCAAACCTTTCTCGATCTTGAGTTTAAATTACATAAAAATAAATTACAATAATTTAATTATTTTTTAATTTCTAAAATCTTCTCTTAAAAAAGTATTTTATTTAAAATTTTTTAAATTCATTAAAATTAATGAAATAATTATGTTAAGAGTAAAAATACTTTTAATGATTTACAAATAAGACAAACTCGTTAACATTAAACTAATATTGTAGTCAAATGTTATATTTAATTATAATAGTATATATGAAGACATATATGGCTTTAAATAAACAATAGTTAAAAAGCTAACAGTCATTTAAATGATTAAATATATTTAATATAATAAAAATAACTTAAGCTTTGAGAAATCAATTTGCTTATTAATTTAAATTTTTATTCAATACCAATTAATTTTAAATATGTTCATTATTTGCATAAAGATTTAAGATTGTTTGGTCTAATTAAACAAAATTTCCATATTTATGTTGAACATTCACAAATTAAAATAAACAAACAAAATGAGCATCAATAATTAGACTTGAAGTTATTAAGAAATTCTTGATTTCTAATAAGAAATTTAAAAACATAAGTTTATAATTATTGAATCCATTTAATCGTCTATCAATTTAAATAAAAATGAAGGCTAAAGCTAATAAAGGATAGAAATTACTTAATTTTTATCTTTGAAAATTTATTTGATCATAAAAATACGCTAAATTGTCTTAAAAATTAAAAAAAAAATTCAAATAAACTAAGTTACAATTAATTAAAGAAAATAATCATGAACATTTAACAGTTACCCAAAGACATATCAACTTAGTTTAATCGAATTAAAAAAAATTAAATAAAAATTTAAATTTAAAAGCTAAAATTGAATATTTTTAAAATTAAAAATTTAAATTGAATTCTGTTAAATAGCCAATTGATTATCTCATTTGTTATCTCTTTTGACCAGAAGTAAAAATATTTTAATCTAGCAAAGGACTTTTTGTATGTCCATTTTTTATTATATACAATTCATTATTAAAAATATATTTTACTTAAACCCGATTGATTGATGTCGGTAAATACCAGAATACACATATTAGAAGTCTTCTTGTCCAGACAGTGAAGCGCATCAAATTGAAAATTTTTTAGGTTGTTCAAGTCAGAAAGTATGCGAGGAAGCTTCACTAGCCTCATCTGAAAAGCAGCTGATTAGCCGCATTGAGTTAAAGTTGAAAGAATTCGACTTAAATTTTGTGAAATCGGTAATGGTGGGAGTTAAAGCAAAGTTTAGAAAAATCGGCAACGATAGATTCTTTTCTCTAGCTAAAAATCTTAATTTTATTGAAAATTAAATTCTTGACCCCATACAAAAAAACATAGCATGATATCATTTTTAGTTTTAGAGATATTCGCCTAAAAATTTTATCCATCTATTTATGCCCCACTTGTTATTTAATTTTAACATTAATTTATTTCCTATTTTTTAATAAAAGCTGAATTCAAACTTAACACTAGATGCACCAAACGAGTCAAAATGATTGTTTTTTCCAATTAATTTAGAGCAATCAAAGTTAAACTGAATTGAGCCAAAAATATTAAGTTCATTTGGTTTTAAATTGGTTCTAAATGCCTTGCAAAAACTTGATCAGCTTGTGGTAGAACTAAATGATTTCTAACTTATTCTTCCGCATTAAAAAATAATATTTTTAGAAAATCACAGATCAATTAATTAACTAAATAATTTAACTATAAAAAAGATTAAAAATTTATTTAATTATTAATGTTATTAAAATTTAAATTTAGAAAAAATTATTGTATGAATTTCAGAATTTTTGTTTTCATCTAGCTGTGCAATATTTTTGTCTTACATGAGCCACTTTATTTGACTCTTTAATATTTTTTCAAATTTTTATTTAAGATTAATCTTATCTACCAGTATGAATAGGTTATAAATTATATTTACATTTTCCATACATGAATAGACAATATATCAATAAAAAAAAAGACAAAATAGATTTCTCCGAGAAAATGTTTATTCATTTTGAAATTTATTTTTGTTTATTGCATACCAATGAAGTTCAAAACGAATAAATAAAATTTATTTAAAAAAAATCATCAACAAAAAGTTAAATGATAGATAAAAACTTCAACTTCTCTCAAATATTATCAAACTATTTATTTTGCAAGTCTGTCGATGATTTTCTTAGCAACGAACATGGATTCTGGGACTTGTCAAATTTAGGGCTCTTGAAAAGCTTGATTGAAAGTAAACTCATTAATACTTGAATTATGTAAAACTAAATTTTAGTTTTTAGATATTAAACTTAGTCAAAAAGAAGACCATTCAAATATACGTTATAAAACAGTCTTCTCTTATTTGATTAATCAATATGGCGCATTTTTCAAAAACAAAAGTGAAGAGTCATTTTTCTCCATTTTAACAACTTTGTTCAATGAAAATTTGAATCGTTTCATCACTATAGATATTTTGACCGAATTAAGAACTCTTACACTCAAAAAAGTAATTTTTAATATCAAATTTTAAAAATTTAATCCGAGTAATGTTTTGTTTTTTAAAAAAAGACATCATGTTTGATGAAAGAAAAATTTTTTGAAAAAAACGAGGATAAAATTGATGATTTAATTCAAAAAAATAATTTTTTTGTTCAAGAAAATGATCTAGATGAGGTAATTATAAATAAATAAATAAATTTTGTTTCAATGTTGCTGCATTAAAAAAAGGAACCGATTTTTATTTTATAAAAAAATACAAAATTTAATAAAAAATTATTTTTAATTTAAAATTTCGCTTTGTAGAGCTATACAAATGAAAAATTTTATGATGACTTGAGAGAAATATTTGAGAATAAACTTGAGTTCAAAAACTGCAGCATTCTATTTGAATTATCAAAATCTTATGATTTAAACAATGAGAAGGAAGAAGAAAATTTGATAAAACAGTTTCAATCACTCAAAAATGGTATTGATCTACTTGTTTCGCCAAGTGAAAGAAAATCGCCAAAGAAAAACGTTTCTTTGCTTCAAAAATCAAGGATTAGCTTAGCTCCATTGGTAATTTTAGGTTTGTGATTCATCCAAATTTTAAAATAATGTTTTGCACAGGAAAACAATGATGAAGAAGGATCAATTAGTCCAGTGATTAATTTACCCAAAAGAATTTCAAGTGCTTTCGAGGAGCCAACAGCATCTAGACTAAGAGCTACTAGAATTTCATCAATTGAGCAAAACACAATTCCACAAAATTTTAGTCGAATAGAAGAGGATTCTGATGATGAGCTCAATTTCAATCTCACCCCAATAGAAAAATCAGCAATAAAAAAAAAAGAAATGAAATTAGACAAATCCACATCGAGTCCAAAACCGACTACGTCAAAAGCCGCTATCAATCAATCTAATTTAAACACTGATTCAGATGAAAATTTAAGGAAAAAAAATAGTAAAAAAAAGCCAGTACAAGAAAGTAGTTCTAATGAAGAACTTAATGAGAAGTCCATAAGAAAAAGGCGGCGATCAGTAAAAAAAAAAGCTAGCTATAGCAGTCTTTCGGAATTGTCGAATATAGATACTGACAGTGGCACAGAAGCAAAAAACAAGCCAACTAAGGGAAAGAAAAAAGAAATTACTCAAGGCAAAAGAACTAAGTGGTCTGAGAATGAAACAATTTATTTAGCAATCGGTGTGGAATTGTATGGTAAGGGAAGTTGGGCGAAAATTTTGAAACGGTTCAATGAACATTTGAATGGGCGCACGTCAGTTCATTTAAAAGACAAATACAGAAATTTAGAACGATCTAATGAAATTAAGCGCTATAGTAAGTTGGCAAAAAATTACATTGAAAAAAATAATATAGAATTATAAATTTGAATTGAATTTTTTCAAAGTTGAAGTTTTCTTTTTTTTTTTAGATATTAATAAGCTTTTGATCAATTGTGTTAAACAAGGCTTAATTGATTTGAATCAAATTCGGTTTAATTTTTGAATAAATGTAAATTAGTTTGAAGTACTTTTTTTTTTCTTATAAATAATTTGTTCAAATGCACAAGCAAGCTTTAGTTTGAGTTTTTATAAAATTATCACAGCCAAAAATTGTAACAAGACCATACATCATTTTTCCATTAAAGATACAACCTAATTTTTTTGTATTTTATTTGATAAAATAAAGTTTAATTAAAAAATAAAACCTTTTTTTGAAATTTTATCCACTGATTGACAAACATTTTTCAAGCAGGTTTTAAAATCTAAATCGCATTTTATTTTGCTAGAAGCGCATTTTCCGTAGCATTGGTCGTGCTTATTGCAGCATTGATCAAATTGAGAAAAATTTGTATGTTTAAAATTTATCATTAATCCATCGCTTCCGCATCCATTTGGTATTGGAACATAGGAATTGTTTTTTTCTAATTTGCCTAGAGGAAAATAAGAAATTTTCGTATAAGAATGTTATTTTTTATTCTAAAGAAAAAATATTGAAATATTTTTCCAGATGAAATTTGCTGAAAAATATTCTATATATCTAAATGAAGCATATTTAAGTTGAAAAACAAATTGTTGATTTATAAACATAAAAGCAAAAACTTTAAATTGTTTTTTTATCAAGACAAAAACCATTCGCTTTGTTAAGCATTTTTAACAAGAAATTAGACTTTTGGCAGAGAGTATAAGTTTTTTTGAGAATTATTTTATGATTGAGTTTTTTTAGATTAAGAATTATATTATAAGTAAAATAAATTTTTTTTTCAAAAAATTCTTTCACCAACTCTCGAAGAGCCTTTGTTAAATTGAAATTTTTTTCTAATGCTTCTATCTTTGGAATAACTCAAAAATTCTTTATCTTAAAGTAGCTGAAATATAAGTCTTTAATGTAAATAAATGATAAAGCATATGGGGCAATTGTTGTTGAAAAAATGAAATATGTCTAAGACAATTTTTTTATATTCGTATAAATTTTAATGTGCTGATTAAGAATATATTTAAATTAGCCCAAAATACATGATTTTTCCAAGCTTTATAATCAGTTATTTTCTTTTTATTTCAATAAAAGAGATATAGTAAAAATTTCTTAGAGGAATCCGAAAATTTAATAATTTTTTTGGTTAATTTTTAAGTTTAAAAGCTAGATTAAACAAAATAAAGGGTGTTAGTCTCTAATAGCCTGTGAATTGAAAAATATCCAACTCAAAAATTTTCTAAGAAACATTTTCTTACATACTTTTTGTCTCTTTACAACTAGTTTTAATAATGATGTGCTATTACCAAATACAACATAACAATACCGGACCTTCTAGTGCTAATAAAATTCAAATTATGTTTTTTTTTGTTGCTTGAATATTTAATTTTAGAATTAATATTATTTTTTAAATTTTTTTTTTATAAAATATTTTTTTTAATTTACCATTTGTAGTTTATCTGTGTTAAAAATATATTTTGAACAGTATTAACTCTCTTTGATACCTTTTAACTTCTAATTCCATGAAAATAAGCGTATTTTGCAACAAAAATTTTTTAATTTTAAATTTCTTATTACAAAAAAAATATCAAAAGTGATTAAATTTATTTCAGAGTTGTTTAAAAGTCCAGAATTAAAGTCCAAGTCTTGAAAATAAAAGTCCAAGTCCGGACTTATAAATTTATTTTATTTTTTAAAAAGTCCAAGTCTGGACTTTCCGTCTATTTAACTCAGATATAAGAATTTATCTGTCTATTAATTAATTAAAAAAATGATCATGTTCTTTACA
>PJRA01000493.1:1006502-1047335 GCA_016987375.1 Brachionus koreanus | reverse complement strand
CTGCTGGGAAAACAAGTTTTTCACCGCGATAAAATTTGTAATTAAAATTATTTTTTTTCCTATTAAGTATAAATCAAAAATTAAATGTTCCAACATTAAAAACAACAACAAAAAAATTATTTATTTTGATTTTTCAGAATTTGTTTCACTTTTAAAAACAATCATTCAGATTGCTAGCTAGAGTAGATTGGCATTCTGTGTGAATTGTTTTAGTTAGTTTATTTATTTTAGTATATTTGTTTATTTTTTCTTTTGTTTGTTTGTTGATTATAATTTTAAAAAATTCGCTAACTAATAAATACATACTAATTTTTATTATTTACACTTTTAATAGCTTCCTTTAAAAGAGCTGTTTATCTAGAATCATGATCCCAAAATTTAAAAATAAAAAATTTAATAAATCTTTAATTGTTGTTTATTTTTAAAATAATAAAACAATTTTTTTATCTAAAAGTAAATAGAAAAAAATCTAGGTTAACTTTAATCTAAATATATCTTATCAAATTGATCCATTTTAAAGTTATTGTAAATACTATAAATTCACACAAGTTTTAGTTCAATAGATGTTATTTTCCTCATAACACTTATACATGAGATTGAACTTAGTCATGGAATTTTTCTCTAAAATATCTCTAAATGTTCTTTACAAAAGTAAAGCCTTCAACATGATATATGTTAAAATAATTTGGTTCTATTTTTATACCCAAACGAAAAAATTTAGAATTTTATTAAAAATATAACAAGTCAGTAAAATTTTTTCATTTAAAAAAAATTAGTATTTTAATGTGAAGGACATTTTGAACCTGAAAATCTAACTTTAATTTTTCATTTTTTTAAAAAATCATTATGACATTTGAATTCTATGACCAAAAATACATTATAGTGCACTTGATTTTTAATTTTTAAATTATGTCCTCTTTGGGTACTAGGGGCCGTAAGTTAACCAACTCAAAAAAATGAATAGTATTCAAATTCATTTAACTAATGAATACAAAAGCTTGATATAATAATCGACCCCTCTATTCATAGCTGAGACTATAAGCTACAATTGTATAATATAATCATAGTTATTATAATTATTTTTGGCCAAGTAATACACAATAATAAGAAAAATCAACTTTTTTAGAATTCAAAGATGAGTTTTGATTCCTTCCCTTAATTTTTACAATAGGATCGACCACGATTCTGAAAGCGCATCAAAAATATTACAAACTGACATGTTTTCAGCCGTCCTTTTTCTTTCCTTCAAAATCTGCTTGAGTTAGAATTTAAAAATTAAACAAATTTAGCAAATTTTTTCAAAAAATTTTATTTTAGTTTATTTAATTCTAGAGAATAATCGTATTTTAATTATTTTCACCTGATTTTAATCTTGCAGCATCACTTCACCTCACTCTTAATATCTGCATCTTTAGAGCCTACAATAGAACCATTAATTGTCAAAGAAAACTCATATATAATTTCAAGTGATATAGAAATGGTTTGGTGCTTTGGGGAGAGTTTTGAACAAATTAGACAAAAAGTTCACCATCCAGCCTTCAGGAAGATATCAAAATTAGAAGTTCTAGTGAATGAATTCAACATTTCACAAATATTAAAATACATAGTATTGGACGAACCTAAAATGGTTTTTAGAAAAAAAAATGAACAAACTCAAGATAATAAATGTGTCGTAGATTTAATGTTAAAAGCAAATAATCACTTTTAAATTTCAGATACCAATGGAAAGATATCTAATAAATTCTGGAGAGTTATTAGTGATTATAATTTAGGAGAAAGCTATGAAAATATAATGAAATATTATTTCAAAGCTAAAATAGAATTAAAAAAACATAGAGTGATAAATAAAATAAATCAAATATTATTTTTAAATAAAAATTCTTTAAAAGTTTTAAACTTAAACTAATGAAAATCTTTAAATATATGTTTACAATGAAATAAAAAAAACATCATGACAGTTGTTAGCAAAAAAAACGAAAAATTTCAAAAAATTGACTCGATAATTTTTTAGAAAATTTAATTCCTTACATTTTGATACCAAAAACTTATATCTATGATCAAGTCTTGTATTAGAAAGAATCTCGAAAAACCTAATATTTTTAATATCTAACTAACTAAAAATTAAATTTTAATAAAATTTTAGAAGATGAATACAAAAAAAACAAAGAAAAAATATTTTTTTTTGCATAGACCTGATTTATTTTTAAATATTCAAATTTAAGCCATCATGACTATCATGGCTACCAATCATGGAGGTAGTTTTCTAAATTTTTTTTCCAATTTTTTAGAGACAAAAAAACTTGCTTTGTTTTATTTGTTTTTTAAAAAAACGATTTTTACAAATACGAATTATTGCTAAATTGGCCTTTAAAAATAAAATTGAAAAAAAATGATAAATCTTTAAAAAAATTAAATTTTTAAAATAAAAAAAAAATCAAATGTCAACAAAATAAAATTTAATTTATTTTTATTTATAAAGTTAACGATTAACTAGAAAAAATATAATTAAATTAAAAGTTATAAGTCTTCGCACTCCAACATGTAGTATGATATCATATTTTTTTGCTTATTTTTTTTCGTGATCTTCTTTTAATGAAACAGTTCTATTGAATACCATCTTTTAAAGAAAAAACATATTTTTTATTAGCATTAACTTTAAATAAAAAAAAATTACCAGGTCTTCAGTTGAATCAGGATCAACGCTGAAATAGCCAATTCTTTCGAATTGAAATTTGTCAAAAACTTTGCTACCAAGAACCGATCTATCAACCATTGAGTTCTTGATTATTTTGAGAGCATCTTTGTTCACATCACTTAGCCAACCATTTGGAACATCTTTTGGATCCTCTGGATTCTCATGATAAAACCTAAATTGCTTTTAGAGTCAAATAAATCATATTAAAGCAATAGGAAACTTAATTTACAATTTCTCATAAAGCCTTGCTTCAAAACAGACCGGATTTGAGACCCACTGAATGAAACCTTTGGGCTTAACTTTATCTTCAACTTTAGTGCATGTACCTATCAGCTCTTTTACAGAGCCATCAGCATTTCTTAGCACTTCTTTTACAGCTATTTGATAGCCTGTGTATCTTAACCCAACTGGTTGTGTCAAACTCAAACGCTTATAGCCTTTATCAGTTGGATTCTAAAAAAATTTCATCAAAAATTAAACAAATTTAATTAAAATTTAACTTGCTTCATTAAAATCGCATGAATCTAAATAGACAATTCGATCGAAAGAAATTTTATGAGTTCCTCTTGATTCGTCTTGAGGAAAATTTGGAACTTCAAGTTCAATGTTTGATTCAAATGGAAAATTTTCAATGGTAACTTTGAGCGGTTTCAAAACAGCCATTGCTCTTGGTGCACTAACATTTAACACTGTTCGTACACACGATTCCAATAATGTTATGTCAGTTGTAGTCTGAGCCATTGTAACTCCAACCTAAAATCAATAAATTATTTCTCTAAATTTAAAGCAAACATAGAAAAAAAACAAACTTTTCCACAAAACATATTAATGGCCTCAGGTGGATAGCCTTTGCGTCTCAGAGCAGACAAAGTATAGAGTCTTGGATCATCCCAATCACTTTAAATTAAATTAATAAATTTTGCTTTTATTAAGATTTATAAACTAATTGATACTTGCAAATTCCTTCCTGAATTAGCTTCATCAATTTACGTTTAGAAACTACAGTATAATTGAGATTTAGTCTTCCGTATTCCCACTGTACCGGACAATAAACATCCAATGAATTACACAACCAGTAGTAAGCAGATCTTCTAGATTGAAATTCTTTAGTACACAATGAATGAGTTATGTTTTCTAATGAATCATTCAAGCAATGAGTGAAGTCATAAGTTGGATAAATGCACCATTTATCGCCTGTTTTGGCATGATGAGCGTACTTGATACGATAAGCAACTGGATCCTGTTTACCATCTTCCATAGTATATTTCATTCTAATTGTTACTTCACCCTCATCAAATTTTCCTTTTTTCATATCCTTTTTTTTTTATTCAAAATAAAGTTAGAAAAATAAGAAAATTATTTTTTTTTTCATATTTACTTCAAAAATCTTGAGCGTTTCTTCGGCTGGTCTGTCTCGCCATGGTGATGGTGGTGGATTATGACCCTTTATTTCTTCATTTTTTTGGTGACACGCATAGGCTTTGCCTCGTCTGATCAATTCTTTTGCCAGTTCGTACAACTTGTCGAATTGGTCTGATGCATGGGTTATTTTGAACGGCTTATAGCCAAGCCAATCAACCATATCAATAATGCCTTTGAAATATCGCTCTTCTTCCTTTTCAGGATTGGTATCATCAAAGCGTAGATAACAAATTCCATTGTTGTGCTAATAAGCAATAGATTAATTTTAGACAGAATTTAATTTTCTAATTTAAAGTTGATAGCTTTGACATGATCTGAAAACAGATACTGCACGATCTCTTAAGCAAGATATGGAGGCATGAAATAATATCAAAGGTCTGGTCAAAAAGCCTGATTGTTGACAAAATGATCTGTGATAATTGGCGGTGAATAACATTGCTACCAATTTCAAGCAAGGTGTTCTGCAGCATAATTCTGAAAAGAATCAGGACTTACTTGAATATCAATCGATTAAGAACAAAAGATTGCGATGGCATGGGTATGTACTTAGAATGAAAGAAAAAAGAATATCAAAAAAGCCTTTTCAATGGACACCAAAAGGGCGACGTAAGGTAAGAAGACCAGAAGTAACATGGATGTCAACAATCACGAAAGAGTTCATCGAAATGGGAATAACATGGAGAGAAGCAAGGTTAAAGGCGAAAAATCTACTTGAGTGGAAATCAAAAGTAATGATCCTAGCACAAGGAGTGAATAAGAAAAACTAAAAAATTACTTTGGCATAGCCGAAGTTAAAATTGATAGCTTTAGCATGACCAATGTGCAAAATTCCGTTGGGTTCAGGCGGAAAACGAGTGACTACTTTGCCGCCAGTTTCTTTTACATGTTTTTTAAGCAAGTCCATTGTTTTGTCTGTTATGACATAGCCTTCGGTTTTGTAGTTTTCGCCAGGCTTGTGAAAATTAATGGCTTCACCGGCCAATTCCATAAAAGATTGAATTTTTTCTGGCTCTGCCTCTATTTTTGTGCATATTATTCAACTGAATTTACTTTGAGACAAATTAAATTACCTTCAATTATTGCAGCTTTTTTAGGCTTGGCTTCTTCTTTCTAATAATTAAAATTTTCAAATAGCTAATTTATTATTAAAAAAAAAAATTTTACTTTTTTTTCTTTGGCATTATCTTGTTCGGTTTTAGGACCTAAAAGACTGAGAATTTGTGCGTCCAATTCTGTTTTGACTAATTTTCCGTCAGCCCATTTAATTCTTTTTCTAAGCTCAGCTAAATTTAAAAAAAAATAGAATAAAATTTTTTTTTTTTATAAAAGTATTTACCAAGTAACGATCCGATGGGAAATTTATATCTTTTTTGAACTAGTTCATTTTTGTTCTCATCAATCACAGCCTGAACAGTTTCTTTAATTTTTTCGGCCGTAACCACTACACCAACACCACAGTATTCATTGAAATCTTTGATGTTCAAGTTTTCACCCGGGTGTGAGATGAGATATTCAAAAGCAGCTGTGAACAAAAATCAAGTTAAATTTTTAAAAATTTCAGTAAATTAGGGAGTGTCATTACCATTTAACTGAGGCTCAGTTGTCAAATTTTTGTTAACAACACTCTCGACCAGCAGAGGAAGTCGATTTTTAATTTGAGATTTTAGTTTGGTTCCTATTTGGTAGAGCAAATTGGCCGATGACTTTTCCAATGCTGCTCCATTGACTACTTTTTTGGCCTAAATAGTGATAAACTATCATTTAGTGTCGATGAATTTGCTTTCAGATAGACTTACATGAGAAACAATTTCAACCAAAAGGTTGGTTATGGCCTCATTTTTGAGAGTTTCTTGAATTTTTTGATCAGTTAAACCGATAAAACGTAAAGACTCGATTTTTTCCTCCTGTGTTGTCATATTCAAAATGTGACAAAATTCTAAATATCAAAAATCAAAAATTTTTTTCTATTTTAAATAAAATTTAATCGGGAAATATTTGATTAGATCATTTTTTATTTTGATTTCATCATTTTAACTAGAGTGATTTAATTAAACACGTTCAAAAATTAAGTTTTATTTTTTGGAGCTTGTTTTCAAGCATATGGCAATTAGTTTTATGCTTAAAATTACCCAGTGCATTTCAAAGTTAAAAATAGTTTTAAAAATAGGTCTTTATTTACAAATAAAAGATTTATTTAAAAAAAAAAAGAAAAATATGATTTAGCTTATAATGATATAAGAAAAAGCGCAAATTTTATTTTTATACCCTTAAACAACAGTATGTTGAAACTGACTGAACAATATGCTTATAATATAATTCTAATTTATTTTTCTATTTTTTACTTTCAAAATAAAAATAAATTTATTTTAGCAAAAAATTTTGAATTTTCAACAAACCAAATCTAAACTAATGAATGCAATAAAAATATCTAAACTGCAGATGAAAAATTTTTCTACTAAACACGAGTTGAGGGTTTTGTTTTTGCTACTCGTGTTGATCAAAAAAGCATTGTAATTTAGAATTTTTTTCTTGATCTCGCTTTTTCCATGCTTTAGAGACTTACTGTTCTTTCCATTGATCTTTAATCGATCAATCGACCAAACTTAGTTGCTAATTAAATTCTAAAATTTTAGAGTTGAGACTTTTGAAAAATGACAAACCCAAAAGGTTACAGACGTGGTACCAGATACTTGTTTGCCAGACCGTTCAGAAAGCATGGTGTCATCCCATTGTCAACCTATATGAAAGTATACAAACGTGGCGACATCGTCGACATTAAAGTAAGTTCAATATACCTAAAATAAATGGAGATTTACTCTAGAGTTTTGCTAGGGTAATGGTGCCATCCAAAAAGGCTTGCCTCATAAATTCTACCACGGCAAAACTGGCAGAATTTTCAATGTGACTCCTCATGCTGTTGGTGTTATTGTCAACAAACAAGTCAGAAACAGAATTTTGCAAAAAAGAATCAATGTCCGTATTGAGCACGTCAAACACTCAAACTCCAGATTGGACTTTTTGAACAGAGTTAAAAAGATTGAATTGTTGAAAAAAGAGGCCAAGGAAAAGAACATTAAATTGGACGAAAGTCAATTGAAAAGAAAAGTAATTTAGTTTTGTTTGAATAAAGACTTAAATTGGGCTTAGAAAAATGATGAAAAAATGGATTTTTCACGTCTTAAATTTTTAATGATGAATAACATCCATTGCCTTCCGTAGACTGATTTTAAGCCTAAATTAGAGAAAAAAAAATTAACTTTTCTTTGAATTTATTTTTATTTATTTTTAGCCTATTGGACCAAGACCGGCTCATTTCGTCAGCACCAAAAACAATGAACCACAAACAGTTAATCCGATCCCATATGAATTTATTGCCTAAATCAATAAATTTCTATTGATCGATTAAATAAAATATTTAAACGAAATTTTTTTGTTTCAATAATAATTAATTTAATTTTCAGCCTGGCTAGATAAATGGAGAATATTTAAAGAAATTTTTTTTTTGGTTATAAAATGATGAAAAAATGGATTTTTCACGTCTTAAATTTTTAATGATGAATAACATCCATTGCCTTCCGTAGACTGATTGTAACCAAAATTAAAAAAGCTTTATCTGATTTTTGTTCTAAATATTTAGAATTATTTAGCTTTTGAAATTCATTTTTTAAATTAAGCATGCAAAGTTACTTTTACTTGGTTAAAATTTTTTTTCAAATATTTCGTCAAAATCAAGTCCTGGAATTATTAGATCTTGGCCTTATAAATGCTCTCATTTCTAATTTAATTTTTGCGAAAATTTTTTAAGAAAAAAATAAAATAATCATAACTAAAGATGCTGAATGTTGAAATATAAATTAAAATTGTTCATCAAATAATTAAAATTTGGTTAAACTAAATTGGAAAATATGAACAAAAAAATAAACTTTTAAATATGGCTACAAAGTTTAGTGATTTAAGTTTAAATTAACAAATTTTTATTCGAAACTTGACAGATCAGAATTAAAGATTCAATTTTTATGTTTTTTTGACATGTGAAGTTTTTGGCCATTAGAATTTGTCATTAATTCGCCACACAATTCGCATGCCAAAGGTTCAATGTGTGTCCAGAGCTTTATTAACAACATTAACCCTTTTTTTGAAATAATTTCTGAAGTTGCTAGTTTATTTTAATTTATTGCCTTTCGATAGTTTAGAAGAATTGGTAACATTTAGCATTTTTCAGGTTATCATTAAACTATTAGGTGAACTCATCTAAGTAAGATTGAATCATAAATCTCTTTCAACTCCATATTTCTATATAACGGTCCTTAGATAAGTTCCATTAACTTTCTATACGATTAGTGCATGCTCCTTAAAATTAAAAAAAATAAATAAAAACTTAAAAAAGTCAAAAAAATTTATCTAACAGCTATTAGGATCAAAAAAATTCAGAGAGTTATTAACTTTTAATTAACGTTACTAATCTCTCATTTTTTTTTAATCAAATATTTTTTTAATTGAAGTAAATTTTAATACATAGTATTTTTTATTTATTTTTAAATTAAATTGTATATCAAACAAATAAAGGAATGTAATAAATAAAAGTATTTTATTCTCTATTCATTTAATAAATCCATATTTGATACAGATAAAGTAGTTGCTTCTAAAATTTTGACTGTTTATCTTGACCTATGTAGTCTGTTAATGTAACCAGATTTAGAAAAAGTCTTTCAAATGGTCCTGATGAAGCAGGTATTGATAAAAATTTTGATTCAAGTCATAATTTATTATAAAAAATTATTTTCAATAATTGATTAAAAAAAAATTTAAATTGATTATTTAGATTATTAACTTGTATTTTTTAAGTCCTGAATATACGAAAAAGTCCTTTTTCTGTTCGCCAAAATTTTGACGGTTTCTAAGACCGTCCGTTTAAATTTAAACGTTTAATATACGGGCTAAAAAGTAGCCCGCTTTAATTAACGGGCCAGAGTCCGCCCGTAATAAATTGTCCGTTTAATACGGTCACGGTCAAAGTTTTGGAAAATTTTAAATAGAAAGATAGCAATGTTAACATGAGCTCTTTTTCTTGTATCCAAATTGATTGCTATGAATGCTATAAAAAACATTCGTCTTTGCCAAGATAAGAGACTCAAAAATAGTTGATAAACATGTAGACACCGTGATAGGTCTCAAATCTAAAGGATCTTTTGAAAATCCTTTTTTTTGGAATAGGTTTTAATAAGAAAATATTGAAATTCTTTGGTAGATAACCAATTTTAATAGAAAAATTAAAAAACCATTCAAGTAAAATAGGTAGATTTGTTGATATATAAAAAATTCATTGCAGATTAGGTCGTGACCTAGACTCTTCTTACGCCCAAGTAGAATATAAAGTTATTCCATATATTCTACTTGACTCTAATAATTAAAAAAAAATACGAAAGCCATTTATAAATGCTTAAAACTTTTTTTTAGAAAGTTTTATTTGTGAAACACATATTTTAGCAGAGATAAAAATGAATCTTTATGTGATTTTTTAAATAGGCATATTTCCTTTATAGTGTAAGCTTTTCAAGAAATGATAACGATGCATAGAATTTTTCACAAATCCTCTAATCTTATATTTTGTGTGTTTTCTCAAGTTTGAGATCAGTTTAATCTAACATCTCAAATGTTTTATCATATTCCTAGTTCCGAAGTAAAACAATGATCTCTCTTGCTTTTCAATGAAATTTCTCTATATTTTTTTTTTAAATTTTTTTATCTGTATCGCGCTAATGCTCCTTCAGAACAATAATAAAATAGAAAAAAATTCAAAGTAAAAGTTAAATGTAATAAAATAATTTAAAAAAAATAAAAGACAAAAAAGCTTGTTTTCAAGAGAAAGCTTAATTTAAAATATGTTTTTTAATTACTAATTTATTATTATAATTATAATTAATTATTTATACTATTAAAATAATATACTAGAATATTATATTATACTACTGGAATAATTAAATTTACTTCTAAAATAAATTAACGCCTTATTATTATTCATACCAAATATGGGCGCCAAGAATTTTTCTCAAACTATTTTTTAAATAATTAAAAACTAGATTTATGAAGTGATAAGTTGAATATCAATTATTAATTAAAGCGATAAAAATCGTGTGAAATTCTAAATTTGCTTGTGTAATTAATTTCAGAACCACTCCTAAGAAAAACTTGTCCTAAAACAAGCCAAAAATGTTTTGATTTGAATCGATATAACAAATATAAAATCCTCAATAATGGAAAAGAATAATAATAATTTCAATTTGATTCTTTTTGTTTATTTTATTTTTTTAAAATGAAAATAATTTATATCTAAATTGAGAATATCATTTGATTGTAGACAAAAGTAATTTGATCTTTAACTTTAGATTAAGGTCTAATTTCTTGTTATATTTTTCGATTAGTAAAATCAAACAAAAAGAAAGGATAAAGCTTGTTTTTTTTTTTAAGATTCTAAAAGTTTTAATAAAAAACATTAAACTAAGAAAATATTTTTTTAAAGTATTAAATGTACTTTCATAATGAATTAGTTGTAAAGGTAAAATTGGTAAAATTAAGACCACTTATAACTAATAAGTAATTTCATTTTATTTTAAAGTTTATTTGAATGATTGTTAAAGCTAAAAACAAACTTCTATTTTACTGACAGCTTGGCTCATAGTTAAAACTTTGTAAATTTAATTATAAAATGAAGCTACTGCAGCTTTAAAATATAAAGTTCAAGTTTAAAATCAAAGCATGTACTCATTTTTAGTTTTAGTATAAAAATAAACACGATTCTAAATATTTGAACAAAAAAAAACTTAAATACTATTAAATACTGTGATGAAAGATGGAGCTAATTTAATCTTATTAACAATGATGACCATTACTCCATTTAGCCTTCCGTAGATGTCTGAGTATTTAATCGAAAATTAAAAAAATATTTTTTTCTAAAAAAACTTTATTAATTTGTATCTAAAAATTGGGCTTTTCAAAATTATTGATTGAGTTATTTCTGCCAAAATTTTTCCAAAAACTCGAGCATCCAGGCACAACACCAATGGCAGGTTCTTGGTGTCGCATATTAGATGTATATCTATGCGGACTGATATACATGCTCTCATAGGTAAACGGATCATTGTATTTAAACTCCGGTATGGAGTTTTTTTGATCTAATTCTCGCTCCGATCTAAATCTAGATTGAAGCATGTAGCTTAAAGGAGTTGTTATTTGTCTTGCTCTTTCTTCGAACATGGCTTTCTCTTCTACATTATTTACATAGTCACTAGCATATGTTGATTTCATTTGGTTTTTTATCACTTGTGAAATAAGCTTGTCGCCAATGGGACGTGACCAGTCACTTCGCGGATTAGTCTCTCTTTTTAAAGGCCTGAATCTGAATACCATAAACTCCTAAAGTGAAAAAAATTCAAAATTTTCTTTTCCTTTTTTTACTAAATTTTGACCAAATTTACTTTTGAAGGATGTGGATTGTTTGAACGAAAACCACTGGCAGTTCCCGTTCGAATTGGCTCTTCTTTTTTAACAGTTTTGTGACTGTATTCTGAATCGTAGTGAGAAGCGCCAATAGGATCACCTAAGTTATAAGGAACCCTGAATGCATTTGAAGTCATGGGCCGGTAAGGAACAGTCTTCGAAGTCTCATTTCTTTCTATGATTTTGTAGTAGTCATCAGACATATCTGAATAAATTCAAATCAATAATATATATTCATATGGAAAATTGATCATTACTCCCAGAGAAGGAAAGATTATTAGTCTGTTTTCTTCTAGTCAAGATCCCATCGCCTGCATAGTGCTGTATTTTGTAGGCCGTATTTTCCTCAGCCTGTTGCTCATATGGTACTTCCATGTTAAGAATAAAATTTTTAATTGACTTTATTAGTAGAAATTAAATCGAGTCTCTAAATTGGCTTAAACTTAAATAATTAAATATTTTATTGTTTGTTTATTTCTAGATTTTTGATTAAAAGTGGTATAATTTTTTTCCCAAAACAAACAGCAACAAGCTAAATCAATAGCTACTGAGCAAACTAGAACTTATAATAATTTATAATAATTAAAAGATTTGTTGCTTCGCAGAATATATTGCAGGCAATATTGGCCGACCTTGATACACAAGTCTGTTACCATGTGTATAATCTTTTTGATTTTTTCTTATAGGAATAAAATTATTTTTAAATTTAGAAGGCATAAATCTTAAGCATTTTTTAATTGAGGTTTTTAAATCTCGACTTAATTCTACTGACAAAAGCACAAACATGCTGCCAAATTTTTAAAATCATGTAAAGCTTTTTTGGCATTGCTAATGAAATTTAGCTTATGCTAAACTTATTTTGAACAGCCTATATATTTAAATCCGGAATTAAACTGTATCAGAATGAAAAATAAACTCAATGATGCTATTTCTCAAAATTTTATTAGCTTTCAATTAATTATAGAACTCGTAGAATTTTACAAAAATTATTTTTATTAATACAAATAGATTGATTTTGATTTTTATTTTAGAAAAACCTTTCTCTAATGAATTAATAGTGAAAATTTTTAAAATTTTATAATATTTATTTTTAATTTTTATCAAAAAATAAGTTTGTAATCGTTTTTTCTTGAGAAAAAAAAGATGTAAACTTTTTCACTTATAAAGATAGAAAATAATTAATTGTTTTTCTTAAAATTTTTTGAAGAGAGAATCGATAATTTATATTCTTAAGTATCGTTAGCTAAATTTAAATATTCAGCTTAGGGAAAATTGAATTTAAGTCAACTTTTTTTTCAAATTAAATAAAAAAAAAAAACAGTAATCTTTTAATTATTTTTTTAGTTTTAGAATTTTTAATTTTCAGCAATGCAAAAAAATTTAAATAAAGAAGAAAACGATTTTATTGAAAAAAAAAATTAATTTTCAAATAAGAAAAATTTTTTTCAATGAAAATTAGAAAAATAATTCATTTTAAAAGCCATAATTTTGACTTCGAAGCCCAATTTATTTTTTTATAATCAGATCAAAATTTTTAGGAAAAAATTTAGCTTTTAAATTGGTATATTCTGCAATTCTAATCAGTTTTCATTTAGAACAAAAGCATTTGTATTTTTTGAAAGGTTTTTCAAAGCATGCAAAAATTAATAAAAAAAAACAAAATTTAAATAAACTTAAATTTATATTTTCTAAAAATTTATAAAAGGTTTTCATCATAAAAATGTTTATATCTAAATTTAAATGACTCTTTCAAAATTTTAGGACATGTTAGAGAGTAAAAATTCAAACTTTTTTTACTGTAAAACATTGGGTAATGTCCCATGAGTCGTTAAATTATATATATTTTACTGTCTCAAGAGAAATATGCAGAAGTTTTAAATAAAAATTTAATGTTCATGATAAGTCGGAATTGATAGATTTTTATATGAAACATAACAGGTCCTGAAAAATTTAAATTTAAAAAAAAAATTATAAACAATACAATTGAAATAACTATACAAAAAAAAATCGATTTTTAGCTCAATTTTCAAATATGCAATTAATTTTTTATCTAATAATTCTTCATACTGTTTAGATTTACTCAGAGAAGATCGATTTTAAAAATTTTATTTATTTAAACGTGTAAAATTAAAATAAAAAGGATTTAAATAATAATTTTAAAAATAATCTTTTGAATTTTGTTCTAAGTTTTGGGAAAATCTTTTAAAAAATTTATTTGCATGCAAAAACTAATTTCTAGAGTAATTTTATCAAAATTAAATAAAATTTCTATTAAATGCAAAAAGATTTTTTTATTTCTTTGAATCTAAACAAAAGAATTGGTATATTATATTCTAAAATAGTATTGTAAATGTGAGAACGATTTAAAACAGGCTTTTTAAGATTTATTTTGATTATTATGATTTCTAGAATAAAAAGTACAATCATGAAAAATCAGGCAAATTTTGAATATTTTTTAAAAAGCTATCTTGGTTTTGCGTTACGTCAAAATCAATTAATTTTGAGTATTTATACTATAACAATTAAGATTTAATTTGATGAAAAATTTTGATTCTAGTTAGAGTAATTTGAGTAGACTAAACTTCTAAATATAAGATGATATAGTTGTTATTTTATCTTATCTCTAATATTATAAAGCTAAAAAAATAAGTAAAAGCTTTTTGCGTTCTACATGAAAATCAAAAGGCTCAATGTGCCGTAAATAGACATTGAATGCGCATTGTTACCTCAAAATCAATCATTCTTGTTTATTCAGGGAAAAAAATTTACAGATTTTTTTAGCGGTTTCTATTGAATAGATAAAAAAAAAACAAAGTTGAGTTGACTTGAGCTTTGAGTGAACATAACAAATGGAATTGCTTTGATTAATTTAGAGTATGGTTTTTTAAAAATAAAAACTAGCCGTGTTGAAAAAGTCATGTGACTGCTTTTGTGAGAGTTAAATTTTATTTTTTATTACTTTATAATTAACTTATTTGAATTAAACTAAGTAAAATTTGTTTTTCTTGTTGAGTTTATTTCTTGTTAGCTTATAAAAATTTTGCCTTTAACAATGAATCACGAGTTTTTTACCCGTTATCTAAATAATCAAACTTGAATCAGCATCAGTATTCTAATTGATAAATTAAGATATTTTTTAAAACCTTTTAAATCTGATAGTGTGTTGTTTAGACTTTTCAAAAAGAATAACAAAATCTTGAGTGAGACGCCCAAAAAATTCCAAGTAATCTTAAACTATTAGGCATGTTTAAAATAAGAATAAAATAGCTATTCACTCTCAAGAACTAGAACTGGTGAAAAATTTTGATTTATTAATTTTTTATGAAAGCCAATTTTTTAAAATCATGTTTTTACCTTTTAAAATAAACACGAAAAATAATTGATGATATTTATTCATTTTTTTATATTTATGATAAATTTTTGTTATCTAAATAGGAATTCAGCAAAAAATTATTTTATTAGAATGTAAGAAAAAGCAAAATTATAAATTTTTTTTTAATTTCAGCTCTATTTGAACTTTTCTTAGGCAAAGAGACACATTTTTTGTTCAAAAAAAAAAAAACTTTTTTTTTTAACATTATAGCTTGAAATTTTACTCAAGTATCCATCAGAGAAATTTGAAAAAAGAATTAAAATCAAAAAGCTTTTAATAAAAATGATTGTCAAGCGAATTTTCATCTGTCTGAGGAAAACATCTATGTTTTCAATAAAATTAATGAAGTTGCCAAATTTACTCGAGAGAACCGTTGTTTAAGTTATTCTCCAACATAAAACTCCGAATCGATACATTAGAAATTTATTAGGATTTAAATTTTGCCTTCATTCTTCTTTCAAAAAATTAATCCAATAAATGTTTTAATAATTTTTTAGAAATAAGCTGAAGAATATTTTAACTAAATTTATTCTCATTCGTTTCAATTTATCTTATTAATAATAAACAGAATTTAATTTAAAGCTATTATTAGATTTTTTTGTAATAAAATTAGTATTGATTATTTTGATGATGTCAAACTAGCTTGAATATAAACAGCTGAGTTTATTTTTTTTTTTTTATGTAATTTTAGCTTTTTGGTTTTGAAATTTTAACAATAGCAAGAACAGATTTAAAAAACTACTAGGCAGATCCAAGACGGCCATTCGGACAACTAACTAACTAAAAAAAATAGAATTTTATACTTAAATAGTGAAATTAAAGTACACAAAAAATATTTGCTAGTTTTAACACTCGAAGACCCGACGGATTCTTCGACTCATTTTATTTGATGGTTTTTTTTCCTTTTTTTTCAATGAAAATAAAATTATTTTTTTAATAAAAATAGAATAATTTTATAATATTTTTGGTTAAAGATATGATTGAAAAAAAATAATAAAAAAAATAATAAAATTTCTGAATAAAAAACAAAGAAAGGAAAAAAATAACAAAAGGGGTTCAAAGACTCCTCCGGCCTTTGAGTGTTAATAAATCTTAGAAAATCCATCAAATTTGATCAATGTGTTTTACTAATTTAGTAAGTAAAAACACCATGGAATCAAATTTAAAAATTAATAGTTAATTGTTAATTTATCTTAACTTTATTTCTAAAAAATATTGACTCATGGGAAAAAAAAATTTATTTAAACCAAGTTTATTTGAAGGCTAGAATAGCAGTATTAGTAAAAAAAATTAAAAAATTGCTACTCGAACAAGTCGAGCTGAACCGTAAGGTTGTAGAATAACTATTGCAATGGTATCTATTTCTGTGTATTTGAATGATCAAACAATTCCAGTCTTTTCAGCTATGTTTTTAAAAAAGCTGAAATATTTGACAATTTTTGGTTAGATACCTAGTAATCATCAATTGATCTCTTAATTTTTAATTATTTCTTTTACCATATTTGATGCCACTTACTATTTTAAGATTTTCTAGACCATTAAAAGCTGGCTCTAAATTGCTTCTTCTTCTCCTTTCTACAGACCTAAGTTTAATTTGCTTTGCTTAGTCTTTTCTCCATATTCTTGATACTTGCGGTTCAAAAAAAAAAACTCAAAAAAATAAAATATAAATTTTTATCTAAATTAAGCATTTCCGAAAGTTTTTTATAAATAAAAAAAGAAGATTTTTTATCATGTTGATTAGATGCTTTGGGAAAGCTGTTCAGTTTTACGACTAGTTTTACAAAGCAATACAAGTTGTATCAGCAGATATTCCACAAACCCGCAAACCAACATCTTTTATTCAATTAGTTATCTAAAACAATCTAAAAATCTGTTTTATTTAAATTTAATATTTCACTAAATCAACTAAATAAAAATGAAATACATTTATTTTAGGTTGAATATTATTGCATTTATCAAAATGTGAATATAAACTTTAATTCTATTAATTTTGGTTTTTATGAGTCAAAAGTTTTAAATTAGTTCTTTTCATATGCAAATTATCAGGCTTTTAAATTATTTTAGATAGTTAGCAAAAATAAAAGATAAAACTGAAGCGAAAAAAACCTTAGAGATTGTATGCTATTGACATCAAGTTTCAATCTAATTCATAATCTCTTATATGTTTTTCTAATGTTATACTATATTAAATAACTAAAATTATATTCATATAATTTCTGTTTTCCAATTTTAATTTTTAGACAAGTATTTTTTTGTGATCTAAGTAAACAAATTTTACGCGTTTTTCTTTTAAATTTGAACTAAGTTTTTATTTTTTTCGCTAATTAAGAAAAAAAATGTGTTTTTATTATTTGAATAATCTAGAATCAAGCTCGGTTCCAGATACTTGAATTAGATAGAGAATAAATCAAAGAAAAAAATTTTGATTAGAGTTTGATTAGATTTGTAATTGAATTTACAAGTAGCTGAATAACTTGTTATTCAATTGTTTCTTAATATTAATGCCATGAATTTTATTCAAAAGAAAAAAAATTTTTATTTTTATTTTTAAAAACAAAAATTAACTTTTTTCTCTCATTTTATATAAATTTTAAATTTCATAAAAAAAAATACAGTTTCAAATTTAAATTCAATTTATTTTTAATCAGTGTTCTTTCTTTCCAGACCAAACCGATTGATTGAAATTTTTTATTTTCAAATAGTTTTAAAGTAAAAAGTAAAATCAATGAGGATAGTTTGAATTTATTTCAGAAATAAGAAGTAAGTCTGAATGTCTGGAAACTAAATCATTAGGTAAATAATAAATGGCTTTTTTATATGTATCTCGATTCGATTTTTTGCTTAACGTCATTGAAAAATAATAAAAATCTGATGAAAAAGCATAACTTCTAAAATGTTCCTTAATCAATTTGTTTGTGTTTAGTAATTTTTAGATTCGGCCATTTTGAGACAATCAAACAAAACAAGCTTAAGTACTTACAGTATTTTTATACATATCATATTAATTAAGATTTTAGCTGAGATAAAAATTGAAATATCTTGAAACTTTTGTGAAGATAAAATGATGAAAATTTTAATTTCTATTTTAAATAGGAAAAGCCAGCTATGATTTGCTAGCATACTTGTTTAAGACTCTTGAGCCTAAATAAAAAAAAACTATCTTAGCTCAAGATTAATTTAGTTGAGTAATTGCAAACAATGGGCTAGAATAGGCAAACTATTCGTTTATCTGAAAAGATAGCAACTTGATAGAACTTCCTACATCAATATGATTAAATTAAATTTTAAAATTTTATTTACTTTATACTTAATAGAGTATATAAAGATGTAGATATGAATCTAGAAGATTAATAAATGAGCTCTTGTATTTTTATTTTTATTTTTGAATTAGTTATTAATTTCGGAATCAGATAGAAATATAATACCAAAATTGAATTTAAGATAGATATGAGAAAAGTCGAACTCGTTCGATGATAAACCAAAATTTACATAATAGTATGACTTTTTTCATCTATAATCTAACAAAAACAACAACTTGGTATTAAAGGCGAAATTTAGGCAGAATTAATTAATCATTTCGTTTTTTATTGATTTATCTTGAAATACAGGACATGTTATTCTTGTATTAAAGAAATCATTAAATTTTTATTTAAAAAAAAAAAAAGAATACAAGTCATTTTACATTACAGGATAAGTAGCGAGCTTAGTTTTCTATTTCTAAGCTAGTAAAAGCTGGATAAAAAAATCTGCTTGTTTTTTTAAATATATTAAATTTAAAAGTAAACTTAAAGTATTAATTTATTGTATCACAATTACCACAGTTAATGGCATTAAAATTTATCTGTTTATGCTAGATGATTTACTTGAATTTTAAATTCTAATAAGCTCTTTATTTAAATAATTATTTGTTGAATTTAAATGTATATTGGTCTGTTTGAGTTCTAATTAACTTATAATTAAACAAGTTTATTTTGTTTCTTAGCTATTTGACGAAAAATTTTGACAAGTTGAAAACATATTAGAAAATCTAATGATGTATAAAATTCCGAGTCATTATATCTGAAATTTAATATTTTATTTTGTTTTTTTTTTTTTTTATAAAGTTTTTGCTAATTTTACTAATTATGATGAAAATGTAGCGTTGAATAAAGTGATAATTACTTTAATTTTCAATAGTTTACTCTAGCTAGTTAAAATATTGCAAAAAATGCATAAATGGTTGGCAAATTACTCAAAATTGAATTTATCTTTTTATGGTAGCTGCAATACAAGACCTTAACACCATTTCAAAAATTTTCAAAAATCAAGTTTTTTAATACAAGCTTAAAAATATAACTTTAGTTTTATTTTTTCTAGTCAAATTTTGTTTAAATTATTCGGAAGAAAAAGTAAAATAATCAAAGTTTTTTTTTATTTCTCTAGGATGAGAATTAGTTTTACAGGCTACTAGAAATTGAAAATTTTGAATGAAATATTTATGAAAATTTTCAATCGATCGAGAGAATTAAAATGATTGTTTATGTTTGCTATAATCATGTAATTAGAAAGCCTCTAGGGAATTATCTAAAATTGGTCTTTTTAGCAAATGAAACAACATGTTTTTCTACTTAACGATTTAATTTTTTTAAGTTTGTTTACCTAAAAATTAAACTGATCTCACTATTTAAAATTTCTTATTTAATTATTTGATTATAAGAATAAATTTTAATTTTACTTTAATTTTTTTTCAATTGAAGCATTGTATTGTGTAAACAAAACTATATCTAATTTAGAAGAAAAAAAATTATCTTATTAAGTATTTATTGACTGAAAAAAACTATTAGAATATTTAAATAAATAGCTAATTAATTAATATATTTGATAATGATAATAAAAAAATAGAGAAAATAGAAGAGATGACTAAAGCTCATATAAATAAACTGAACACTAAAATAGCATTTGAAATTAATTTACTTCGCTTTCAAGCATATTTTTAAAATCATTTTTTACAGTTCCTTTTTTAATTACTTAATAATTGGTAACATTTTTTTTTTTTGGGTCAAAAATAGTTGTCTGAAGTTTCAAAGAAAAAAAATTGTGATTTTATAAAGTTTTTTTTTCTTATTCAATCCTTGTCGAGCATTGGGTAATCTATTTCCTTGCTTCTATCCCATTTCGATGTGCTCTTTGTTGACCTTCATGTTACCACCGGTCTTCATCCTTTAGGTCGCCCTTGTGATGCCAATCTAAGGGCTCTTTTTACTATCCTTGTTTCATTCTAGGTTCATGGCCATCGGAGTCTTTTGTTCTTAATGCATTGACTTAATGACTCTGAATTTGTTCTTTTGTATAGTTCAGCATTTGACAGTGTCTCAGGCCAGTGTATTCCCAGAATCCTTCGCAGGCTTCCAGTATGGAAGGTGTTCGGGCTTCTTTTGTCAGATTCACACATACCCCAACATTCACTTTGGTACATCAGTGTTGCTTTTAATACATATTTATTGAACAGTATCTTATAAAAATACTATGATGAAAATTTAACAGTCATATCATAGTTTTAATCTTTCAATTTGTTACAGAACCCCTTAATTTTTAAGGATTTTTCGCCTTATTTTCTTAAATAAGTATCCGATGAAAACAAATTATAGCTCATTCTAATCAGGAACAAATTCTCTACAATTTAACCGGTAAATTTTCATCACTGTATCACCTTTACCTTTAGCAGAGGTATTTGCAACTAGATTTGATGCTGATTTTAATTTTTAAGTTAATTTTTTATTTGATGCATATTTCTGCAAAAATTTGATCACAATTATTGGCAACGATTTAACATGTGTTGCTACACATTAAATTGTTTTTCTACAATAATATTTCCAATTAAACCAATTCAAGAAAATTAAAATAAAAATAATTTTTTGAGCATGATCATAAAATTTTGATAATAAACTTTCATACGCCTTTTTAGCAGATTCCTTTATTTTTTCTAATGCATTCATTTTACTTCGATTTCAGAGTTGGACTGTAACAAGTGAACATGTGGATGAGCGAGGCAAGATCGAATTTTTCAATATAAAATTTCTCAATTTGCCTTTGATTTTGGCAGCTTTTCTTTCAAATTCTCAAAATATTTTATTTAATTTTTTTAGACACAAAAAACATTGTACATTTAAATAGTTTATATAAATCGATGGAACAAAAATTTAGTTGACCATTGAATAATTTCAAAAAAATTGTGTTTAAATTTAAAATTATATTCTAATAGTTGCAAATTAATTACTCTGGCTCAAATCTAGTCTAATTTGATTAATTCAATTTATACTAAAAATTATTTAGATATATTTTTTTTTTAAAAACTTCACTATGTAATTTAAACCGAGTTATTAAGCTAGAAAATACAGCAAATAAAGTTAAAATAACCAAAAAAAAAAATTTAAAAAATTTTCTTTTTTTCTAAATGATTTAAATTATGTCAATGATGCGATCGTCCTATGCCGATGACGCATTGATCGATCCTCAGAGCATAGACTTGGAGAACTCTTCGTCATCAATAGCCAATTTTATAAACTACTTTGACTTGGAACATAACGAGCCGAAAACAGTGAACAAAACGCTGATAAAATTTTTGCAACAAGAAACGTCTTTAGTATGGATAATAATAGGCACAATTGGAAACATTTTATCACTTTTTGTTCTGCTTAGACGCAAAATGAGAATACATTCCACATTTACATATCTTACCATCTTGGCTATTTGCGACACATTGGTTCTATATTTTGGTTTGTTGCGCGATTTTCTTGTTAACAAATACAATTTGGACATAAACGGTGACATTCTGTGCAAATTTCACGTTTTTTCATTCTACTTTGTTCTTCACATGGCAAGCTGGCTACTAGTGGCTGTAAATATAGACCGTCTGATAGCAGCCTCATTTCTAAGCTTGTCTAAAAAATGGTGCACTCCTAAAACAGCTATCAAAGTGTCCACTTATTTGGCCATATTTTTAATCCTAATAAACTCACATTTTCTCTATTTTGTTGACTCAAAGGCAAATCAAGCGCCCAAAGTTGAAACTCACCGAACTCTGAGAAACCTGTCGACTAGATCTAAATATTCGACGAGCAATTCAAGTATTCTCGAGCTCAAATTTCGCACTAGTGGTTTGTTGTGGCTATTCGAAGAGGACGACCAATTTAGTGATCTCAAAGTGAACAGTGTCAAAAATAAGATTAGTGTGCCAGCAAATGAGAATGATCAAAGTCAAAGCGATGAACCAGTTAACCGATATGTGTACAAAAAGTGTCTGATCAAGCACAATAGTCCTGTGTACAGTTATTTTTTTTCCAAGATTTTCACTTGGATAGATGCAAGTGCCCAAGTTATACTTCCATTTATAATAATGCTCATATGCAATATAAACATAATCCACAAAGTTTTGTTGACCAAAAATAAAAGCAATGGAAAAAATTTGAAGAGAGTGCGCAAAATAAAGGGAATGTGCATAATGATAGTGAGTGTTTCGGTGCTTTTTTTTGTGCTCGAAGCGCCAATTCTATTGTTTATTTGCCTAATTCAAGGCTCCTACATTCAGCCCACTTGGCCGTATATAGAACTCTTTTGGACCATAATGAATCTGATGATGTACACCAACCATGTAATTAACTTTATTTCATACTGCATGACTGGAACCAAGTTTAGACGCGAGCTTATCCGTCTTTTGTGCATTCACTCTTTTTTGAAGCAAATGGACGACTGCAAGAACATGTTTATTTCGCACCAAAATGACCAAAATGAAATAAAAAATTATAGAATTAAATATCCAAAAGAAAAGAAGACTGTGGTTAAATTTTTCAAGCGTAATCAAGAGTTGAATTTTGTGACAGAGGCGACAATAAAAAATAAAAACAATGCAGTGAAACCGGTTAGTTTGACCGCTGGAATATTGAATAGGAAAAAATACCTCGGTGAGAGTGCAACATTGAAAAAAGACATTGACAAAGAGTCCGACTCAGAAGTGTCTAATTTTTTAACTAGTCACAAAAATTTGGACAAAAATGTCATTGATTCGATTAGAACTGATAAACAAAGGATTAGTAATGAACAAGTGACAACAACGAAATCGTTTCCCAGATTTAGTTTTCAAGGTTTGAATAAATTTAGAAAAAAATCGATAATAAAAAACGATGTTGAACTAATTCAATTGGATGATTTTGATATTGAGCTAGATGAAGAAACTGGATATTTTTGAATTTTAATATTTGTTTTAAAATTTTTCATATTTTTTTTCTAAGACCTATGTTTAAAATGGTGTTGAATTTTTTTCTTTTCTTGTATATTTTTATAATAAAATCATGTTCAAATATATTTTTTCAACTGTGAATGAATAAAATTAACACAGAACCAAAAAATCTTTTCCCAAAACTGTGTGAATAGATTTAACCAAGTGCTAACTAGACGTAAGGTAACTTTTATGTATTTTGTATTGTTTTCTCAGCTAAAAACTATTAATACTTTTATGCACTCTACAGAAAATTTAAAGATCTAGAGGTATTTTGAAATTCAGTAAAAATTAACAAACTTTTTTCTTCTTCAATTAAAATTTTCTAGAATAAAAATAAAAATTTTTTATTTTATTATTTATTTATTTATTTTTCTTCTTTCACCTTAAGCTTTCTAGTAGAGCATAACACGTCTACAGATCACCGGAGCTAGTTAGTCACTTTTGTAAGCTGTTTACGGATGACAGCAAATTGATTATTGTCATCGGAAATAACGGGTGAACCATAATTCTTTCCACAAAATTCAAATTGAAAAAAAAATATGATAGGAATTTAGGAACAGCTTGAAACTTTGTAAAATCAAAGATTAATATGTATTGTGAATAAAATTTTGGATTTTTTTAATGACATAGGCAGCCTTTGATACATAGCCTTCTATTAAAATAGCTTGTCCTCATCTAAAAAATAAGAAAGTTCTTTTTAAATCATACCACCTTATTCCAAATCACTTTCTCTTTCGAATGATATATTTGAAATATTTTTTACTTAGACTTATCAAAAGTTATTCTAAAAAAAGAGTGTAATGGTTTGGGTAGGTTTAACTGACAATGGTGCAACTATTCCTATCATATTTTTTTAAATTTGAATTTGTGCAAAGAATTATGGTTCACCTGTTACTAGTGATCAAATGCTAATTCAGCAGTACATTTACAATATGGTTGAGTTTTCGAAGCATTTGAGTATTAAATTCAATGAATCCAAGCGTAAAATAATGCATATTCAAAGCGAATTAAAGATTGCTATGCAATAAATCTCAATGATAAATGCGACCAATATCAGAGTTGAATTAGCTGAGACTACTAGTGAGCGTGATCTTGGTGTAATGGTGAACAGCCAACTCAGATGGAATGATCAAATTGATTGCTGTGTTAAAAAAGCCAACATGCTTGCTTGCTTGCTTGCTTCGTTCAAGAAAACATTTTTGTATTGGAAAGCTCAATCATTTTTACAACTTTACAAGCATATGTTAGATCGCATCTGGAATAAAATGGAATCCTTATTTAAAAAAAAAGATGTAAAGTTCATGAAATTCAAAACTTTAGTGCTATCTGAATTCCATACTTTTGACTCAAAATTCATAATCTACGCCCTCGAAAACCTTTAAAAAAATTTTTTTACACCCAGGATTCCTAAAAAAGTAAACCCTTTAAAAAGTTTTTGTTCTTTAAGACTCAAAATCTCAACGATAAAACTTAAATATACTAAAAAAGTATATTTAATCTGAAAGAGCATAAAATTCTCTACATGCTAATGTAATTTAGAAAAAAATAAAAGGGTGTGGCGGATTTTGTTGGCTAAAAAAAGGAAAAAAAAATTGTTTTTTCTGATTTAAATCGTATCTCCTCCGAGGGATCAATTATGAGCCCACTTTTTACAAAAAAAAAAACTAGACAAAATTCTGAACAAATCAATGGTTTTACTTTTTTACTTTATTGCTTTATTTTTCTTAAAAAATCTTTTCAAATCATGTGATTTTTAACAAATTTGTCAAATTTGAATTCTTTTATTAGATATTTTAGATTAAACTAAAGAATTCCATATTTTTAGGTGCTCAACTACTGTTTTTTTCGATTTTCCTGAAAAACATGCTTATAGGACTTGACCATATGTCGCACCATTATTGTAACCTACTAAACACCGCCAAAATCGTTTAATTAATTTTTTTGAAAGCCCAGAACCCAAATACTTTTCTCTTGCTTCGGTTAAAAGCTCCATCTTCTAGGAAATTTTTGATTTGTTCTTGCTCTAATATGTTGTTTTAAATAATACCAAAAACCTTCTATAGGATTGAGCTCACAATGAAATTAAGGCAAAAAAACAATCTTATGTCCATAGATTGTTGAGAATTTTATGCTCTTTCGTTATATACTTTTTTAGTAAATTTAAGTTTTATCTTTGAGATTTTGAGTCTTAAAGAACAACAACTTTTTAAAAGCGTGGAATTCAGATAGCACTAAAGTTTTGAATTTCGTGAACTTTATTTAGACTATTAAAAATTATTTAGACTTTATTTAAACAAGAGATAAAGAAAATAGAACTAGCTAAAAATCCGTGATAGATGAAATGAAAACCATCCTAGAAGAAAAAGACAATATAGAAAATATGGCAGCCAAAGCAAGTGATAGGATAAAGCTTGAAAACAAGCTTAACAAAGAAGATAGCAAAGATGGAACGATGGAGTCAATTAGGTACCTTTTTAGAGAATTAAGTGAAAAAAACAGAAAAATCCTAGAACTACTCCTCAAATCTGTTTATATCGAGAATAATATTAGTTAATTTAATTAAGGTTTTTTTTAAAGAAAAATTGACTGAAGAATTTTCGCAAACAAATAAAATATTTACGAGACAAAATTATCAAGCATTTATTTTTTTGTTATCAAATTAATTCCTTCTAATACACCAAGACCCAAAAAATAATCAATTCAATTGAAATTTTATTAATTTTTATTGTGTCTCTATTTGGTAAATAGATATTTTGGGACTAATTAAATGAACTGACACAAAAATATAAATTTAAAGATTAGTAAATAATTAAATTAATTAATCAATTTGACTTTTTAAATAAAAAAACAATATCGTTATTTTATTTATCATTAAGAATAATATAATTTATTTAAGACTTGAATAAAGACTCGTATAGAGTAAATGTTAAAAAAGCTAACAATTGGAAATTAAGCTTGGAATACATATATGCTTCTTTAGCATCTAAATATTTTTTTGAATGTGTTGCACGTTTTGTTTTTTAAATAAAGCATTGCAAATAAAAAAACAAAATTGTTGACGAATGCAATGCGCTTCAAACTAGTATAAAAATGACAAAGATGATTA
The DNA here is from genome assembly GCA_016987375.1 of Brachionus koreanus. NCBI lineage: Eukaryota > Metazoa > Rotifera > Eurotatoria > Ploima > Brachionidae > Brachionus > Brachionus koreanus. The sequence goes on along the minus strand of PJRA01000493.1, from coordinate 1,020,982 downwards.
AAATTTCATTCAGATTAATTTTCGATTAAAATGAAATTTTTTTTCTAGCTGAAAAATTTTAACACCACATGGTTTATTGGGTTTTTGAACAAAAAAATTAGTTTCATATTATTTCAATCTTTAGATTTAAAAGATAACAATGGCCCAAGAAAGAACTTACATTATGATCAAACCAGATGGTGTCCAACGCAACTTGGTTGGAGAAATCATCAAAAGATTCGAACAAAGAGGCTACCATTTGTGTGCATTGAAAATGGTTCAACCAACAGAACAATTGTTGAGAGAACACTACAAAGACTTGGCTGCTAGACCATTTTTCCCAAGCTTGATGCAATACATGGTCAGCGGTCCAGTTGTCGCCATGGTTTGGTCAGGTTTGAATGCCGTTAAAGCTGGCCGTGTCATGTTGGGTGAAACCAATCCACAAGACAGCAAACCAGGTAGCATTCGTGGAGATTTCTGTGTCCAAACTGGTCGCAACATTTGCCACGGATCTGATTCAGTTGAAAGTGCTGAACGCGAAATCGCCTTGTGGTTTAAACCAGAAGAATTAGTTAACTGGGAATCGCACTCAAAAAATTGGGTCTATGAATAAATTTTTAGCGTTTAATTAATTATTTTAGTCTTCATAGGTGTTTATAATGTATTCCTGGCTTTATTTTTCTTCATAAGTAAAATTTTGTTTGGTTTACAAATTTTCAATAAAAATTAATTACATTATAATTTCTGATTTTAACCTTAAAGTGTCATAAATTTTACATGAATGTTTTAGAATATTCCGAAATGAAGAATATTATTTTTCAATTCAATTTGAAAATTTTTATCAAGCGACTTAAAGTTGCTTGACGCTTTTTAGCTATTAAAATTTTAGATTAAAATCAACAGAATTTTCATATTTATGACTTTTCTGAATTTAATATTTCAAAAATATGATAAACCATGATAAACCAGGTCAAAAATAAACTTATTTTTATCTTGTTTTCAAAAGAAAATTGAAGAAAAAAAGAAGAGAAAAAATTTTAAAAAATGCAAAGCATTTAAGTTAAAATTAGGCGTTTTATGGATCTGATGTAGTTGGAATACTCAATAATTTTTTTGCTAAAAAAAACAAAGAATTGCAAACTTCATTGATCCTTTTTTATTTATTTTGAACGATATTTTTGAGTTTTCGTTAATTTTTTCCCATTCACTTTTGATATTTTTTTATACATGTTCTAAAAAGCTTTGATTCAGTCTCATTCAAGTTTGTCAATGCCAAAGAAAATATCAAAGTACAAAAACTACTAAGAGTAAAGAGACATAAGATAATATAAGCAATTAAATCTGATTGTCTATCTATGTAAATATTAGTAACATAAAAATACAATAGATTAGTTAGAAATAGCAAAGGATTTTTTAAAAATTAAACGATAAAGCTGTAGACTATAATTTAATTATCATTTTTTTAAACTATTTTAAAAGCATTAATCAACTAAGATAAAAAATAAGCTCAGTGCGTGACGTTTTATTATTCAAAATACATTCAAAAATTTTTCATCTTTAGATAATAAATGTCTATTTGAATTTTAATTCAAAATAAAAATGAACTAGCTTTTATTTTAATATCATAATTGTCACTAGCCCAAGTATTTTGATCAATTGATTAAAATATTCATCAAAATAGATTGACTAGGGACAATACCATTTACCATACCAATACCATTTACTATCAATTTAATTTTTATTTTTAATTTTTCTTTAACTTTTTATATCAAAATAAAAATTTATTTTAATCTTAATTTTGCTTTAATTTTTATTTATGTGGCGACATTAGAAGCAATCGACTGTATTTAAATATTCCTAGTAATGGCAAGTCAAAGTCATATGCTTGGATATTTTTTCTAAAGAAGTTCTAAACAAAGTAAAATTGGTGCATTGAAATTAAGGAATTATTTATGGAAGAGCCAGCTTCATCTAATCTCTATCTTTATTTAAATAGGACCAAATTCTTAAGACAACTTATTTGACCGGACGCTGAGTAGCATAAAGAAAAAAGAAGAATAGAAGAAAAGGAAAAAAGGAAAATACAATGAAATTGAAACGAATTTGAATGATGAATTTTAATGAAACGTTACTTAATGTATAGACGGTCCTGGATTCTTATTTTTTTTAAGAACAAATACCATAGCGAGACAAAAACTAGTCTTGCTCAGCAGGGATCCTGCTTTAGCTTATCACTATAATTATTATTACTATTTTATTAAACTGACAAAAAATAACTATTTACTCAATCATTTTATGCTTCAAAGATAATTTCAATAATATTTTTTTTAATCAAACATATTGTGTCAATATTATAAAATTATTGACTTTGAATGTGCCAATAAAGCCACTCTTTTTCTAAGAATTTTTAAAATTTAATTTTAGACTCCAAAAAAAAATTTGCTTTTCATAGGTTTTTATCTATGCATATTAATATTTTCAAATTAAATTTTGAAACTAAGATAGTGCAATAGCTTTGCCCCGCGTGACTTTACAGATTCACAAATTAATAAGACTATAAATTTTTTAATTTTAAATGAGAAAAAAAAAATTAATAAAATAAATTTATTCCATAATAAATTCAGAGAGTTTTAAACTAAACGTTTAAAAAAAGATCTGTAAGACTATCATTTGATTTGAATAAAATATTTATTAAAAAGACGATTGACTATTAGTGATTCATATTTTCGAATTAGATAAAGCCAAATGAATTTTCAAATTGATCAAAATACATAGAAAATAGTCAGTAAAAAAAAATTCAGTATACATAAAAATAAAATTTTTAAAAATTTACATTAATGATATTTTAGCGATTAATTTCCTAAATATTTTAGCATATTTCTTCAACTACTGGAGCTGGAAGACTTCTTTTGTCCAAGTCGTCAAAATACTGATGTCTTAGAATGGCTTTGGCATTTATTCTTTGTGAAGGCATGTACACGAGCATTTTCTGTAACAAATCAAGTCCAAGAGGATCGAGCACTTTAACAGAATCTTTTAGGTTATTTCCGCGCCACATTGGAAACGATGATTTAAAGTCAGGTAGTTCGGACACACCGGGCCAAGTTTCTTCATTTGGAGTAGCCAAAATTCTAAATATTTTGAATAACTGATCAATCTCTGAATCACCATGAAACAAAGGGCGGCGCGTTGCCATTTCGGCAAATATACATCCAATGCTCCAAATATCAATTGCACATGAGTATCTTGGCGCTCCTAATAAAACCTCTGGTGCTCTGTACCATAAAGTAACTACTTCATGAGTGTAGACTCTAATTGGAATACCAAAAGCTCTTGCAAGTCCAAAATCAGCTAATTTAATGACTCCATTTTTGTCAATAAGCAAATTTTGAGGTTTCAAGTCTCGATGCATTGTTCGTCTTTGATGACAAAAAAGAATACCTTGGGTAATTTGATGTAAATAGCTTTTGACCAATTGCGGCTCCAAAAGCTTTCCAGGCGGCAAAGTTTCCATGTATTTTTTTAAATCCATTGACAAAAATTCAAAAACCAAATAAAGTTTGTTCTCTTGCATGAGAACGTCCATCAGTGAAACAATATTTGGATGCTGTAGTTCGCGTAGTAGCGAAATTTCGCGTATCGCTGTGCTTGGTACGCCTTCTTCATCGTTTTCCAGTCGGATCTTTTTCAAAGCAACTAATTGATTAGTTATTTTGTTTTTTCCTTTGTAAACTACACCATATGTGCCTTCGCCTATTTTTTCTATTTTCACATAATCAGACAATGAATAGCTCTGGTGGCCACTACCTGACATGTTGTTCGATTTCATCTTTGGATCCATCATTTTTACTAATAGCCAGGTTTAGTAGTCTAAAAAAACTAAAAAGTTCTCTAATAAAATATTGTTTATCAAATTAAGTGCGAATATAATAGTTTGACAAAATTGAAATTTGAAATTATTTGAAAAAAATATTCAACTTAACGTCACTACATGCTAATAAAAAGCCAATTTAAAAGTTAAATTAGTTAGAAATGCATGGAGGATGCTAAATCGATTAGTTTATTGTAAAGAGCGCGATTTTAAACTAATGTGCATGCTTTGTAACGATTTAATTTTAATTTAAATTTTGATTGAGCTTAGCTTTTTAGCTTTAAAGTTAAATAAATTTTGAAAGAAAAATTTTATTTATTTTGAAAATAAAAACTTTAATAATCTTTCTACTACAGTCGAACCTCGTTATTTATTTATTTATTTATTTGTTTTCTGTACCGAGCTAAAGCTCCTTCAGATTAAAAAAAAAATAAAAAAATAATGTAAATTTAAAATAATAAAAATAAAATATAGTAAATATGATTTAAATAGAAAATAAAATAGATAAATTAAATAAAGAGATACATTTGTTTAAATATCTGATGGCTCAGGAAAAAAGGAGGAAATAGTAAGGTAGCAATTACACAGTGGAGTAGGATATTCGATATATCGTGATTCGAAACCTTCCTTATATTCTTCCACCAGTCTGACAACCAATTGAATTGAATGCCTCAATCCTGCCCTTACATATCTCTCACTCAACTCAAAAAATCAATTAGAGACTGTTAGTAGTTTAAGTTTGTTAAAGACCTCGTGATTAATTATGTTGGAGGGAGTATCATATTTTAGATTCAGAATATATCGGACTGCTGAATTTTGAATTACTTGTAGTTTTTTTATATTGGTTTCTGAAAATGAATTTAAACAAGGAAAAGAATAATCTATTATTGACCTTATCAAGGATTTGTATAGGTAACCCAGTGTTTTCGGTTTCAGAACCCATTTTCTATTTGATAGATATTTAAAATTAATTTTTTTTATTCTAATTGATTCTTTATCTATAAATTGCTTGAAAGAAAGTTAGGAACTAAAACAAAAAAATGAGTGAAAAAATAAAATCCGCTAATTCATCGATGAATCATTAACTAGGTTTTGACTGGGGTTAAATTAGATGAAAACACTCCGATTTATGGTCAATTAGCCGACAAAGAAATAATTTCACTGGTGACAAAACCATGTGTAACTGAGCCGGAGACAGTTGAATCTAATGAAGATGATGAGCAGGAAGAGACAAAAGACATTATGTCGAAACAAGAGTTTTTGGAAATGATAAAGAAACAAAGTGATTTTTTAGAAATTTGTTGAAAAAACTAATTGAAATCGAAAGTTCTATATCAAAAAAATGTTAAATTCAGACAGCAAAAAAATTTAAATATAAAAAAACACTTAGTTATGAAAAAAAAAATTTCTTATTTGAAAAAATTACAATTCATTTATCAAATCAAATAAAGTAATCAAGCTTAAATGTAAAATTCTTTCGCACTGCTTAGTAGGTTCAGAAACCCCAGGAATAGTCAATAATAGATTATGAAGTTCTTCATATTCTTTTAATCTTCTTTTTAATTCATCACTTTTTAAATCAAAAAGCTCTTTGAATTTTTGGTAATTTACTTTAATTTTATCAATTAATATATTTTTATCGATATTAAAAGATTCCGATTCTTCACTTGATCTCTCTGATGCTTTAATTTCTATGATTTCGGTCTGTTCTGATTCAACTCTTTTTTTTTTAGTTTTAACTCCGTTCTCACTGGAAACCGTTGCTTTTGCCGCACAATAAAAGAGTTTATACTAAATGGATATGAGAAATTTAGACGTACCTCTTTTTAACCAACATGTTTTTTTTTTTAACGAGGTTCGACTGTAAATTAATCTTATTTTTAAATGGCATAAAAATTAATAATTTAAAAAAAATAAAAAAATAAAATTAATAGCCATCAAACAAGTTTCAAATTTTTTTGTAAATATTCAAAGAATAATTGAACAAATAATTCGAATATTGACTAAAAGTTTTACTAATACCCAGGCCCCTTGTTTTTTTTTCAAAGCAAATATATTTTTTGGACAAAAATTGAAGCTTAAATTTGAAAAAGTTCTCATTTAAATATTTATTTAAAATTCAAAAAAAATTTTTTAAACATTATTTTTCATGTTTTAATATTATATTTTTCATATGCATTTCATATTATTAAATGATCTGCTAAAGATAGATTTTTATATATAATTGTGTCTTATTTTAATATATCTTTCTACTAAATCTTTTCTCTTAGGTATAAACTCATCTAGTTAAATTAATAATTGTAAAAAAGACTTTAATTTGGTTATAATTTTTTTTTTTTTTATTTTATATAATACTTCAGTTTGTCCATGGGACTTAAACTTTAAATAAATAAATAAATAATAAATAAATAAAATAAATATGCATAATTTATCATTTCAAAAATACTGGCTTATAATTACTACCTGTGTTTATTTTGTTCAAAAAAAAATTTTTTTCTTGAATTTAGAACAAAATTTTTTATTTATTATTTTTTTTTTAAAAATAAAGTACTAATTATCTAATTTGAACAAAAAAATAAAAATAGTACTTTTTAGCATCATTCGAAGAGAGAAAATTACAAAAAGAAAAATAGCTTTTACTTTTTACTCTAGTTTTTCTCTTAGAATTAGGTTCAAAAGTCTTATCTATGAGAAATTTCTTTAGGGATTTCTTCGATTAGAGACATTCTCTTAAATTAAAGACTGAATTTTGACATAAAGTTATAATGGTTTACATAAATGTACCATCAAAAGAGTTAATTTGATAAACAAAACAAATTTAGAATTCAATGAGATAATTTTTATTAAATTTTATTATATTAATAAATGACTAATTTTATTTTTTGCTGTATAAAAGTTTCATTTCAATTTGTATTAATAAATTAGAGAAGTGAATAATTCAAGTTAAATTGAATAATAAAATTAAAAATTGAAAAATAAAAGAATAAAAAAAGAAAGAATAACTCTTTTTTTTTTAACATCGCCTTAAAGGCGTTCATTGAAATAATAAATAAATAAATAAATAAAATAAAATATTTTTATTTAGTTGCTAATTCAGTATTTTAGTTTTTTGATTAAATATTATAGTTATTTAAAAATATTATACGCGAAAAATAAAATAGTTTGTATAAGAGTTCTAGAACCAGCTATAAATATTGAGCCTGAAAAGTCTTAGAAAAAATAATAAGTAAAAGTTTCTCATTTTTAATCAGAACTTAATTTCCGTAAGACCAATTTTATGTGTATGGAACAATCATAATAAAATCAGTCAGGCAGTTGTCAGAAGAGTTGTTGATTTTTCAAGATTTGAGATATGTAACGGATGAGTCATAATGTTTTGCAAAATATTCAAATCAAGATTTTAATGTGATCAGAAAATCGGACAAGGCTGAAATTTTACAAACTTATAAACATATTAGCTTTGTATTTTTTTTTAAGTTTGGTTTTTGATTAGTGCATTGCATGGGTGCTCTAGGCCTTCAGGTGCACCTGATACCCTTTGAAGAGATTGTCCTCAGCCTTTATATTTTCTTTATATTTATTATTATTAATAATGTAAATTATGAATAATTTAGCTATCTAAAACACTACATATCTTAATTTTCTGATTATCAATTCTTACAAAAAATGCACTTTTTTAGGCATGTTTGAAAAAATAGAAAAAAACGAATATTGACTAGATTGACACAGAGAACTGTTTATTACTGGATTGACCAGTATAAAAAGTTTGGAAAGAAATCTCATTCAGCATCAACTGGTCGAAAAGTCACTATTTCAACAAGAAAAAATAAAATACGAGTTAAGAGGCTTTTATCGAAAAACTCTGGACGTTTTGTTAGCCGATTCTGCAATATATCGCAGAGTTCAGTGCTTAGAATTTGTAACGAGTTAAATTTGAAGGTACTTTTTTTGGATTTTTCAAAATAGATTTAAATTTTTTTACACTTCTTAATTTGGTGGCGTAAAAACCATAATCAACTACATAGAAATGCTCCATTAATGTTTAGCGATGAAAAATTATTTACCGTTCATGGAGGAAATGAATAAACCAAAATCAAAGAGTTTACGCTTATTATCAAAATAGCATCAAACTCAATTAATTATTTGAATATTTTGTAACTCAGATTCTAACTTTATTACTAAATCAAATTTTCATTAGATTCACTTTTTGAATCTTAATTTTTTTATCGAATCTTTTTTAAAGATTCAAATTTTAAATTACAATTATATTTTTGAAATTTATTTATATTTATCAATTATTTTTAATAATTATTATAAAAACCAGTTTTTAAAACAACTAGACATATTTTAGGAAAATTTATAAATTCTCAACAAAAAAAAATGGAAGTCGGCCGAATAAAATTTGAGCTTGGTAAAGAGTAAAGTTTATTAAAAAAATAAAAAAATTGGAAAAAAAAACTAATTTTTCGAGTCAATGATTATAAACACCAAATTTCTTTTTATAAAATAAAATTTTTATTATTTTGAGTATTTGAAAATTTATGAGTATTTTTTCAATAGGATACTATTTATAATTGAATAATTAGAGAGATTTTTTTATTATTTTCCTGAAATATTGCATTAAAAATTTAAAATGGAAAAGCAAAAATGGAAAATTATTTTTATTTTCATACGTTGAAACTCAATTATTTACGGTGTGTATACTTGGAGTTTCCAACAAGATGGTGCATCAGTACATACTGCTCATTCCATAATTTTTTCCTTTTTAAATTTTGTATTGATAAAAAAAAATATTATTTTTAATAAAAAAATTGAAAAAAAGAAAAACTAAGCTTTAAACGTTTGGTTTTTTTTGGCTCTCTGAATACTCACGTTGCTTAAATATGGCCTTTAAGACATCATAAAAAATAATTGACTCGTTTGGCACATTTGGTGTCAAAAAGTTTCTTTTGGACTCAAAAGCATAATACGAGATTTTGTTAAAATTTAATTTAAAAATTCAAAACAATTATTTTTTATTTTTATTTAAAACTTGTACAGTAATAATTAGAGACTTTTGGAGACAAAGTATTGATTCTGCACTAATCAAAAAAACTGTAAAGACTAAAAAATGAAATGAAGTCTTTCAAAAATATGCTAATATAATTTATTCGAATGTAAATTAGGTTTTTGTTTTTTGGACAAAACTTTTCAAACCGGTATCTTAAGATGAATGTTTTAGCCGAGGAAAAAAAATAAAATAGTCCAGTATTAGCATATTTTTTTTATTAATTGCTTTCCGATCGAACTTAAAGCCTATTTTTTGAAAAAATTCAAAGGTCATTTGATACTAATTTTTCTTTTTTCCTACATTGATCTATTAAATGTTTAAATATATGATTTTCAAGTTTGCCACCATGACAACATGCATAAAATCATTTAGAACGGAAAATTTAGAAATTTAATTATAAATCATCGCAAAAAATCATTTTGGAATTTCATTTTAATATTTAAAAAAAAAAAATAATTTAAAAACTATTTAGACTACACAATTATGGCAAGCTTGTGTAAAGAATATGGCGAAGAAATGGAAGAATACCAGATACAAAATTGGGAATATCAACAGACTAAAATGAACAAAAGCCTGAATGAATTGATTCAAAATTTAAATTACGGAAAAAGTCCAAGTTCAAAAGATAATTCAGGCAATGGCCCCAAAGACCTTGAGCTGACCAATTTGGAAAATGACACAGATCCTAAAAGCAGCTCGAAAAACTCGAGTGCTGCCGAGTTTAAGCGCTATTTGGAAGACTTGAAGCGCAGCTACTTGGAAAAATTGGCCTTTTCTTGTCCACCAAAGATTACAAAAAAGTTGTCCAATCTTCAAGCCAACTCAAATTCAAATCCACAGACTGAAAACAATAATAAACTAAAATCGCTTGAAAATTTAAGCAATTTGTTGAACAAAAAGTATGATTCAATGGAGAGCAGCAGTTCTGCTAGACGAACTTTATTTAATGACAATGCCAAAACTAATCAGGAAACTATTGATAAAAATGCTGTTTCTGTTGAAGAAAAGAGTGCTGAGGTTGATTTTTATTTTAAAAATTTTTTCTATTTTCTATGAATTTTGTGAATTTCAGCAACCAGAGCTCTCTAATACGCAAATATTGTCCAGATTGGTTCAAATAAGAGACTATTTAAAGCAAGCGTATTCAATGTTGACCACTTTGCAAACATCGAACAATCCAGTATGGAAAAAATATTTAAAAAAAAACTTTATTTATTCTAAACTAAAGTTACAAATTTAGATTAATTATTCGGCTCAAATGAGCAAACTTCACTGCTTAATTGATCATTTAAAAGATCAAGAAAGGGGCTACATGGACCTATTGAGCTCGTTGTCAAAATTTCAAGAAATGAATGATAATTTGTTTTGTGAGCAAATTAAACAAGAGAACGAAAACAAAAATAGCAATTCGTTTAATAACGATTCAGAGGCTGGCTCGATTTGTGGAAGCTTTATTAGTGACACATTGACGCTGAATTGTGGCAATGGAATAAATGAAATAATGGAAAAATATCGAAAAGCAATGAATAACGCACCGGACAATTTGGTTGTGGTGGGCAAGTCTGTTAATAAAAGCATGGAAAACGAAGAGGATGAGAGAACTGAAAATGATCAAGATTGTCTTGAATTTGAGGATGATTATGTGTCTAGTTTGATTAAGAATTCAAATAAAGCTAATGCTGAACAAAAAGAAGAAACTATGAAACAAATGAATGTAGACCTTGACACTTTGGAGCAATTGAGGGAGCAAAAACAGCTTCTAAAATCGATTAGATTGAGAAAAGAAGAGCTGAAGGCTTTGGAAGGACGCAGAAAGGCTTTGGAAGCATTGAAAAAAATTGCCACCGATGGCGAAGAGCAAGTAAATGACGCTTTCAAAATTTTGCCAATCACCGACCAGTCTCACGAGGACAATTTCATAAATCCGAGCTCAATTTGCATCAATCGAGGTGTGCAGACTGAAACTTTGACTACTCCGAGAAAGCCCATGATCCGCAAAACAGTTAAATCCAAAGATTTGAGCCGATCACAAGAGAATATTGATTGTAGTCAAATTGAGCCATCAAGCCAAATAGAAAAGTCCAAAATAACTGCAAAGCATTATGAAGACTTGATTAGGAAAATTCTAACTGAAAAATATACGGATAATTTGCTAAGAACTGTCAGCAACAGCGACATGGCAACGCTTGAACAAGGCGAACATTGTCAAAAAAGCTTGGAACAAGACTGCACCGAAGCAGAAACTCAGGAAGAGCTTAAATTGAGGCTAAAAGATTTGTCTGATCATGAAAAAAAATTAGAGTAATTTTTATTTCGATTTATTTTATTTAATTTTTAATTAAATGAATAAAATTTATTTAAGTGAACTTTATAAAATGCAAAGTAAATTGGCAAATTTAAAAACATTTATGAATGAATTTGAGGAAATGAAAAATAGCCAAGTGATTTGTGATATGGAAAATGTTGATCAAGAAAATCAAGAAGACGAAGAAGACGAAAAAGATGAAGATGAAGACGAGCTGAGAAAAGAGAATGTGGCTAAAAAGCAACTTATTGAAATACACAAACAAAAGCTTATAAACGCCAAAGAAAAGCTTAAAGAATTGCAAAATTTGATATCCAGGCTTCAGATTATTTCGGACGAGGCCGGTATTGAGGCCAATTCAAATGGCAGCGCCGCAATCGATGACAAAATTGAACAAGAGACATTTAGCTATTTGAAAAAAGCTGAAATAAAGCACAAAGAAGAAAAACTGGATGAGCTAAATAGAAACAAGCAAAAGCTTCTTGAATTATTGAAGAAAAAAGAACAAGAAGCTGCTGGCGAGGAAGTGAATAACAATTTTGGGGAAAAAAATTCAAATTCTACAAACGAAATTGCTTATTTAAATGAAATAGAATCAAAATTTAAAGCAGCCGAGTACGGATTTGATATGCTATCTGTTGAAAATTTGCCAGCTGAAACAGAAACATGTCAGTCGCCAAGCGATTTGCTATGGTCAAAAATGAAAAAACAACTAGCTATGAGAGAAAATTTGAGAAGTCAAAAGAGTGAATTGGAAGAGTGCATACGAGACGAGTACAGCAAGCCGGAGAGTGGCAAGAGTCTAAATTCGGATGGCAAAAATGACGATGGAAACGAAATACTAAGTGCTTACAGGGGATTTTTGATGAGAGGCGCTGACATTGACAAACAGGCTCAATCGGACACCGAACAAGAAGCGGAAAGCCATCGATCCGAGAGAAAGTCCGAGTCAGAGTCGAGTGAAAGCGAGTGGATTGCTGATGACGAGCAACAGGCCGAAACCTACCAGCCCAAACAATCAGCAGACAATTTGGAAAGATTAAGTGACAAATTTGAAAATATTTTATTAAATCAGCAAAAAATGAATGAAAAAATGTTCAATAAATTTAATGAATTGATTGAAAAAAAATCTCTAGATCAATCGAGTCAGAATAGCAATCAATTTCAGACTCAATTGCACATACAACAGCTAATGTTCAATTTGAACACGGCCTATCATGAAATATCCACTCAACGAAGCGAAATTTCACGACTAAACGAACAAATGCTGAGCGTAAATAAACAATTGGCCGAGATTGGTCGACCAAAAAATGTATCAAGCACTATCGGCATAAATACTGAAGATTTGGAGCAAAGAAACGAACCGAGCAGAGCGTCGATGGTGGCTGCTTTGCCGAGCTATTTTTACAATCGAAAAAAACATTCACACAACATGGAAATAAATGATTACACTGACGACTTTGAGGAATTGGACGAAGAAGAGGAAGAAGAGAAAAAAAATAAGATTAGAACCGAGTCGAGCTTGAGCAGCACATCCAATGCTCGAAGCTCTATTTCTTCGTCAACTTTGTCGCTGAGAAAATCTCTTATGAAGCATAGATCTGGCCAACATTCAGCCTTGTACAAATCGTTGACTTTTGACAAAATGAGAGAGCAAATTTACTCGGAAGTTGCTGCTCTTATTTCTCAGAATGAATCTAGACCGTTCTATTTGCTCAATCTTTTCAAGGAACTACAATTTATAAAAGACAAAAATGCTCGCGATCAAACACTCAAGTCCATTTTTAACATATCCAACCGTCAGTCAAATATAAAATTGAATTGTATGAAAAAAAGCTATTCGAACATGGAGGAACAAAGAGGCTATGTTAGCAAAAAATACGAATCGGATAGACAGAACGAAGCCGATGAAGAGTCGACTCCGTTCGAGAGTGATTCGCTAAGCAACACAGTTATTTTTGTGAAAAATAGCCCAAAGAGCAATCAGGTTGATCGGCAAACATCGAACAACAATAGCTCGGGCTCGAGCATAATGGGCGTAGAAGAGGAAAATATTGACAAAGAAAATATTGGTGCTGAAGTTAAACAATTGATTTCAAAAATAATTTTAAATGTGAAAAATTCGGAAAATTTCGACTCGGAAGACGAGTCGGAAAAGTCACCAGAATGTGAAAAAAAGCTGTTCAATTGGGACTATTTAAATGAAATAGTGGAAAAGGTTCATCAAGTCCTGACCGAATCTCCAAAGCACTGCGACTACTTGAACTACTATTCAGCTCAGCTAACGTGCTATCTAAAAGAAGCTTTGGTCAAATACGAAAATAAATATTTGACCGAATGCATGGAAGATGTTTTAATCGAAATATCTGACATTTTGTACAATGAATTGACATTTTATTCAACTCTAAAGACAAATCGCAGCAAACAATTGTCCAATTCAAGCTCTTCAATGGCATCGTCAGGTGTGGAATTTTCTGATCAAATCGAGCAGACAGAGAACAATTTCAGAAAGTGTAAATATCAAAGTGTCGAGTTGTTAAAGCGTTTGAGCAGCATTTTGAACAACAAGTTTGGTGATTTGAAAACAATCAAGGACCAATTGATGGACGATAGACTGACTGTCGAAAAGAATAAACTAGAAAATTTAAAATTTGATTTAAAAAGAGAATTTGATAATTTTGTTGTTGATTCGGACAGTTTAAAAGCTAAATATGGTGCTAGTGCAATCAAGTATTTGAACGGATCGTCTGAGCCAGACTCGTCTGTGTGTGGCGAAGACAACAATTTTCACGGCTTTGACACCGAGAGTGATAAAGACCAACTACCTTACAAAGTTGTTGATGCAGACGAGTACAAGGAGAATGAAATTACGATTGATGATATTCCAATTGGAAATCAGCAAAATTTAGCTCAAGCACAAACTACTGATTTGGATAAGATTATTATGGAATCGATATGTGATCAATTGGTCGGAAATGCGGACGAAATGATCAAAATTGAAGCAACTGGTGAGCGAGAGGAAAAAAAACAAAATGAGGAAAATGGTTCGTTGAAGAGTGATAGTTCGAATAGTGATCATTTTGTGATTATAGATGATTCGAAAAAAGAAAATAAAGAGAAATTGGGAGAAAATTGCTCTGATTTGGACAAGACCGAGCAAAATTGTGAACAAGGGAGTATGGATGAAAAAAATACACAATAAATTATTTTGGATAAAAAAAATTTTCTTGTTTAAAAACAATAATTTATTTAAACGACTAATTTTCAATCGA
>PJRA01000493.1:991592-1004346 GCA_016987375.1 Brachionus koreanus | reverse complement strand
TAAATTCTTTACATCAGAAAAAAAAACAGAACTTAATTTCATTTTTATTTTTTGAGATATTCGCTTTTAATTTTTATCCATTTACTTATGCATCACCCGTTACTAGATTGCTTTTAAATAAGGTTAAACAAATAAGGTTTAGATGTGATGGAAAAAAGGTAAAGCTAAATAAAAAGTCGATAATATTCTCTCTTGTGACGCTAACTAAATAACGAAATATCGATACTTATAAATTGATTAATGCCTGTAAGCTAGTAGTCAGCATCAATACAGGAGTGACATAGTAATAGGAAAAATAAGGACCTGGCTAGAGAAAGGAATAAATAGCATTTGAAAAATTAATGGGTTACTTAGCTCAGTGTCCTAGAAATAGCAAAAGAAAAAATTTATGCTTTTTTAATCAAAATCATGATTACTGAGAATTTGATTTTTTTAATTCATTAATTCAAGTAGTTAGTTATTGATTGAATTTCGAAGACTTCCATTAATTTTACTTGAAAATAATTACAAAAAAGGAATTTTATTAAGTCTGTTTACTTGACATAGCATGCATTTACTTTCTTGAAATTGAAGATAATTTTTTTTAAATTTTTTAGATTTTTATGATTCAAGCCGAAATATTACTGACTGATATAATGTTGTATCTCTGTTTTAGAGAAATTACCAATGTGTGATTTAATAATATATAAGTTTATGTTTTCAGATAGTTTTTTTCTAAAATAAAAGAATAAAGATGTGGTGCCACCTCCCTAGGAGCTACTGAATTAGAAAAATGTAAATAGTAGAAATATAACAACTTTGTAAATAAAGCTTCAAGTTGAAATAAACATTTCAATCAAAATAATTAAATTTTAAATTGAGTAGTTAGAAAAATGTATAAGACCAGACGTGTAATAAGTACAATACTCCATACTAATTGCAATATCCAACATATAAATCAAGTATAATTTAATTTAAGATTTGACGCTCAAAGGCCTATAGGGTCTTTTGAATTCTTTTTGATACTTCCTTTTTTTGTTTTTTACACAATAAATTTAATCATTTTTAATAATTTTTTTTTCAATCATATCTTAAATCAGAGATATTATAAAATTATTTAATTTCTTTTATTACAAAATAATTTCAATAAATTTTTTAAACGTTTCACATCCTGAATGGATATGACCAATTTTTAGCATAGTAAAATTTATGATCAAATTTCAAAATTTCAAACATGCTCAAAATTTATTACATGCGTAATTGATTGCATTGCAGACTTCAGATTTTTTTAAACTTCAAATACTATATTTTTAAATTTGAAAAAAAAGGATAGCCGCATGTAATCTTGCAAATGATGAAATTACCCATTTTAAATATTTTTAGCACATTTGAAATTTTGAAATTTGATCATTAATTTTACTTTGCTCCAATTTTTTGCATAAATTTTATCGCCTGTGATATCATGCTAGTTGAACAAGACTAAATAAAAATTTTATAAATGATTTTTAAATTTTTTTCTGAAAAAATTCTCAAAAATTTTTAGTGATTTTGGAATGTTTGCAATCCATAAATTAAAAAATAGAATGAAATTATTTATAACATTAATTAATAGTGTTAACCCTTTCTTTTTTTGCTCGTTTATTAAAAAATTCAAACTTGTTGATTTAAAAAAATATCTGTGTGATTCGGATGACCCTAGCCCCCCGACTAAATATTAAACTAATAATTATCAATAAAATTTTGATTCCAATTTTTTATAAATTTTTTGTTTCATTAATATTAATATAATTTTTTTTAAATCAAGGCCCTTGTTTTAGAGAAATTTTATGAGTCTTAGCTAGCTTTGCAATCAATCAAAATTAGAACTTAAAAATGCTTTTAAAAAAATTTATTGATTTTTTGTTTTTGTTTAATAAAAAAGTTTAGTTTTGATTTTGATCAAGATTTTAAGAGATTTAGTAATTAAAATTAGTAAATACTATTTACTAAATAGTTTTGTCTGAAAGATGTATAAGCTCTCTCAAAAAGAATAAAAATTTTAGCCATTTATTTTTACATGATTTCAATAAGCAATTTTTGTAAATAAAATAAATCTAAACAAGATTAATTACTCATAATTCTAGAAAAAAAAAATTAAACAGAACTATAAAACAAATAGCAAAAATATTATAGTTAACCATTAAAATATAATTTTTCAAGTTAATCAATGACTGATTGAGCATTTTGAATTCATCTTATCATTTAATGATTACTTATCTTTTATCTTTATTAAAAGAGTCTTATTTTTTATTGAATTGTTATTAAAAAAAGGGTAGATAATTAAGATTGAATTTTATGAGTTTTCAACTAAATTTGTAATAATTTTTAGTTTTTCCAAATTAATTAATCAGATAAAAATTTCATTAACTCAGAATAAATAAAAAACTACTACTTGATTGTTTTTCATCTTTGTTTTTTGGACTAATATTTACTAAGAATGTTGTTTTAAAAAAAAAGAACAATTTTTCTTTTTAACAAAGAAAAATAACACACCAAATAAACAATTTATAATTTCTGATTTTCAAAAAAAATAATAAATGATTTTAATAACAAAAAAACGGAACAATTTCTTCAGAAAAATGGTTTTATACTTGAAATAATGACTCTGTTTAATAAAGACTAGTTTTTTCATCATTTTTATTAATAAAAATTTAACGTTTAAAAATAGTTCTATTTTGAACAACATCAACTACATAATCATTTTAAAAGAAATATTGATTTTGATAAAACAAAAAAATTAAAAACTTATTTATTTTTCTTTCATCATTTTAATTAATATTTTAATCAAAATCTTATGAATTCAAGTTAAAAAGCAAAAATATTCTTTGATTTACTAAAAAAGTTTTAATTAATTTAATTTTTTTCTGCCGCTTTAATACCTTTTTAACACTAAAAGGCCGGCTGATAAATTATAAAAGTTTAGAATTAATATATATTTGAGGAGAATTAAATAACATTTATTCAAAAATTATAATAAAATTTTTTAAGTAAAACTACTTGATTTTTAGTTTAAATTCAAGTTTATATTTTCCAAAAAGGTTCTAAATTGAAATTTCTAGTTTTAAAGAAATAAATATTTAGAAAATATTAAAAAAATAAATTAATAATATTTAGCTTTATTTCATACAGATTTATTTTAATCGTTGATTAAATGAATACTAAATATTTTATTTGGACTTTTTACTGTTTGCAGTGTTTACATTGCTAATTGTTATTAGCTAAAGCAGTTAAAACATTATTTTTATTAATAACGTTTCTTAATTCTCGTGGTAATTTGTTCCAGACATTGACAATTAATAATAATAATAAGAATAAGCGACGACAGGTTTTACCCTGTAAACGAAACCCATATAGGGCTCGCTATAGTAGCTGTCTTTGATTAAACTTCAGTTACTAAAATGTTTGTTTTTGTTTAATTTCAATTAAGTTTATTTCAGTTTATCGATCATCCGTTTAAATGCTGTTTTTGTCTTGGATTGCAAAGCCTCCAATGGTAACTCGTTCCAACTCTTAACCACTCTATTTGTCAAAAAGTTCTCTCTAGGCGTACTTCTAGTGAACTGCCCTGCAAGTCGGTGTTTGGGCCCTCTAATACTACCAGCAGGGCCATCAATTGATATAGAGTTAGCCAGTTTGTTGTGATTATGAAGGTTAACAATACTCAAACCATTTGTGATCTTGAAATACTCTATAAGATCTTCTCTACCTCTCCTCACTTCCAAAGTTGTAAGCCCAAGAACCTCGAGTCTACACTCGTACGATAAATGTCTAATACACCTTACTAACCTTGTTGCTCTTCTTTGCACATTTTCAAGTAGCTTTATGCCCTTCTTTGTTGTTGGACACCATGCACAGACAGCATATGCTAAATGAGGCCGCACAAACGCTACATACAACAACTTGAACGTCTTTATTGTCCAATACTTAAACACTTTTGCCAATTGACCAAGCACAAAATTTGCCTTTTTTGCTGCAAGAGAGGCTTGATATTCCCAATTAAAACACCTAAATCTCTTTCCACCTCCGTTTCACACATATCTTTGCCATCCATATTCTGCTTTTAAAAAGATTGATTATTGTTGATTTAATTTTACTAATTCCTTAATATAACTATCTTGTTTTTCATTTCAATTGGATGCAATAGATTTCCTATACCAGTTTATACTATCCATTTTATGAATTTCTTTATATTTCTGTATTAAATCACCATCTAATGCGTTTCAATTTTGGCATAGTTAGACCCTAATTTTCGTAATTTAAATTTCTAGTTAATTTATGTATTCAAATTAACTTATGTTGAATATTTTCTAATATTTTTTTCATCTTTTAATAAATATGGTGACCATACAGGTAAAGCATATTCAAGGTTTAAAGCCCGGATAGCCGAGCGGTTTTGTGTGTTATTCATGCAAGCAGAGGAACAAGGGTTCAAAACCCGGTGAGGGTGGAAAAATCTTCAAAATATCTCTGCAATACGGGACGCATGTTTTAACCCCTTTCATCAAAAAATTGGGGACCGGTTTCGACTGGGTAATAATTGTAGTGTAGATGATCAACTCGATGCAGTAGCTTTTGTGTCAGATCGAAGCTGTTGTAGTTATTTTACTTCTAATTTTTTTGTTACTACATCAGATATTTTTGTAACATTTGCATAACATAAAATTTTTACATTCGTTTGACAAGTTTTAAATCATTGATAAATATATTAAATAAAGTTTGTCCTAAAACAGAACCTTTCTGGTTCACCATTAGTATCATCAGTCGAATCTGAAATCAAGTTTTCCAATGCAACTCTTTGCTTTCTAATAACTAAGAATGACTTAATCCAGCTAGAATAGTAATCTCTTGTTTACCCAAAGTTATAAATCAAAAGCTGAGTATTGATTATACTAAAATATCTTAAAAGGCTTATCAAATAATAATAGGCCTATTAAGAACTGTAAAATCAATATTGCTTTAGATTCTTTCAATTTCACTAATTTAGAAGAAAATGTTTGTTTTATGTTCAAATTTAAATCTAGGATCTAGGATCTACCATCCTAGTTAGGATTATTCATAATGATAAATGTCTTTTTCTTCTTAAATTTTTATATATTTCATTACAATTCATTTTATTTGCCCACATACAGTCGTAAAAAATAAAAATATTAATTTAAAAAAACAAAAAATTAAGAATAAAAGGACAAAATTGAAAATTAACGCAATATTTTCCACCAAGAGATATTAAGCCAGAGGCTTATATTAGTGAAATGAGACACATAATTTGGCTATAATTTAGATGGTTCTTAATTAATTATTTGTTATAACAAATTTTTGTTATTTTCTAATTTTTTTTCATATATATTATTTTAAACAATAAATTTAAACCAAATTTTATTGAAATAATAAAGTTGGCTTTTAAATAATCAAGTAACTTTTAAATTTAAATAAATAATTAATTACAAAAATAATTGACCGGATTTTAGTACTATAATAAAATGATTGATTTATTTGATTTTTTAGCTAGATGACTTTTTTCCATTGAAAATTCGATTCGAAAATATTTTAAGAGTATTCTTAAGACTCTTTCTAAAATTTGAATTTAAAAAAGAATAAATCAATGGATTAGCTGCATTATTGATGTAAATCAAATTCCAATGCAATGGATTGTAATCAATTATTCCAACTGAAGTTAACAAAGCTGGTGTATAAACAACTGCCATTAAAACAGTTACAACAAAAAGCATAAACGCAGTCTTCAAATGTGCTACTAAATAATTAGAACTTGATAGTTTAGTTGAGTTAATATTAAATTTTAAAGAGTTTTTATTTCTTTTCAAAGATTTTTTTCTTTTTTCAAATACAGCTTTTTCTTCATTCTCGTCCTCTTCAACAATTGTGCTTTTGCGTTTATTGTTCATCTTTTTGAAGCTTACTATAGTCGAATTTTTTGTCTGTGTCGACTTGTTATTTATTTCATCCTCCACAGATAGCTCATCAGGATTTTGATTTTGGATCAAAGTTTCCAATTGATCCGATATTATTGGCATATCGCATTCATCGATGTTTTCTCTTAAACATTTTAATTCATAAGCTTCAGCCGAATTCGAATGATTCTCTTTGGACTCAAACACATTTTTCTCACTGCCATGGCTAATGATATTGCAATTATTCGGATTAAGACAATTAAAAAAAGAGTTGTTCGGCGACAATGTTATTTCAGTCTTAAAACTTGTGTTTTGTCTTGACCTATTGAGAATTTCTTTGTAATAGTTTTCTCTATTTGCTTTTAAATTACGACGCTTTGATACCACAACACACAAAAAAGCATAGACTATAAATATAATTGAAAAACAAAATACTACAATTAAATTTTGAAAAAGACGGATGTAGGGAAATAGACTGATGGAAATTATTTGATCGTTGGGAAAGCAGTCGGTGGTCGGTATCCAGTAGGATGAATAATTTCCCTCCTTGATCGGATTGTGATCACTGGTCACAAAAATCCTTTTTTTAAAACTAATAACATCATTTGGAGCCATTTGGACAACACGGTTTTTCTGCACCAAGTTTACACTTCTTTTTTTTCGTTCTCTTATATCAAATATTAAGGTTTCACTCGTGTCGTTGAGTAAAAAAAATTCTATTCCTTTCTCATGACTAAAATAGTGATTGTTAGTTTGTTTAACGAGCACTGATTGATTGGTTTTGTTTAAAGCGCTCATGGACAAATTGTCCAAAATATATGCCCGGTGATAGATGCCTATGGACAAGCAGCCGGCGAGTGCGGTCCCAGTGCACATGAGTAGCAAGAAGGTCAGGATTATTTTCGCGTTTGAGACTGTGACTATTTTTCTAAATGGATAGACAATGCAAAAAAATCGCTCAAAGGCAACCAAAGTCATTAGCAAACATGAATAGGTTATGTTTATAATGTTTAAAAACGAGTGAAATTTGCACATGAAATCTGATGTTATTTTTCCCAAATTTAGCTCATGATAGCAGTTGATTGGTATCAGCACAGCGCAGCACAAAAAGTCTGTGAGCGCCAAGTGAATTATTATAAATGTAATTGATTCATTGTCTTTTAGCTTTTTTTTATATACAATCAATACTAGGAAGTTTCCGATGAGTCCAATGATGCTGGTGATGCAATGTTGACAAATGATTATTAGATCGAATAGAAGCATTTTCCGACCTAAGAAAACCAAAAACATTAAGCTACTTTAACATGCTAAAAATAAAATTTAAAACACAAAAGAAGAAAATTTTAGTGATTATTAATCCTTTTATTTTAAATTGATTATGAAATAAAATATCAAATTCAACTACTTAAAACTGAAAAAAAAAAAAAAACAAAAAAAAATTTAATAATTTAAAATTTCTCTCAGGCAATTTGACTTTTATTTCCTTTAAATTAACAAAATAATATCGAATATATCGAATCTACTTGCACGAAAGTATATTACAAAAAGCCAAATTTAAATTTCAATAATAAAAACCTTTCTTTATTAAAAACAAAAAGAAAAAGCTTGTTTTCAGTCTAAGAATTAATAAAAATCACGAATGAAATTTAAATACAGCAAGAATATTGATAAACTTTGAAATATCTATTATCCGATTGCAAAATATTTACCAGCACAGTACGTATGTGGAAGCTTTTAAAACTAAAATATATTGCTTTATCAAAAATAAAAAGTTATTAATGAAAAATAAATAATATTAGATTGAGGAATTAAAGCCAAATTTATAAATAATTATCTGACTTAATTTTTTTCATAGATTAGCTAAGCCAAGCTACCTGTTTTAGAGAGAGAATAAAAAAAAAAAAACAAATGATTGCATTAATATTAGATTTTGTTTATAAAAAATCTGTCTATCGATCGAATCAAACAAAAACCATAAGATAAAATAAAATAATTTTTAATTTTTTTTTCAAATGACATTTTGCAGATGTAATTATTCTAGTAATTTTTAATGTAATAAATTTTTTTTCAAAACTAGTATGTTGAACAAAATTAGGAAAAAAATAAAAAAAAAAAAAAGACGAATTCTTGAATTTAAAAGTTTAATTTTTTGGAATAAAAACTCAATACTAGAAAATCATTAACACGCATTTTAAAATGATTTTCTTTTTGTTGAGGCAATTAGAGAAATTTATTTTATTTATTCAAAAATTAAAATTCATTTTAAGATGTAAAAGCCACCAAGTTCTTCAATTATTTTCTTGTTTAATTGAAAAATCATATTAAAACAAGATCATTTACAATTGCAAAAATCTTACTATATTCCGCCAGGATTTGACTAGATTTATATTTCTAAAATTATCCATTTAAGTCTGTTGGGAAACAGCAATTTAGTTTTGTAAAGCAATTAATTTTTTCATTATTGATAATGACATATTTCTACATAATCTTTAATATCTTTATCTTTATTAACTAAAAGCATTTTATAAATTTTATATTTACTTTAATATTTATTTATTCCACAACCTATTTAATCGACAATTTAAATGAAAAATTTTGTCAAAAAATTTTAAGAATCTTTACTTTTTGAAATTACTTAACATGACTTAAAAAATTATTATTTATATTTTAATTTTCTAAATCCTAAAATCCTTACTTGAAAATTAAACAAAACGGAATTTAGATCCTTTTTCGAATAAAACATCGAAAATATTTGAAATTTTTTTGCGATTGAATTAATTTATAGAAGAAAAGCATAAATTTTCAAGTGTAGTAGATGGTTGAAAAAAAAGAAACAAATTGAATATCAAAGACTAAATTAAATATTGAATGATGCTTTAATGACACTTAATTTTTTTAATTATATCTATTCGCCTATCTCTCTGACGAAATTCGTGCCAAAAATTAGATAAGATCTTTATAAATAAAACTTTAGAACCCTTTATTTTAGATTTGGATTTATTACATGAAACAAAGCAAATCAATCTCGTTGCCACCCTAACATTAGATAAAAAAAAAGACCTTCTTCAATCAAATTTATATCAAACTAACAAGATTATTTCTAATTATAACTATTCAATTAGCATAATACTGGGAACAATTATTGTATAGTTAAAATTAAAATTTAATTTTAGTCTAATTTTCTATTGCCGGATATAAACTATTTTACATCAGAAATTATTTTTGAACCAGGCTATTATTAATTGAAATATAAACACAATTTTTAAAGCTAACTTCAAACAAGAATGGCAACTGGAATAGTTCTAAAAAATTTAATATTTTATTTCAAATTTTATTAATCAATGTTTGACTTAATGTGACTAAATGAAAGCACTTCAAATATTATTAAACCGAAAACTTCTTTTTTTCTTAACTTTATCTTCTTAATTATTCGAGAATTAGAAAGCATATTTTTTCCTCAATAAAGCAAATATTTTTTTTTGTAAATATTTAAAATATAAAATTACTTTTTTATTTTTTTGTTTCTTGAAAATCACTTGTGCAAAATTATATTGAAGATTGCCAACATGAGAAATTAAATTTGTGCGTTTATGATATTTGCTCACAATTTTGATGACAACAAAGCATTTTTTCTAAATTGCTTATTGAAGAGCCTTCGAATTGATGTAATTAAAAAAAATTGTATCTTATAATATTCAAACTAAATAGAATGTTAAACAAACACCAGATATTTCTATTAAATAGCTGAAAAATATTCTTTTGCAGAGATGATTTTTAACAAAACCTTTAATTTAAGAAAAACATATTCGAAACTTTCAACAAAAAGCAGAAAATTTTTCATGAATAAAAGTTTTCTATTGAAATTTAGATCGTTGCATATTGAATTAATTATGTTATGATCTAGCAGTAAAATAAAATTCCTTTAGAGATCGAATACTAATTAAATGAAAAATTCTTAAAAAACTTATCGGAGCAGCTTTGAAAAGAAGCCTGCAATCGATGAGTAATTTAAATATTTTTACAGTTTGTTTAGATCGAGAAGTGTAGCATTATTAAATAATTTAAAATTTTGAAAAATTTATTTAATATTAATATTTTCTATTTGGTTTTAAATTCTGACTCTGAAAGATCTAAAAAAAATTGAAGATTTATTAAAATATAAAACGAATCAAAGCTATTATTTCACCATTTTAGCTTAAATCTCTTAAGATATTATTTTTCAAATTTTAAATTAGAAAAATGATTAAATGGTAATAAGAACTATTTATCAATTTGTCTATAAAACTATATTTTGTTCTTATTTAATTTATTACTCAAATAGATTGAGTAAATTAAATGAAATAAAAGCTGCAAATATATTTATTTTTATAAAACAAATCGAAGAAAGATGGGAAAAAGAATTCTCTAATCAGAGAAAAATAAATGATGAATAAGCTCACAAAATTTTTTAGTGTCTAATTTTTTCCTGTTTTAAGTCTTAGGCAAATAAAGTTATTTCAATTTATCAATTTTGTTTCAAAATTTTTTTCCATCTTAAATAGAGTTTTCATCTTCATTTTTTTCCCGTATTAACTTGATTGCGAATTGTTATTCTAAAATAAAAATATGATAAAAAATTAAGCTAAATTATATTTATAACTCTTTCATTTGTAAATTTTGATTTAATTTATTTCAAATGAAAAATAGATCTGTATCGTAAAATATCAATTAGCAAATATGTAATTCTAAATCTATTAAATTGTTGCCATTTAAAAAAAATATTTTATCGTCATTTTTTAAAAGAAAATTGAAAAAATTAAAATTGAAAATTTGATATCTTTTTCTTGACCGATTTAATAATTTTTCAAAATAAACTAATTTGAAATTATTTTCTTTAAATTTTTCTTAAAATAAAAATTTATTCTAAAAGAAAATTAAAAGTTTAATAAGGTTCGCGCGTAGCAAAACTATCACACTATCTGAATTTGCATAAACCGACTTTAAAATATTAATCTGCATAGTTGAAAACCTAAAAAATCCAGTTTTTTAGGGTTTTTTTTTTAAACCCACCCCCTCAAAGATTTGAAAAAAAACAATAGTTGCTTGTCTTCAAGTAAAAATATCTCAAGTATTCATAGTCATAACTCATTAAATATGCACCAAATCTGAAAGCTCATAACCTCTTCTACAAAATGGTATATTATTTTAATTTACCATGATTTTTGACCAACGATGTTAAAATATAGACTTTTTCCAGTTTTTTTGGATCTAGTCCGAGGTTTACCGCCCAACCCCTACATTTTTTTTACAGATTCTGTAACTTGAGGAAATTCTGAACAAAATGTTGGGACCACTTTTTTTATTTTTTATTTTTAAGCAAAATAAAATCGCTAAAAATAAGTGTAAAATCAAAAAAAAGAAATTAAATTGTTTTATTTTGAAAAAAATTCTTCAAGTGTATGAACAAATTAAAACTTAAATTTTTTTTTGAAATTTGTTGTTTTTTTTTGGAACAAAAATTTAAACTTTAAATTTGTGAAAATCAATAGAAACATTATTTGGCAGTCTTAATTTTTTTTAATTAAAACAAAAATAGATTATGAAAGATCCATAAACATATTTTAGCGGATTATATGAAATTTTTAAATTAAGAAAATTTTTCTATGAGAATAACATTTGATAATTTTACAAATTCTGAAATTAAAATCTTAAAATCTTACTATTTTCAGATTCTATTTTTTACAAATAAGTTTATCATTTAACCACAACTTTGTTTTTCTCTTATTTGGTCTCTCAATTAAACCAAGGAAAAGTCACCAAACTGCCCCGAGTATTAATAAGTATATAATCAAAACACAGTTAATACATATCTCAATGAAAAAAAAATACAAGTTCAACATCTAATTAAAATCATAAAAAAAAGGTATGTTTGAGATTAAATCAATTGAGGTTTTTATTTTAAGTTGGATCTTTAGATGCTAGAACTAGATATTTATGGATCTCATGATCCATTAATTCATGGTTTTCTTTGGTGAAAATAAATTGTGAAAAAAGCTCTGTCTTTAATAAAATCTATTCTTAGCACTTTATTGATTGTTTTGATACTTGCCTTTATTGGAAAATATTTGATGATTTTCAAAAATTTTGAAATAATTGATTGTAGGATCTTATTTTATTTTATGCAGAGAAATGTTAGATTGGGATCAAGAAGAATCTGACAAATCTAGTTTTTTATTTTCATTTCTTCTAAATTTATGTTGAAACTATATTTAAAAAATAAAATATCCTATATCATTAGAATATTATAATAACTGATTGGGTTCTATTTTTATTTTTAATAGAGAAATTGATATACTCTAATAATAGTAAAAGTATAATATTCCTCGGTTAAATAAAATCCCAGTTAAATTCTAGAAGTCTTTTATTACTTAAACAAAAAGGCTTAAAGACCACTTATTTTCTTAAAGCTCATATAATTTATTTGAAATTTTATAAAAATATTCTACAGGAGATGCAGAATCTGACAGCTTTCCAAAAGAACTTGTTTGGGGTGGCATTAAAGCCAGAAAACCCGTTGATCAAATTGAGATGATTAATAGTTGCTTTGCATCTATCGCGTCTTCTTCTTTGTCTGCTGAAAATGACTCAGCTGAATAAAAATCAAAAAATTCCATTCTTATATTAGGTTTATCGTTTCATGAGTTTTCTATTGATAAAATAAAAAATAAAACTCCAGGTGAACTACCTTCTTGGGAATAAATCAAAATAGTTGACTAATTAATTATATACAGAAATTAAAATATCACCTTTATTATTTATTTATTTGTTTTCTGTACCGAGCTAATGCTCCT
>PJRA01000493.1:968358-978566 GCA_016987375.1 Brachionus koreanus | reverse complement strand
TTGAAAAATAAATTCTTTACATCAGAAAAAAAACCAGAACTTAATATCATTTTTATTTTTGAGATATTCTTTTTTAATTTTTGTCCATTTACTTATGCATCACCCGTTATTTCAAAAATTTAGAAATTAAATTTTTTCTTTAATAAAAAACAAAAATTAATTTAAATTTTTTAAAATCAAAAATTTTGAATTGATCATCAATTTCAACTTTTCAACAAAAAAAATGACTATTCTTTAAAATTATTTTTTAAATCTTTTCTAAATTGGTCTTCAACTATTCTCATTAGATCAAACGTTTTTCTTTCATTATATTTGGGCACCTTGTTCTCAAACCTAGCATTGATCAAAAGTTCATCTTTGAGAGTAGTTCTCTTTTTAACAGGATCAAAAACTTGATCGACAATTTTAGAGTCAGTATTTGTCACAATTGATTTGTTTTGAACTGAAAAGCTCTCAGTGGGTAAACTAACAAGTCTAATCGCTTTGAATTCATCTTCAATAGGAGACTCTCGGTTTATTTGAGATTGAGGCAAGCCATGATTTTTTAGATCACCAAGTCTGTACGCAAATCTACAATAGACATTTAGTCTACTAGATTCAATTTTTTTCATTAGCGGTTCAATTTTTGAATTTATTTGGCCAACTTTAAGAGCTTCGAGTACATTGGGATTTTTTTCACTCTCCTGAAATATAACCAAACATGCCCAGCTAATTTGCCGAAATTCTTCGTTTTCTTTGTCATTCAGGCTTTTGCATATTCTCACCAAACTTTTTACAGCCATATAGCGAACCATCCAGTCTGATTGAGAATTGGCCAAAAATTTAGCCGTATCCAACAAGCCATATACTTGAGGATCAACATTATTGAACACGTCACCAGCCTCTCTATGATTGCCCAGCAGTGCTTTCCGCTTTAGCGATAAACTTGAAGCATTTATGCATATTTCTCCCAAAAGCTCTACATAAACACATGTCAACTCAATTGGCCACTTGAACAAACCAGACGATTTCAGAGTTTTACGTGGCGATATCTCATCACGAATTAGCCTATCTTCATAGTCATCATCTTTGAACGAAAGCTGTAAGAATAAATCCAAAGCTTTGGAGTTGATTTTTGAGCATTCGGCCAAAATAAACAGTGACAAACTAGCGTCTAGCCAATTTTCATCGCGAAAAATTAATGATTCAAAATTTGCCAAAAATTCATCTAGCTTTTTGGCTGTGTATTTTGATCTGAGCATTTTGAATAGCTCAATTGTAGACCACAAAAATTGGTCTAGCATATTGAGACGCTTTTCTGAATCTGTCAAGTAACTTGCTGCTGTTGTATTTGTTTCCGATGTGGGATTTTTCAAATGCTCATTGATAATTTCACCTATTTTAATCATAAACTCAATGTACAAAAATGCGTCGGGATATGGTGAATAGGCAGCTTTTAATTCGGAAAATCCTTGCAAATAAATTGACAAATGGTCAATTAAATCGTAATGATCATCCAGGCTCTTGTCTATAAAATGGATGTAGATACGCTCAAAAATCATTTTTCCAACTTTGAGAAGTTTGATTTCAAAAGCTCTAAGAAAAGGCTGATTGACTGTATCGGTTCGGATCCAGTAGATAATGGTCTCGGCTAGAAAAAAAAGTGTTGGTATGTGAGAGGATGATAGCTTGGCATATTCTAATGATTCAATAAAAAGGTCCATGCATTCTTCTTGAATTGGAGAATTGCATTGCATAAGTTGAGATAATTCGGCCCAACACAATTGAATGTTTAAATCATCGATTGTGTCAAAGCCAGAGAGTTTTTTCTTAAGAAATTTATTTTTTTTTCTAAATTTTATAGTATTAATTTAAAATAATAAAAAATGGCTACCTTAATTTTTTCGAAAATTTTTACACATTGCTGATTTAGTTGAATTTTTCTATCATTCGAACATTCATTGTATTCTTTAACAAAGTCTTCATTAATTTGAAAATTAACACTGTTAAAAAAATATCTTATCAAAAAATTTATATTGACTAAATTAGAATTACAAGTCACTGGGATGCCTTTTTTTCTTTTTTGCTTGACTTTCGAGTTGAAGCTTTTGTTTGATTAATCTTTCTTGTAGCAAACGTTTGTGGCTTTGGGATATAATACCAAACTTATGAGTTATAGGAATCTTATCAATAGGCATTTTTTGAATATATTTTTGGAAGCAAATTTTATTTTTCATTACCTAAAAAATTATGTTTCCATGGTTACATATTTTCTTGAGAAATTTTGGGAGCAATATAGAGCTCAGGAAGAAATATTTAAAAATTTCAATTTTTAATTTTAATTGAGCTAATAGACTTGACTACTTCTATTATTTTTAGTAAATTTTAAATATTTTATATGTTGTTTGTTTTAATGACTGCTAAAATTCAATTAATTTAATTAAATAAAAACTTGGTAAGTTTGCTATAAGTTCATTGTGTCCATTTCTTGAGAAAGTACCGAAATTTTTTATCTTCGACACTTTTTAATTAATGGCAATAATATTACCAAAAAATAAAAAAAGTAATGCTAAAAATAATGAAAATCGCCAAGAATGTGAAACATTCGAAGAGTATAAAAGATCAATTAAAAGCATACAATTTGATAACATTAATTGGAATTTTCAAATGATAGGTCTCAAAGAAACAAAATCATTTGATTTTGATTTGGTCAATGCGGCGTGCAAATGAGGAAACGACATTACTGGGCTTGTTTCAATAAATGTGTAATAAATTAAAAAAATTGGTATCACATTTACAAAAAAATTATTTTTTCTTAAATTTTATTTTATTTTTATTGTCAATTTAAAGGGTCACAGTATCTATTTACCAATGCTACTACTACCTTGTTAAAAATTAAATTAATTTATTAAAAAGTAAAAAAAAAATTTTAAACTTTTTTAACACTCAAAGGACCGGCGGTGTCAATTTGACACTTTTTCAAAAAATTCAAATTTAATTTTTTAATTAACTATAAATTTGATGATTTTGCATTTTGATGATTTTCGCAGTTTGTTAAATTCATTTGTTTTACTTATTTTATACCATTTGATTCAAAAGTTCTAATTTTATGTCAGCTGTATGTTTTGAATCATTATCTTGATGAATTTTTAAAATTTTAAACAAGCAAACCGAAATAAAAATAGACATCAATTACGGCATTCATTTTTCTATTAGAAAAATTCAAAGAAATTTATTGACTTGTAATTTTTATTTTTGAATAAAAAATCTGAATTTTCTTAAAATTTCTTAGTTTTACAGAAAATAATCAATAGAGTATGTTAAAAATTTTAGTTTGATGTTTTTTAAACACATTGAAGAAAAATCTTGGCGATTAAAAGGCGACTATTATATCAAAATAGCATAGAGCCTAATCTCTTTTATCCTTAGAAAAGTATAATTTTGCTGGATAATTAAGTATTCTCTTAACAGAAATGGGCACTGTGAATTTTGGAACAAAAAACAAAATAAAAATTGAAACAATTGTTTAAGCCGAAAATTCATTCTGCAAAATGTATCAGCTGTTACAAAACTTGTATCAAATATAAATGGTAAATAGTTTTTTAAAAATAAATTTTAATCAAATAAATTATAATTAAGAAATTCAAAAAATTTTCTAATTAGAAATCATCTAATATTTTGTCTGATTATAGTTTACACAGGAACTTTATATTATTATTTTTTTTGGGTATTCATGACTTAACTCAAATTTGTCTAAAATCACATAGATAAAATTTTTCTCTAATTTGCTTGTACGTTTCTTACAAGAGTTTTCAAAGTTATTTATTCATCTAAACTTTTATAAAAAAATCTAAATATTATTCTAAATAAGTTCTATTTTAAAGGAGATGTATTTCTTTCTGCTAGTAAAAATAATTAAATAATGATTGCTAAATTTTAAAACCTGATTGTTAAATTTTTACACTTGATAACTAAATTTTTTTATATGCTTCCTATAATTTGACTGCATCTATTTGGAAAGTTGAAATATTATCAGATTGGAGACAAAGTACGTGTGCATGTTCGTTTTATAGGAAAAATTATGTTTGTAAGCATATACTAGCTTTAACTTGCAGAGAAAAAAAACTCGAATGGCATCCAAATTCACATGATGTTCCATTAGGTCAAAAAAGAAAAAAAGGTAACCCTGGAAAAACAAAAAAAGCATTAGAAATTCAAATATCTGAATCTCGACAGCAACAGTTACAACAAGAACAGCAACAAAAACAAGCTACTCCTTTGGAAAATTCGTTTCAAGAGTATTACATTTTATCCAATGTTATAAATAGTGAAAACTTATCGAATCCTTTACAATTAAATGAACCGAATGATTTAAATATTGATCAAAATTATCAAGCTGATGCACATAAATCTTCAAATGATCCAAAACGTCGTGGCAGACCTCGTGGTTCTACAACTAAAAAAAAGAAATACAGTTCAATAATAGTTCTGTCAGAAAATCAAAAAGACAGCGAAAAAACTAAAATTAATATTTCTATATAAAATTTTTATATTTTTTGTCGGTACTTAAAGTGCAGGAAATTCAAAATTTCCGTGCTAGCTAAATTTCTAATTTTTGACTTCATATTCGTAATCTACGACCTTTAAAACCCTAAATTTGATTTTTTTTTGGGGGGGTCTAAAAATAAAAATTTGTACCCAGGGGTCTAAAAACAGTCGACCGAATATCGAGTTGTTGGTCTTTGAGACCCTAAATCTATATGATAGAACATATATATATATAGACAAGTTATATTATTTCTGAAAGAGCATAAAATTTTCTAAAAACTCGATTGTTTTAAAATAAAAAAAAGAAGGTGTGCCGATTTTTATAGCTTAAAAATATCAAAAAAATGCACTTTTTTCCATTTAAATCGAATCTCGTCCCAGGGGTCACTTTTAACCATTTTTTTTTACATAATATAAAACTAGACAAAATTTGGAACAAATCTATGGTTTTAAAATAAAGAAATTTAGCTAGCACGGAAGTTTTGAATTTCCTGCACTTTAGCTTAATTTCTTTATTATTCTTTTCTAAATTAATATGAATAAAAATGTTTTTGGTTATTTTATTAAACTTTTGTTTTTGATATCAAAAGAAAAATATTGCTATCATACAGATAATTTTACAAGCAGGTGAAAAAAAATTTGCTAGCAAGAAAAAAAAATTACTAGCAGAAGAATTAACGTCCATTTTAAAGATGCAAATGAATACTATTATTTGAAAAAAAAATTAAAAAAATAATTTTTAGAAGTTAACGAATTTATAAATTTTTTTTAGTTTCTTTACGAAAAAAATATCAAGTCTGTCTTTAATTATTTGATATGGTGTCTACCATGCAAGTTTGCAAAGCACTACACTCACTAAGAAATTATTAAAATTAAATTGCTGAGTTATCCCAAAACTGAATTTTGGTGTTACAAATTTTCTATCTGTTGATAATTTTTACAAAATGAATTTTCGACTGAATTTTGTTGTTTTTTTTTGTTTTAAATTCCAATTTCCAGAGTCCAGGGTGTAAAAAATTTTGACAAAATAAAAAATAAATTGAATTTAATCTTAATTTTTTTTAATGCTAAAAAAGATCATATTAAGAATAATTAAGAAGAATTTTGAGTGAGCTGTTTTTTTTTTTTGTTTTGAAACTTTAATTCAATTTTTGGTATCTTGTGTTAATAAAATAAGTTTTTGTTCTAAAATTCAAAATTTTTTATAACACTTTTAAATTTAAAAATAAAAATTTTTAAAATAAAATCAAATTAAATAAGTATATTTTTATTATTTAAAAAAAAGTGAATGAACAAACTAATTACAAAACTTTGGTCTGGTTGACTGGTCTAAGTAAACAGAAAAATAGAATCAAAACAAAAACTCAAAACTGGTATATTTTATTTAAAAAAGAAATTTAATTTTTGAATTAAATTTTAGAAAAGGAAGCTTAAAAAAATAACTTGCGCTTTCTATTTTCAAAAAAGGTCAAATATTCATTAAAATACAAACGAATCCAAAATATGAATTCGAATTTGCTCGCCAATCTCAATTGGATCAAAATCCAAAGCATCCTTGAGATTTTGACTAATCACATCGAAAAATAATTTGTCTTCATCAAAATGTTTACATGACAAATTCTTATTGTCTGAATCTTCAATTGAATCATTCAAAAAATCACTATCAATACGCCACGAATTATTATTTGACTCTTCATCAATTGTATTTTCAATATAAATCGACTCATCGCTCGTTAAAATATCTTCTTTTTCTCCATTTATACTTTTATTTTTTGAATTTAAAATTTTTAAAGCATCTATTTTTTCAAGTACAACAAAAGGATTTAATTTTTTCAAAACAGCTTTTTCAGTTCTATCTCCAATCTGTTCGGACTTATTCTCCTCAAAGCTATCTGAATCGTCAGAGTCATTGGCAACGAACAATTCGACATTTTCATCTATTTTCTTCCATTTATTAGAAGCTTTTTTATTTTTATCTTTTTGTGAAGATATGTGACTTCTACTGTCACAGGCTTCAATTTTAATTTGCCTTACACCGCACTGATTTGAATCAAATTCATCCATGATTCTGCTTTCCTCTAAGATTGGATCAAGGCAGTTGGTGGTCATTTTAGATGGATGAGAAGCTTTTTTCAAAAAACTCTCAGATCTATTTTGTGATGACATCAAAATTGTCTTTGGTGATTGTCTGGCCGATTGTCTAGTATTTCGCTTAGTTGGTGTATCAACGAATTCAATGCTTTTTTTAAGCTTTTTGGTTTTTCTATTGCGCAATGTAACGAATCTACTGGTAATTGGAGTCGAAGACCTGGTTTTTGTCTTACCCAAATTAATCGAATTGAGTCTTGAAGACTTAAGGGTAGAAGAGCAAGATTGCAATAGAAGTAAATACTTTTGTCTTGAATCTTTAAGGGGCTCTGGGTTTAAATATTTTTGCAATTCATTCAAATCAGTGGTGTCTATTTCGTTTGGAAGCATTTTGCGTACAATTGGAATTATGTTCTTTGGCCGAATTTTTTTCACAAAATAATTTATTTCCGAATAAGAGCTGTGATCTGAGTAGGGCACTCTGAAAAAATTAGTGTCACATCTGGCCTCGCTATCGCCTAATTTTAGCCCAGTTGGTTCAATGTAAATTATTTGTTTGTCATCTAGAATTTCTTTGCATCTATTTATGGGCTCATCATCGACAAAAATAAAACTATTCTCACTGAAATTGACACTAAAATATTTTTTATCTATTTCTAAAATTTTTGTCAAACGCTCAAATCGTCTAGATGATAGAACAATGGGAATTCGAAAGTACTCGGCTAAGTCAACCAAAAGACTTTCTTTGCCCAAATTTTTCAACAAAATTTTGAACAAAACATTAGGACTTCGATATTGTTCTATAATGTTAATTATTTGTTTTAATGCAACATCCCTGGTGGGAAAGTTGTGAAATTTTGGATTGAAATACGTGTTGTCAAGATAGCATATGTCAATTTTAATGTTTTGTAGGCTTATGTTTTCCAGTAATGATGGTGAATAGCGAAAATCGCCTGTGGCCAAAACAGTACCAAAATATCTAAAAATGGAGCCCATTTATTTTACTTGACTTTATTTTTTTAAAATTAATTTAATTAAACCCTTCAAAAAGGAACATAACAGCGCCAGGACAATGATTTGCATCAATTAATGAAACATTAAAGCTTTCTTCATTATCTAGTCTCATCACATGTGTTTTGTTTATTTCCAACTCTTCTATATATTCTTGGCATACCTCATTCAACTCAACCAACAGTTTCTTACTAAGCTAGGTAAAAAATTATTTTAGTATTTAATTTTTTCGCAAATTAACAACTCTTTGAATTCTAGAACTAATTTATAATTATCGTAAAACCTTGCGAGATCGTGTGTGGCATTACTTTTGATAATTGTTCTTATATGATGTACAAAAGATAGAATAAAAAGAATGAAAATGACAAAAAAGTATCGCCTTTTATTTTTAAAACTTTATTCCAATTTTTTTCTAGACTATTTCTAATCAAATTGTTTTGAATAAAAAAATTTTGAGTTTTTTTAAATTTTTCAAAGACTGCATATTTTTCAAGTTAAAATAAAATAAATAAAATTAAATGATGTTCAAAATGATATGTCTAACATTTTGATTATTTAGTTCTACAAAAATTTATGAGATGAAAACTTTAAATGAAAGATTTGAAATAATGTTACTCTTATGTGATTATTGGAAAAAAGAGTTCTAGTGAAATATAAAAAACAAAAAAAAAATATTAAGCACTAAATTTATTATCCGTAATCAAGCAATTCGAAGCACAAGATGCGACAAAAATATGGTTTTTGTTCTGTTATGTATTTTTTTTATTTAGCGTAAAATGGGGTAATTATAAATGTGGTTAATTTGGTTATGTAATTCAGAAACTGCAACCTTTTAAAAATGAATTTTGCTAATTCGTTTAAGTCTTTCTAAGCAAGACTTAATGAATGGTCTATGGTACAGAAACTGGTATGAAAAAGACTTTTCAGAAAAAGACATTTTAGTGAAAATAGGCGAATTAAAAGAGATAAAGCATCAACTCTTCAACTTACTTTTGTTAATTTTTTTTTTTTTGAAAAAATACCCAAATTAAATAAAAAATATAATAAAGTATTTAAATCATTATATATAATCTATTCAAAGCTGTTTTTTAAAAAAATATAATTTAATTTACTTTGGAACAATAGATTTTCGATGTGTTCCATGTTTTATCTAAATTTTTAGTATGATCTGAATGACAGTGTGTCAAAAAATAGTGTGT
Source organism: Brachionus koreanus (assembly GCA_016987375.1). Taxonomy (NCBI): domain Eukaryota; kingdom Metazoa; phylum Rotifera; class Eurotatoria; order Ploima; family Brachionidae; genus Brachionus; species Brachionus koreanus. The sequence continues at coordinate 969,741 of PJRA01000493.1, read as the reverse complement.
TATATTGCTCGATTGATTTTGCCTTGGCCAGAAATCAACAGCAATTGTAGTATTTTGAATGACAAAACCCGGAAATGTATTATTTTGCATGTTAATCTAATTTTTTACTTATTAATTATAAAATAATCATTAAGCCTATTACAATCTTTTAAATTATTGTAATTATAATTATTAAAAAAAAAACAGATAGTTGAAAACTTTTATTTAAAAATAAATCAAGCTTTTAGTGTGAATAATCTTGCCGATCCGTCTTCTGAACATGAGGCCAGATGAAATTCTTTGAATTTATCTTGTGTAAAGAATTTTTTTCTGAAGCTGAGTCTTTTAACTGTTGAATTATGTGAAAAGCGGTCTTCGACAGCAGAAAACTCTTTGAATCCATGTTCCAAACTCCATTTATAGAACTCTATTCTGCCACTTTCGAAGCCAAGAGCAATTAAATAATTATCATCCGTACACTTTGAAGGCGCAAAGGCACAAGCTGTAATAGATTCAGTTAAGTCCAAATTATTTCCGACAGGCTTGCATTGGTCAACTGATGCATTCTCTCCATACCATACAAAAACTCGTTTATCCCTCGAAGCAGTGACAAAGTATTTGTCATCATCTGACCAATCACATGACCAAATAATTCTTGTATGATAGGCGTTTTTCGAACTAATACCTCTGCATAATTCAAAGCGATTGTTTTCGGTTTTTCTTTCAAATAGTTTCCATGATCTGTCCCTAGACACACTTAAAAGATATCTACCACTATTTGAAAATTTCATTTGAACAATAGTTAATTCATGTCCTTTGAGTTTGTCGTATTGTTTAAATGATAATTGATTATTTGTATTTTGTTGCTGCCATAAAATAATTTCTGCATGTTCGGGTTTTGAGGCCTTTTTAATTGATAAACCATTTATTTAAAGTTAATAAATTGAGAAATTTTTAATCTACTTTTAAAAATAAAATTTTTTAAGTTTTTATTACAAAAATTTGGGCTTGTCAAAAGTTGGCTATTACTAAAAGACAGATTATTTTAATGGATTTTAAAAAGTGCTAAAAGACACATCCGGAATTTAATTTTAATTAGACTTAAATTTAAATAAATATTTTTGTTTTTATTTTTGATCTTATTTTAATTTTATTTATTTTATAATTTAAACAGCAAAATCTAAAAAATACATAACTGAATATTTACTTAAGTATATTTACATTTAAAATACCTTCTTGATTAAAGAAAATCAAGAAAAAAAAGAAAATACTGAGCCGATAAATAATTTACAATAAAAAAAAAATTTCTTTATATAAAAATAGTTTAGCTGGAATCATAAAAGCTGATGAAACTTATTCCTTGTTGCTTATTTAAATATTATAGAACAGATACGTTTATTCAAT
>PJRA01000493.1:892588-921794 GCA_016987375.1 Brachionus koreanus | reverse complement strand
CTCTGTCCTCATTTCTTCAACGTCTTTTTTAACTTTTTTCAATTATTTAAATATCGGATCATCATTTTTTTCGTAATTGATGGCTTGATTTATTTTTGGTAAAATATTCAAATCTTCTTCTATTTCACCTTCAAATGAATTCAATAGAATCAAATGCATTTGATTCTATAAATAATATCAAAATTATAAACATTTTGTTATTGTTCCATTATTTCAAGTCAATTAAGTTTTTAATATAATCAAAAGTCAAGAGATTGGAGATTAATTGAATGGATCAATTTTCGATCCGATTCAGGACGAGCATATTTTAGAGTATTCAAGTGTAAAATTCAAAATTTAGCACATAATAAAAATAAACAATTTTCTCGTAAATTCTAGAAAAAAAATTGCTCATAATTAACTTTGTGTAAAGTCTTTCAACTAAAAATTGAATTAAACGTTATAATAATAGCTTAACTATGATTAATTAATAAAATAATAGTCAATTAATAGCCGGAATGATTTTGTAAAAGATGGTAAGTTGTTCACAAGTCTTAAAGTCAAAGTCGTAATGACTACTTTTTTTTACTATGACTTTTACTGTTTTTATAGAGATAATCGTGGTAAAAAATTCATTTAAGGAGAATAATAATTATTATATAGTAATTAAGAAAAAAAATTAAGTTTCAATTTTTAATTAAAAGTCTTCAACATTCATTTTTATCAGGTTGAAAACAATTTTTTGAAGATATCAGAACAATTCGAATTATTTGAAGATGTAAACTCAATCAATGTATTAGAGTTTGAACAAAATAATTTAATGAGACTAGCAACAATAGTATCAAAATATACAAAAATAAAAGCCGAAATTAATTTTTTATTGTTTTTTAAAAAAATGAAGTGCAATGTTCCAAAAAAAACAAAATTAACATTATGTAAAATGGATGCTCTTTTTCCAAATAATCTAAAGTGAAGTTCATTAATATGAAAAAATTTAATAAAAAAAGTATTTTCAAAAGTGGTCAAAAGTCAAAGCCAGATTTTGACTTTAAATCTATTTAGACACATGTAAAAGTTTGACTTTATATTTTTGAATTTATATGCCTAACTTATATTTAAAATATAATTCAATTTTAAACATTTAAATTAAAATTATAATAGCCATAAATTTCCTATTTTGGTCTTATCCTTATTTACTCTTTTTTTTTACATTGCTTTTAAGGCACTAACTAATCCAACTATTCAATTTTTCTGATAAAGTCTAATATAAAAACGTAAAATTGACAAACTAAATTTTGAAAAAAGAATTTTAGTTTTGACTTGTCTCATGACCAACTCTGTGATTATGTATTGTGAAATTCAATAAAAAGTTGATAAAAATATAAATAAATACTTTTTTAATTTTTGTCTCCTAGACATATAAAAAAATAATTTTACCAAAAAATGTGCAACATAGTAAGTTGCATTTTTTTTATGTTTTTTTAATTTTGTAATTATTAAAATTTTAATATATGAATAAAGGAAATATTTTTGTATAACTTGTGTTAAATTTCACAACACTATATATCTATAATTTCACAATAAATTGAAAAAAGCTTCCAAGATTTATTCTTTAAGAAGCTTGGTAGTTACTTTTGATTTTTAATGAAAATTAGATATTTAAAAAATTTTAGTTTTTTGTTACTAAATTAAAATAAAAGTAAACCTTTAATCCGTCTTTCATAAAGATAATGTGGACAAATACTTTCTGAATAAACAACAGAATTCATCCTTTAAATTTTTTTTATTATTTTTTTAAGTTGATTAATTATTCATTAATTTACCTTTTTTTCATTTTTATCTTGAACACTTTCTAAAATTTTCATTCAAGTCTTGAATAAGTATCTTAAAAACAATCAAATAGCTTTAGTTAAAAAAATTTAAATTAATACTAAATTTAATTGCCTTCTTTGTTCTTCTTTCAAAATTGAGAAGTTTTGTATTAATATTATATTTTTTTGAATACATCTTCTTATTTCTTCATTTGAATTTTTGATCAAAATTCATTTCAAAATGCTCAAAACTTTTTAAACTCGCAATTAAATTAAAATTAATTTTTGAATAGTGAAATTCTTCTTCAAAATTTAAAAATAAATCTGAGACTCTAACAGGAAAAGATTTGACTTATTTGGTACAAGTTGATGGACAATGTCCTGAAAACTCTTTTTTCACTCAAAAACCAAAAGCGATTTGCACAGCCAAAAGCGAATGGCTAATTACTGATTCCAATCGGCCACAATTCTTAAAGCGCTGGGAGAGCTTCAACGACGAATCAGTGAACAACTTTACTGATTACTTTCAAGAACAGTGGCTGTCAGAGGCAAATTCTACATGGTACGAGTCATATTGGCACCGAGTGACGAGTACAAACAGCGCTTTAGAAGCGACAAACAAGTGGATCAAAGAATCTGGGAGTTTTAGAAAGCGTTTGTCAGTGAGCGAATTTTTGAATATGGTGTCCACAAAACTTGTTCGAAGATGGTCCATCGAACGGTCAATCAGTTACGCTGATCGGCGACTTTTCAAGGAAACTGTCGAGCCTGACAAGAAAACATGGACTAAGACTTGGCATTGGGGAGTTTAAATGAGATATTTAGTTATTCCTAAGAAAATCGACTAAATTGGATCGATTTTTTTGTTCCATTTAAATTTTCACATAAAAAACAGTTGGATAAGGAAGACATTAGAAAGTTGAAAAACAATTAATTTTAATTTATCTGATATCTCCAATTATCAGTCGTGACTCAAAGAAATTAGTAAAATTTGGACAATCAAATTGAATGATGCTGAATGGAGAAAGAGTACGTGTGCTTGTCCCTTTTGGGAAAAAATCTTTATGTGCAAACATATAGTAGCTATTCCTTGTCGCGATAGAGGTAGGCCATTGCACGAGAGCGCAAAAGATGTGCCACTGGGTGAAAACAAAAAGAAAGGAAGGCCTGCGAAGAAAAAAGATGCTCTTAACCGCCAACCGATTGAAACTCAAAGTTATTTAGAAAATGAAGTGGCCGAAGACCAACTTTCGTTCATTATTGAATTCGAAGATGAATCTGAACCAGACCTTAATCCAAAAGCCATTATGACGGATTTTGAAAAAGGCACAATGAATGCTGGAAGTTCTGTTTTTAGACTATCAATTATCATAATTTGTCTTTTTCATCTCATTCAAAATATATGGAAACATATACTGTTACTTGGTCTCTCTTGTCAATACAAAGCTCCATTTTCAAGCGAAGAATCAACTCAAAAGTTTAATGACGACTGCAAAAAACAAACATGAAATATTTGTTTGCCATAGCGTTTGTCCCAGTCGACGACAATGTTCTGTCTAATTCGTCCAGAACCATTAATTGTTTAGAAGCTTGGCATCGAGTTTTCAATAAGAGAGTTGCAATTTCTCACCGTCATACACCATTATTTATCCAGCATATAGTTGAAGTACAATATAAAGTGGAACGTGATCTTAATCACATCGATAATGGCGTTCCAAACACTCAACGAAAGAATCAACGTATTCGTGATCAAAAAATCAAACGAATTGTCGAAAAATACAACGATTCAGATACAATTCAATATCTAAATAGTATGTGCAATAATTTCGATTTTATTCATAATTGACACCTTTTATTGTATTTTATTTTTATTGTCCATTTATTTTTAGATATTCGGTCCGTCATTTCAGTTAATTGTACATTTCAGTTTATTTCAAGTTCTTATTTTTTCAAGTATATTACTATTTTAATTAATTAATAATTATAATAAAAAAAAAAATTATCAAGTATTTTTAATTTAATTAAAAAATTAAAAAAATTGTTGGATCGAGTTTTATCGGAAGTGACTTTGTCGGAAAGGTCTGACTCCCAACCCAAACTATATTTTTAAATAAAATAAACAAAATATTTCAATTAATGTGAAAAGATAAACAGATAATCTATTAAATGATTGATTATTATAAAATTGAATTTTTTGAATTTTGTGTATATTGAATTTTTTTTTGATTTTTTATAAATAAAACCTTTTGCTGCTTGGGCTTTTTTATTCAAATTTTTGCTAAAAAATTTCAAAGAGAAAAAATATTTTTTATCATTAAAAAAATATAAAGATTTAAATTATAGTAAATGTTATCTTAAAAAATATATATTTTTCTTAATTGGACTTTTTCAAATATTTGTTTGATTGAAATATAATTATCTCAAATGAAAACAAATCTTTTCCACTCAAATGATAAGTTTTCGGGTTTTTTGTCCAAAAGTTGAACAAAAAAAATAAACAAACCAAAGGGCATTCTAAAGATGAATGACGCGTGCTGAAATCGAAGGCTGAATTTGAAATCATCATGTTCAAATAAAGAAAAGAAAAACATTTTTTAATTTCTTTTTTATTTTGAGCGCTTATTTGAATCTTTTAGTCAAATAGAGAATCTTTGTTGCTCGAAACATCACAATAAGAAGACATTGGTACCGATAAGTTTATTTTAAAAAAGCAAATACTCTTAAAGTAGATAAACAATTTTAACCACGCGATTAAAATTGGTCCTTTTTCTTTTATTTAAATGCCGCTTGTTAGTCAGAACTAAAACTCTCAATTAATCTTAAACTAATTAGTAAGACTCAAAACCTTAAACAAATATCACGTAATAGGACTCAATAGGTAATTAGATGTCGGTTTTTAATATACTTTATCTTAATGTTGATCGTTGGAAAAGATTATTTTAATTCAATATAAATTGTTCAATAATAATTAATAAGTTAAGTAAATAAAATTTCAAAGTCGGCACGAGAGCTCATTTGACGAACATAATTTGCTCAATCAAAACAAAAATTTCAGTTTCGTGTCATAATTATTATTTTTAAATGATAAATTAATTTTAGATTATTTTTAGCATATGAGAAGATCTCATCGGTAAAACTAGGAATAAATTTAACTTAATAAAGAAAAAAAAAAGTTTATTTAGCAGCTTATTTGTTTCAAATTGAATTGAACCAATATTCCAAATTTAATATCTACAAAATCTTTTATAAAAACAAAATTATTTTATTAATGGTTTTATTTATTAATCATTAGTCTTGTTTAAACCAAAAATCCGATTAGATTTTTGAAAATGATAAACCAGCTCTTTTTACTAGCAAAATAATTTACTTGCTTCAGCGATTTTAATTCGTTCTAATCTTGCCTAGATTTTCGACTCCAATGTGCACAGACTTATTTTTGTGATTAGCACGTGAATTATGCCATGATAACCTTAAGCTTTTTAAATTATGCAATTTACAAGTTTTATTAATCCTCAAGAAATTAAACCAGCTGATATATTATTCCAAAATTAAGTTTTCTGAAAAATTCTTTATGATCAAGTTGTTGATTTAAAAAATAAAATTTAAAATTTGTAATTTTTTATTTTGATAAAAATTTAACTGTTAAATTGAAAAAAAATATTTAGCAGCTCACTCACATTTTCTAATACTTAATACAATTGATAAAAAAAAATAATTTGTTTGGTTTTTGGTTTTATTCTGAAGAGATAATTAATTAGAATTAAAAAAAAAGTTCTTAAAGAATTCTAATTCCTCTTTTAGAGTATTTAACTAATTTAGAGTTTTTTTTTAATTATTTTTTCAAGAAACAAAATTTCAAACTTGAAAAATATTTTATTTATTTAAAAAATAATTTAGGCAAAGCCTTGGCCGGTTGGAATTGAGACTTAGTCCTTCCTTTCAGCCACATGATTAATTTTTGATGTCGAACAATGTTGCAAAATTACAAAAAGAGTTAATTTAGATTGAGTTTAGCTTTTAAATTTCTTTAAATGTTAGAAAAGAAAACTTGAAAAATAACGAAATTAGAAAATGAATCTGTCAACTTAAAATTTCTAATATAATGTAGCTATTTAAATTTTAAAGTTAAAAAATAAATTTTAAAATACTAATGTCCAACTGACTGAGTAAAACAAGCATTAGAATATCGACTCTTTCTTCTTTTAATTTTGTTCTAGGAAACTTTTTTGAAATAAAGCTCGAAAAGCGTTTCTTTTAGGACAAAAAAAATTAAATATGCATTTGATAAAAATATATCGTTTTAACTTTCTCTTCAAGCTTATTTCCTTACAAATAAATGCATCAACTTTTTTTTTTCTATTCATGTCACACAGAAACTTTTTGTCCGATATCTAAATATTACTTAATAAAATTATCTTATTTATTAAATACTTTTCACTATAAAAAAAAGTAACACACATTCACAAAAAAGTAAATAATCATATTGGTTCAACACAGATTCGCAGATTGTAATTCTTAAATCAAGTACTCAGAAGATAAAATCTGAAATACAAAAAATGCAAAATCGTATCTGAGAATCATCAAATATTTTCCAATGAAGACAAGTATCATAACAATCCAGAAAGAGCTAAGAATCGATTTGATTGATGACAGAGCTACCAAGCTTTTCTCAAAATTTATTTCCACCAGGAAAAATCATGAATTAATAGCCCGGGAGATCCAGTACTTTATGATTGAAAGCTCAACCAGTTACAACCTAAGGTACAAAACGCCATTCGATTCTATCCTAAACATGTGAAACTAATAACAAAATTTAATTTGATTATGTTAATTGAATATAATTATCTATTACAATTATATACATATAAATAAAATCTTTTTCTAAAATAAAATTGGAATAATGAGGGCTGAAAAGAAGGCGCCGCCATTCGGAACTGCCCTGGAAACTTTCCTAAAAAAAATTTTAAATAAAAAATGGTTATACCTAAAAAGCGGAATGCGGAACGCGGAATGCGGAATTATTATGCGAAATTCCGCAAAGGTTTTTAGCATTTTATTCCGCAAAATGACCTACTAAAATGCGGAATTCCGCTTTTTAGTATTAATATTTTTTTTTGTGGAATTTTTTTGCGGAATATGCGGAATGAAACATTTTTTTTTTCAAAAACTACTTTATTATTTTAATATTTTTAATAAAATCATAATAAAGTTTAATTAAATGTAGACTTATATACTCAAATATGCGGAATGAAACATAGAATTTGTTAGATTAATTTTGAAAATAAAATTAAAAATAAGAACCTCCTTTTATTTATCCCTATAAATTTTATTTTTTCGAAAAATACATGGAAAAAAATTCAAAAATTAATTGACCAAAAAATCGACCATTGTACGTGTCCAGTTTGCCAAGAATTTTGTTTGGATAATTCTATTGAATGTGACGACTGCAAATATTGGTATCATTTTAAATGTGCTAAAGTAAGCGTTTATCATCGAAAAGGTAAAAGTAAGTCTTGGTCGTGTTCTAAATATGACCAAGTATGTAAGACTACATTTAATTAAACTTTATTATGATTTTATTAAAAATATTAAAATAATAAAGTAGATTTTGAGAAAAAAAATGTTTCATTCCGCATATTCCGCAAAAAAATTCCACAAAAAAAAATATTAATACTAAAAAGCGGAATTCCGCATTTTAGTAGGTCATTTTGCGGAATAAAATGCTAAAAACCTTTGCGGAATTCCGCATAATAATTCCGCATTCCGCTTTTTAGGTATAACCATAAAAAATACAGATTCGCAGATTCTAATAAAACTTATTACCAATTTATCAAAGTTAATTGATCGAAATTCTGCTCAAATTAAATATTTTCTACAAAAGAATTCAACAGATTAACTTTGATGATTGAAATTATGTTAGATTTTTTTTTTAATTTTTTTTATTTATAGACATTTGGTCAAAGTTACTGAAAATAAAGAAAAAAGTTTTTATTTAAAACATGTTTATCTCTTTTTTATAAATAAAATAATTTAAATAATTTATCGGTTTATTAATTTTTTTTTTAAATAAAATAAAATTAAAACAATCGGTAAAATAACAATATTAGTTGTTTTTTTTTTTTTTTACAAAATAGATAAAACCTTAAAAATTTTGTACACCCTAATTTTGAACATAATAATTGCTATTCAATAAATGACTATCAATCCGCTCGCTCGAATAGCCAGCTAAGTTCACATGTTCGTTGATTGCTAAATTATTTGTGTAAAAATATTCGCTCAAATTTGATCCATTGACAGTATTTGTTTGCGATGAGCAAAATTTCATATTTTGCATAGTTTGATAGTCGGCTAAATTTTGATAGTTGTAATTGTCCACATTGGAAAAATCAGCATAATCAGCATTCAGATTTGAGGCTTGAAATAGGGTTCGATTTTCGGAACTAGCCAGCAGATTTGGATCGCAATAGTTGTAGCAGTGCAATGCCGATGTGTACTTGCCTAAGTAATTTTCATTTTCATGATGATAAACATTTGAATAGTAGTCCGGTTGACTTTGAATATAATATTCATTGGTAAAATAAATACCAGAGTTCAATGATTTATTCTGAATGGTTTCAAAAGCCGAATTGGTCGACTGGTACAAGCCGTCCGAATTTATGTTTATATTTTGAAGAATGTTGGAATTTTCTTTTCGATTAAAGTCACTTTTTCTCATCTTGTTTCTGTCAAGCAAATTTTCAAAATTAAAATTTTCATCGTCTATTTCATCATAATCAACAACATCATCATCCATATCGTCGTCTCCCACTGACTTATCCTCATCAGACTCGTCATCGCTATTCTCATACTTTTGCTCGTTTTTCAGCTTGTTCTGCTTGATATGAATCACATTCGGCTCATCGATCTCTTGAGGTAAATCACTTGAGACCGGAATCGACCACAATTTAGACCTAAATGTTTTGTTAGGACCCATTTGAAGCTCTCGTGTATTTTTCCACGACAAAGAGTGTCCCACTATTTCACTTGTGTATTCTAAAATTTAAAATTAAATTAATAAATACTTTAAAAAAAAAATAAATTTATTTTTTATTGATTTATTTTAGATATAACACTCACCAAATTGTTTGAATAAATAGATAAATTTTTTGACTTCTTTACTAGCCGACGATTGATTGTTGTATCGGCTGTCCTTGTTAAGCAAATCTGTCAAAAAGTTAATGTAACCAATAGCCATTTTAAGAGTGTCGACTTTGCTTATTTTTTTCTCGTAGGGCAAAGTGGGCAGTTGGAGTCTGAGGCCTTCGAAAGCGTCGTTAATGCTCTGCATGCGGCGTCTCTCTCTCATGTTGGCCGCTTGACGCTGCTGGCTCAAGTGACCGTAGGACTTTCTGCGTCGCGACTGAGCCACGGACTCGGACGAATTGTCCGAATGCGCAAAAGACTCGCTACTGAGCCTGAATTGCTGAGTGTGGCACATTTCGGCCAGAGCGGCCTCGCTGCTCGAGAACGGATGGGACATGGACAACGAGGAGAAGGACGAGGAACCCGATGAACAGGACGGCGGTGGCGACAAGTTGTCTGATAGCATGCTCATTTCGCAGCCTTTGAAACGCTTGGTGTCCATTTCGTCCAGTTTTCTTTGCTTGGTATACTTTCGCTTAGTGCGCTCTGTAGTCAATATTTGCTTGCTCATTTTTCTCTCTGGACTTAATTGCATTTCCAATAGTTTTCTCAACTTTAATTTTTTATTATTTAAATAATCTAAAATTATAGTATAAATGATCAGTTATAGGGATTTTTATTATTCTATTGGATAAACAAGCAGCGAATGAGTTTGTGTACAAATTGGGAGGATCTTGTCAAATAAATTTTTTTTTAGTTTTTTTTTTCTTGATAACCAAAAAAACGTATAGCACACGTTAACAAATAGCTCGGAGCAACCGGCTAATGTTATTCTATTTTTTATCTACAGCGAGTTAATAATATTTACCTAAATGATGATTATAGATATATGCATATATTGTATTCTAAACCAAATCTCTCTCACTTTTGATTCTATTGATTTTTAGAGGCTTATAATAGAAAGAATTGCTGTCAAAGAAAAAAAAGACTACCGCTTGCAAATACCTTATGAAAATAAACTTGAAAATTAAATTGTCCATTCGAAAATTGTTTATTTTTAATTAATAATAAATCAAAAGAAATCAAGGATAAAAATAAAGAGACTAATTTTAAACTAAATTTTGATTTAAACAAAATAAAATATTCCAAAAACATGTTTGATTAAACTTTTTTAATTATTTTTAAAATTTTAATATGAGCTTAAAATTAATTTCTGTTTGAATGTGTGTGTGTTTTTTTTCATTAAAAAATTTTGTCCTAAAAATTAAGGAAACAAAAAATTTTTAAAATTTCTTGACAAAATAATAAGTTTTTTGTTGCGTGATAGGCTGTTAATGAGTATAGTACGGTGCGAAATTGGATAGCATACTTACAAAAAAAAACATTAGCAAGTAGATCACGTAGCTCAAGCAGAGTGACCACTGACTTGAGCATTTGTGTTTGTTGAATATATCTCTCTGAGTCAAATTACTTGATAAGTTTTATTTAAGAATCATGATTTAGATTGTCAACAAGTGATGGCAAAATATCTTGATTTAAACACGGTTATTACACACTTAATTAAACTCTGAAAATCTGCTGATTGTAAACACAAATTAAAATTTATAATAATTTGATCAATCGAGATTTATTTTAGTGAATCGTGATCTAACTCTCGTAAGATTTAAATATTAAGACAAGCTAAAAGAATTAGAATAAAAACATTTTTTTATAATTTTTTTGTGATTTATTTTTGATAAAGATTGTAAGCCATACTTCAAAAATTAAAATAAAAAAAAAAACTTAAACAAATAAATGAATTAATTACCACTATCATCAATGTTTGTTATTATAAAATTAAAAAATTTGATTGACTTGGAAGAAAATATGTTTTTTTATAGGAAAAAAGATGATTCAATTCAAGTGATTGTGACTCGAGAGTTAAAAATTACTCTGAAAATGACACATATTAAAAGCCATTTAAATTATTCTAATTTATTTATTTTAAACACCTATGGATAATTTGACCATACTCACCACTTACAATATACAATTTTTACATAAACAATTTTTTTCCTCTTTTTTTTAATAAAAATTTTAACCGTATCAGTATTTTATGTAAATTGTAAATTTCTTTTCTAAAATTTAAAAAAATTTAAAAGCTAAACTCAATCTAAATTAACTTTTTTTGTAATTTTGCAACATTGTGCGACATCAAAAATTAATCATGTGGCTGAAAGGAAGGGCTAAGTCTCCATTCCAACCGGCCAAGGCTTCGCCTAAATTATTTTTTAAATAAATATCAGTATTTAATAGTTTATTGAAAAAGTCACATTTAATAGAGAACACTAAGGCCTAAAACAAGTATCAAAAAATTTAATAATGAAAGTATATACTTACTTATACTTACTGATTGATTTAAAGAAATGATCTAATCAATTTTTGATTTAAGTATGAAAAAATGAAAGTTATGGTTTAATTTTTTATACTGAATAAAAAAAATAAAGTTAATTTTTTTTGCTTTTTTTTAAAAAAAAAATTAATTGACCAAAACTTTTTGAAAAATTAAGCATTAATTTTATTTGCTTTTATTTAAAAAATTTTTAGTATCCCAGTAATTGATAAAATGTAATAAGCCTAAAAAACTTCGTGAGACACAACCTATCTTAATGATTTTTTTTTGTATTTAAAATGGATAATTTCTCGAAAATTCTACCACTCAATAATTATTTTCACTTATTACTACGGTTTATATATTGAAGAAATTATAGAAAATTGCATTTAAATAATGTAAACCAAGAATTACGGAGTTTTAATCACCTTGAACTTAAAAAAGTTTCAATTTAGTTTCTCAAATTTCGAAATTCTAATCTATTTTAATCTACTAAAATGATATAATCAAAAAATAAAAACATAAATAGTTTAATAGAAAATTTTTTTTGACAGCTTTTTTTCTTTAATTATTACAATACACAAAAGTTAATTTACCAATTTTGCTTACCCGGATAAAATTTTCTACTAAATAACAATAATTTTTGACAAAGATTCATATGAAATAGTAGCTTAATTTTCAAAATGTGATTAATTAATATTTCATCTAATCAATTTGAGCTATTTAATAGTTAAAAGTTTATTTTATTTTTGTACCAAAATTGTATAATAGTTGAAAATTACAAAATAGTTGTTTACCTGATTCGATGTTTTATTTTATTAGCTCAGTTTTTTTTTGACGAATCAAGTATTTTATGAAAAAATAATATCTACCATTCATCAAACTGTTGATTAAAATGAGATTAAATACAAAATACAATGTATCGAAAGCTTAATAGGTAAAAAAGACTCTATTGAGACGAAATGAGAATTTCGGCATATGTTCAATAATAAATGCAATCTTAGAATTTTGAAAAAAAAAATGAAAAAAAGTAGTCAAATTTATCTGATTAAATTTATTTAATCATTTTTTAAAATTTTATCAATAAAATTTGATATTTGTTAAGAACACTTATTTTTATTTCTATATAAAACAATATTGTCCAAAGAAAATCTTAGATTAAGATTGCACAGTTTGTTTTCAAAATAAATATTAACCAATAAGATAAAATAATCTCAAGAGCTTTGGCAAAAAGTTCTCTTGGCAAAAGCAAATAAAGAGCTGAGCAATATCGAAATGCTAATCTCATTTTCATCAAGTATTATCAATTGATTTGTTACAAATAGCATTTATAGTTTTTAAATGTTTATCTTTGAATGAGCCAAATATTGTGAAGAGTGGTCAAAGTATCAGTTAAATAACTCGCTACTAATTAGTTTTAATTTTTTGAATATTTTTATTTAAATAAATAAAATATATTTACTTTTTCTTTCTTGAAAATCGAATCACTTCTGTTTTATTTACTCAAAAACTTGAAAATATTGATAAAACCAAAAGATAATTAGAAATTTTCAATTTATCAGGTGAAATAAACATTCTTATTCACAAATGATAATTTTTTTTTTTTTTGTTTTAAAAAAATTAATTTTAAATTTACACTACTTTTGATATTTGATTGAAATGAGAAAACTTATTCAGATACTTATAGCCAGAATTGATTTATTAAAAAGTTCCATAGCGTAAATGATGTAATTTTCGATAAAATTGTTAAATTTAAGGCAAAATGAAAATAATTTTACATTTTTAGATTTTCATATTTTTGGATTTTTTGTGCAATTTTTCAGAAACCTAAAAAAACTCCTTCAAATTATTTGGAAAACAAAAATAAAATTAAAAAATTTCTTAAATATTGCACAAAAAATCTAAAAATATAAAGGTGTAAAATTATTTTCATTTTGCCAAATTCAAAGATACTACACTTTCATACTTCAGGTTTCGATTTAGAATAATAAAAAATTAAAATTGAAAGCTAATATTAATTTCTGATGAATTAACTAAAAAAATAATTAATTTAAAAGTCAATTAATAAAACTAAATTTAAAAACAATTTTTATTATTTTTTGTTATTTATTAGATTCAAGCCTAATTAGAAAAAAGATAAAACCAAGAATACAAAATGATTCAAGACACAGTAAATTATGAGAATTAAACTATTAGCAATGCAAAATTTTATTTTTATAAGATAATTTAAAATTTTAAATAGATTCTTCTTCAATTCACCTGAAAGGCTGATTGCCAAGCTCTATACGAGCTAAGTGAAGTCATTTATTGATATAAAAAAATTAATAAAATTAAATCAAATTTTAGAAATAATTTTACAAATTTTAAAAAGTGGTAATTAATATTATTTGAAATTCTTGCTTCAAAAATAGATTTTTAAATAATAGAAAATCATATAACTTTTTAACAAAGTTTTTATTATTGATAAAATAATGATAAAGTAAACAAATTTACAATTTTTTTTTTGGACAAAATCAATAACATTTACATATATTAAAAATTGTTTGACCTAAAAATAAAGAAATAAAACGAAATTTGAAATTTTTTTAAATTAAAAACATTCAGGCTATTTCGAATAGCATAGCTTCTTGTTGTCATTCGTTAAATTATTTTTCCTATTCAGTTGTAAATTATAAGTTTCTAAAAAAAAATTAAGAATAAGCTGAATTAAAAAATTATTTAATTGAAAAATAATTGATTTCTATTTTATTAAATTAGATCAAAAGAATAAATAATTTAAAGTATCAAAAAATGAATAAAATTGATAAAAAAAAATTCAAAATTTGATTATTTAAATTAATTGCATTTGGTTTTGGCCTATTGTAACAAGCCGACAAAAAGTATTTTTGTCATTAGTTCAATCGAATTCTTTACGTATTCAATCGAAATATCTAGATAAAAATTCTATTAACGGATTATTTTTATGCTTACCATTTTTAAATCCAAAAATGAGCATAATTTGTGGAATTTAATGAGTTGAAATACTTTTCAAGAACCTCAATTTTCTGTTCTTTTAACCAGTCGCTTACTTAATAAGCTGTATGGGCAAATTCGCCATCTTTTTGGAAAATTCATGAGTCATTGGGTCAAATATTAGTTCAATATGCTGTAAAAGATTGATTTCCAATATTTGATGTAGACAAAATGATTAATTTGCCCAGTTAAAATTTTGTATTTAGCTCTTCTTTTTTAAAAAATGCTCCTCAAGTACCGGCTGATTCACCACCGAAACCTTGGTTTACAGAACTTGGCATGAAATTTTTCATTTTTTATTAAAAATTTTAATCATTCCTATTAACTTACGATATAAATTCTCAAATTGGACTCATCATTAAAATTAGCCCATATTAAAATCTTTGATAAGTTCTTAAAACGAATCTCTTAAGGATTCTCCTAAAGCATATAAAATCATCATATCCAAATCTTGACTAAAATTTTATTAACTTAGGCATAATTTCTTGATCAATATCAAGTATCAATATTAAGTATTCAGTATCGGATGCTATTAGTCCAAAACAGGAAAAGGAGGATTTTCAAATCAGTTTCTTAGAGGATCATTAATATTAGTAGATAAAATAAAAAAATAGAATGACTTAAAAAAGAGTGTGAAAATATTAAAATCTAAATCATTTAAAAAAATTTAAAAAAATATTTTATGAATTTTTAGGAATTTTGGTTAAGGTTTATGACAGATTTTGTCAAGATAAAAGTGTTGATTGAAGGATTCAAAAAAATAAACATCTCTTTGATCAATATTTTTTGAATTTATTGAAATTATATTTTCAATTCAAATTTGAAATTTAATGGCAAAATTCTTCTAATAAGAAACTATTTTTAATAAAAATTTAAATCTATTGAAGGTTTTATCTTTTGAAGCGTTATTATGGGGAATTTTTCTAAGGCATGTATTTTACGTGATACTAATTTTATTTTTCTGCTACTAAAAAAAAAAATGATACTAATTTTATTTGTATTTCTTTATTTTTATGCTATCAAAAAAAATTAATTGATACGAATTATAAGAAAATGATATTAATTTTTATTGATGATAATAAAAAATACAAAAAAAGAAAAAAATTAATTGTTTTTAGATCTTTTGCTCGCAGGTTTACTTTGATCACTGATTGGGTTTTTGCGAGGTCTACCTCTCGGACGTTTAGCTGGGCAATTTTCTACTAAATTAAACACACTTGGCTCTGATTCGAATACACCATGAACGATATTTAGCTGCTCTATTGTTTCTTCATTTGACGTCGTTAGCGCTACAACTTGCTCTGGTAAATTTTGACCATTCTCAGTTGCAGGTTCTTGTTCATCTTCGAATTCAATAATGAAAGAAATTTCGTCTTCGACCACTTCATTTACTAAATAACTTAGAGTTTCAATCGGCTGGCGGTTAAGAGCATCTTTATTCTTCGCAGGACTTCCTTTCTTTCTGTTTTCACCCAGTGGCACATCTTTTGCGCTCTCGTGCCATGGCCTACCTCTATCGCGACAGGTAATAGCTACTATATGTTTGCACATATAGTTTTTTTTCCAAAAGGGATGAAAAGTGTACATTTTTGGCTCTCGGAATGCATGAATAGGTACATTTTCTTTGAGTATTTCGATCTTTTGCCCAAAGTGTAGCAACTAAAAAATCTCTTGTCGCCTTGATTTAAATTACCTTTACGCCATTTTTGGCCTTCAAAGACACCTTTTAAGACTCGATCGGCTATTTCATAGTTGGTAAAACTACAAAACGAAAAATAATTTCGGTTTTTTCCTCTTGTTTTTTTTGGTTGCGCTTTATCCAAATCATCAGCATCTTGCGATGTTTCTTCATTGGACTCAGCTTGGTTACAATGAGGAACAAATTCGTAACTTGTTGATTCTTCAGTCATTGTTTGATTGCTTAAAATCAGAAAAACAGGAAGTTTTTTATATTATTGCTTAATTAGTTCAATCAACATGTTTGAGTATTTTAACACATTTATATAGTTGTCAATTAATCCTTGCCATAAAAGCTTATAAGTGGCAATGCATAAATGTTTATTTAATTAATTATTTGATACCAATTAAAAAAAATATTAGTATCACATAAACAAAATAAGTATCATTTTAATTTTATTTTTAGTATCTTAAGTGTGAATTTTAGTATCATTTTTATTTTTTTTTAGGTAGCAGAAAAATAAATTTAGTATCAGCATAAAATATATTTCTTTTTCTAACCATAAGGATTTTGTTTTTTGATTTTCTAAAGACTTGATTTAATTCTTTTAGCACTTAAATTGATTATTACTTATTTTAAAGGCCAAAGTTGAACAAAAATCGATTAATCTAACAATGAACATCATTAGGTTTGCTCTTTAGTTGATAACAGACAAAATCAGAGAGACAGATCATCAGCAAAAAGTGCTAAATAACTTAAATTTTTGCATTTTACACTTTTTACTTTTTCTTTTTCAAATTTAATTTTAAAATTATAAATTTTTCATGGGCTCAATATAAAATTTTACGGTAATTCAAATTAATAATGCTTTTTACTAATTTAAATCAGTTCTTTTGATGAAGCATTTTCAATCGTATATGATTTAAGCTAAATCTTCAACAACAGGTATAAATCAATGTGTAAGGCAAAAAATTTTTGTTACTAAGTATTATGTTGATTTGAAAAATTTTGTATTTTTAAAAAAATTGGATATTTTTCATTTTAACATCTTTATAATTCTATAACTTTAAATCATATTTTATGCTATTATAAACAGTTAAAACTCTTGGTTTTTTTATTCTAAAAAAAATAAAAGATAAAAACTTTAAATGAAAATTTTGAAATTAACATTGGTTAAATAATTAATAATTAATAATTTAAAAGTGGTTATACGATCCTTCAGAGGAAGAAAGGATCAGGTAGAGAAGCAATTCTCAATTAGATATGCCATCCCCTTAATTTGATTAAGAAAGCTAATAGACATAGCCATGTTGCTCCTCATGATTTGTTTGATTTCGATATTAAACGATGCATGAAATTTGTAGGAAACTACTTAAAAAAGTCCTCTCTCTAGATTAACAGTTTTTTATTTATTTATTTTATTATTAAAAATATAATTTAGGGTCCGAATGGCTAACGCCTTCGTTTAAACCCAATTGTTACGTAAAGATTGAGTACAAAATTATAAATTTGTAGAAGAAAGAAAAAAGATAAAATTTAATTTATGTACAATTTGTGAGTCTGGAGAATTTGTCTATAGGTTAACAGTTTTTTAGACAGATCATTACTCGTGATAAAAAGTTGATTTATTTTCGAAATGATGGTAACAGAGATTAATGGTTGAACCCGTTTACAACCAGCTCAGCCAGTCGTAAAAAGAGAATGCTTTGATAAAAAGGTGATGTTGAGTGTTTGGTAGAATTTTCAAGGGGTATTACCCTTTGAGCTGGTTCCAGGCGGTCTATAAATACTATAAATGCATAACTTTATTCTGAATAATTAGAACGAATGTATGCTTCATTTAAAAAAAAATGTACTTATTTGGTCAATCGGAAGCTAGGTTTGTTTCTTCAAGATAACACTAGACCTCATACAACTAACGAAGAAAATTAAAAACATTTTTTCATGATTTATAAATCTATAATAATAACGGGTGATGCATAAGTAAATAGAAAAAAGTTAAGCTTGCTTACCCGATTAGGAAAATGATCAGGCGATCTATATATATATATATATATAAGCTACTAACCATTAGCTATAATATTGGAAAAAAATTTTTTTAAAATGCCACTTTCTGTGACTGAACGAGAGAATTTTCGAAAAGCAGTCAAAAATATGATTTCACAAATGAAAAAATCTGACCTTGTCCTTGTCGCGCGCTTTACAAAGCAAGGAATTGCTCCAAGTATCATATATAATACTATCAACCGTATTCAAAATGGAGGGCCGACAAAAGACAATAAGCGAACGGGTCGTCCAACTACCTGGACAGCAGCAAGGAAGACAAAACTGAAGAGATTGACCAATAACCGAACTGGAGTGAGTCAAAGGCGTCTAGCAAGAATGGCAGTTAACAAAAATGGATATTTCATATCGTAAACGTGAAAAAACACCAAAATATAGCGCCGTACAGCATGAGAAAGCCAAGAAATTGAGTAAAAAACTTTCAAATATGCTATATCGTTCACCATGTTCGCTTATTTTGGACGACGAGAAGTACTTTACTTTTTCGGGAGAAAACATGCCGGGAAATGCAGGATATTACACAAATAACAAGTCTCCTTGTCCGGACAGTCTTCGCTTTGCTGGAAAAGAGAAGTTTCCAAAGAAGGTGCTTGTTTGGATAGCCATATCTGATCGAGGTATGTCTAAGCCTCTTTTTCGATTATCAATGTCGGTTGCCATCAATTCGAGCATCTATATCGACGAATGCTTGAATAAACCACTTCTTCCATTTAAACATAAGTATCATCGAGACTTTGACTATGTTTTTTGGCCTGACTTAGCATCTGCTCACTATTCAAGGGACTGCATTACATGGATAGACGAAAAAGTAAATTATGTGGCCAAAGACATCAACCCACCAAATGTTCCTCAAGCACGTCGAATTGAAAATTTTTGGGGTTGCTTAAGACAGAAAGTATACGAGGGAGGTTGGCAAGTCTCAATTGAGCAGCAGCTGATTAGCCGAATTGAGTTGAAGTTGAAGGAATTCGACTTAAATTTTGTGAAATCGCTAATGAAGGGTGTTAAAGCAAAGCTCAGAAAAATCGGCAACTTTGGAGTTTTTTCTTAATTTAAAAATCGTAATTCTATTAAAAAAAAAATTCTTTACCTAATAAAAAAAACCATAACTTAATATCACTTTTAATTTTGTCCATTTACTTATGCCTCACCCGTTAGAAGAACAATAGCAAAAAAAAGAGCTGGAAGAATTTCTTCCTCATCCAATATATAGCCCAGATCGTTCTGATTATGTTCTTTTTCGCTCAATTGCTCATTTTCTCAGATGACAAAGATTTAAATATTTTAGTTTAATTGAATAAGGGTTTCATGAGTTTCTTGGCTTCAAAAGCCGTGAATGGTACAAGAGAGAGATCGAACTACTTAGTGATAGATAGCTAAAGACTATAGAGCATAATTGTTTATATTTTGAATATTGACTTACTATTTCTTTTATTTTAATGATAAATTAAAATGAGTAAAAAAAAACGCAAAATAATATTAGCATTTAGCTATCTGCTTGAAATAGGCCAGTTTAATTAGTATTTGATCAATTGAAAAAATGAGCTGATTAATTTATAAAAATTTATTAATTTAAGCTAACTGTTGTTTTTGCTATCGTTTTGTCTAATCATACTTAATTAATGAAAATATTAATGCATAAAAACATCAAAAAGTTTAGATGAGAATTTTTATAATTATCAACTAAGAAAAAATAATATGAAAAAAATTAAATATAATTATGAAGTTTTCTTGTTTATAAACACTCTTTTATTCAAATCTAAAATTTTTATTTAATATACAATTTTTCAAAGTTTTAAAATTATCAATCTGTTTATGAAAAATAGAAAGAAAACAACTATTTTCTAGCAAAAATAGAATTCAAACGCATATCAAGTCTAAAAAATAGGAAATATTTTAGTTTTCGTTATTTTTTGCGGCTCTTGCTTTTGGTTCCAATTCCAATTTTCGATAAATACTTTGCACATAGGTGAATACACATTTCCAATCGGGCTTATTGCCCATCATTAACATATCCTCCACTTCCAAAAGAGGCGAAATATCACATTTATCTCTTTAATTTTTTATTAATTAAAATTTCTCTTATACACAAAAAAAAATTTTACTCAGCGACTTTAAAGGCCAAATTAAAATTTCCTTTTCGATTTTTAGGATTTAATTTACTAAAGTCAAAAGTCTCGGGTACAGCACTGTGAATTAATGCACAGAAGGCCATGCCATCGGCCCAACTAGAAGAAAAATTTTGAATATTCACATTCTGGAAACAAGGAAAAAATTTTAAAATAAGTTTAATTAATAAAAAAAAAGGTTACTGGATATCCTTCTGTTCGCTGCTGACACCACTTCAAAAGGTTGTCTTTGATGGTTTGGGGACTATTTGGGCTAGCTGGTGCTGTTTGCGTCATTGTTCCTCTATAAGAGAATATTTTTATTCTTGAAGCCTTGAATTTGGAATAAAAATTACTTTCCGGTTCCGCCGGCCTCCTTGTCCTTGTTCTGAAAGAGAGCAAATGCACATGCTGATGAGTTTTTAGATTGAGCGGAATTCATTGTTGTTTTCTGAATTTCTTGAATAAAGAAATTATTTAATCATTCACTAACACAGAAACAAACTAATTGAATTATTTTCTTTTCAAGACTCTTCTCATAAAACTTAATTTTTTTCTATTTAGCTTGCTTAGAAACACAAATAAATTAGAGATTTTTTTTTTTTTTGCATTTTTTCCATCAATGTTCAAATGGAATTTATTAGATAATCGAAATTTATTTATCTTTAAAGAATAACCTTGAATTATTCATGTTAAACAAGAATAACTAAAAGTTATTTAAATATTTTTGATTCTAAATTGCAGTCAATTAAAACTAATGAGTGAAAAAGCTTGATTTCATATCTGTTTACAATAAATCTTACTAGAACTAGATAGACTTGTAGGTGCATTTGTTTTACTGTTTTTCTCAGATTCCTTGATTAGAACAAAATAATTTTTTTTATTCTTATTATCAAAAAATACAAATTACTTCATTTTTATTTTCTTTTGCCATTTTTTCAAAATTTTCCATATTCCTAATTAATTTTTTTAAAATAATTTGAATAAAACAAGCAAAAAAAATGTTTACTTTTTTTTTTCTTCTTCAGCTGCCTGATATTTCTCTTTTATAAATTCTTGTCGCTTTTTTCCAGCTTCATTCTCAAAACGATCAGCAGTAGATGTCTTGGCCAATTCTTCCAATCTTTGCACCTCTTGCTTCTTTTCGTCTTCTTTTCTCTGCTTTCTCTCTTCAATTTCTTTTTGCATTCTCTTTTCTCGTTCTTCCATTTCTTTAGCTCGTTGTTCTATCGAACAAAAGTTGAAAAATTTAGAAATGAATATTTAAATTGTTCACTTGATTTTAATTCTTTGAGCTCCAGCAGTCGTTTTCTGATCGCCCTTCGTTCATCAAACTCTGTAGCCTCATTTAGCTTTTAAAATTTTAACTTAAATACCAAAAAAAATTTGTTTATGTACCATTTTGTTTAGAGCGGATTCATCCTCGATTTGCTCTATGCTGCTTAGATCGACCATCTTTTTTTTCTAAAAATTTTTTTCTCAATATGAATTAAATTAGAGAAAACATAAAATGATATTAAGATTTGTTTGGCCTTTAGTTTTTTTTTCGAATAGCTCAAATAAGAAATCAGACGAATTATCTTTTATACTTTTTTTGTTTGTTGGAATTATTTTGTGCTAGGAAAATAATTTAAAATAGAATAATATTTAATTTTATTGAGCTATCGGTAGAAAAAAATATTAAATTAAAATTTAAGAAGCTAGTCCAAATAAGAGTAAATAAAAATTGATCTTAGATTGAATTAAATTTTTTTCTTTTACTTACTAATTCAAGCAAAAATATTTGTAAATATGAATTAATGAACGAGGTAGCTTATGTTGAAAAGATGTAGACTTGAATACGTCAATGAATGATTTATGTGTTAGCTATTTTACTAAATCAAGCATCTCGCTTGGATTAGAATAATTTTGGAAAGAAATAAAATCTTTCAAATTGAGGCAAGCTTGGAATTATATTATTACAAAATTATAAAAATACTTGAGAATAAATTGTACTAATCTTTGAGTATTGAAGTCAATAAAAAAATTTTTTCGTTTCTGAAAATTAATTATATTATGATAGCAAAAATGAATCAAAAATTGCTTTAAGTTCATAAATTAAAAGAGTTTAATACAAATATAATTCAAGCTATTGAGTGTAGAAATTATGAGTTTTAGCTCCAAAATAAAAAGGTACTTAATGCAATTCATTCAATAGTTCGATATTTTATTTCGAACACCAAGCAGACATTAATTTTCAGTCTCTAGTTTATTGAAATTATTTAACAAGCTTATGTTGAATATTCTCTAATACTTTTAATTTTAATTTTGATTTAAATTGTTCATTAATTATTTTGACTTTAGATAAAATATTTTAAGCTAATTAAGATTTTTCGAAATTAATTTTATTCAAATATTGTTTGGCTCTAAAATTTTGTTTATAATTCCTAAAAAGATTAATTGCCCTAAGATAAAATGCAATACCAAAGATTAGTCAATAAACGCAAACAAA
Organism: Brachionus koreanus; assembly: GCA_016987375.1. Lineage (NCBI taxonomy): Eukaryota > Metazoa > Rotifera > Eurotatoria > Ploima > Brachionidae > Brachionus > Brachionus koreanus. The sequence goes on along the minus strand of PJRA01000493.1, from coordinate 899,158 downwards.
AATCAAATAAATCCAAATCGTGTTTAAACAAATGATTGTTTGCAAAAATTTCGAGAAATATTTTAGTTTAAAATCTTAAATTAATTGTTTAAGTATGGTCTTTATTTGAATTAAACAGTTTAGTTTGTTGAAATTATTGCTTTTAAATCGCATGATTTATTACTTTTGTCTAAAGCAACTTATAAAAATAAATTACAATTTTATTAAAAATAAGAATAGCTGTCCATTTTAATAATTTTATTTTTTAAAATAAAAAAAATTAAATCATTTTCAAATCGTATAATTTTAATTAAAGCTAGCATCAGTTGACTTCACTTATCAATTTTATAAAAATGACTTAAAATTTTTTTATAAAGAATTTTTACGCTTGAATCAATTAGTAATCTGGTATTCTACTTACTAACTGCTAATATATTTTTATTTAAAAAAAAATTGACCAATTTTTTTCAATTATTTTCCCAAATCAATACCATGTATTTAAATTTTGCTCTTAATTATCTGAAAATTGGACATTTAGGCATCATAATTTAATAATTAAAAATACTGCTAATAAAATTATCTAAATATCTGAACTAAAGTTTTATCAAATTGGATGCATCACCGATATTTCATTCAATTAGATGTTCGTCACTTTGAATTACTTAAGAATGATTTGCCGCTGCTGCATAAACTAAAATCAAGGACTTCAAATTATTATATTCAATAAATCTTAAGAGTTAAGATTGGTAATTGATCAAGATTTTATATTTAATTTAGATTTAAGTTTAAAATTTCAATTAAATTTTTTATTTTAAAATGTTGATCCAAAGTTAAAGTACTTGATATGAAGAAAGTTTGAATTTTTTTAAAATAAAAAAATTATTTTATTCATATCCTTCAATAAAAGTAAAAAGTATATTTTTTTCCAATTTAATTAAAATTAAATCATTTCAGATAACAATATCAAAGAAAAATTAAAATTATTAAAAAAAATTTTTTTATCATAATTTTTTATGAGAAAAAAAAATATGAAATTTCGAGAAAATTCTAAATACTTCAGTTTAATTCTAGAAATTAACCATTATTTCGATTAAACTACACAACCTTTCTGGAATTGACTAGATCACTTGCTTACTTGAATATAAATACTTGAAAATATTTCTGATTTAAAAACAATAATCGAAATAAAATATAAAATTTTTCAGAATTAATTTTACAAAAATAAAAATGTCTTTAACTCCACACATGTTTCCAAGATCAATGTTTGACATGGATCTTTGGTCTCGGCCATCAAGTCTTGGCTTTGGTCCATCTACATTGGATTTATTTGATCCATTTGACGAATTGGATCACATGATGAGCCGAAATCTTAGATGGCTAAATAGACCGGATTTTTTCAATCAATTTTTACCATCGGTGCCAAAAGTTCCTCAAAAATATCGAATCAAAGTTGACTGTAGAGGCTATTCGGCTGACTCATTGAAAGTAAAAGTATCAGATGATAAGCAAAAATTGATTGTAAGCGGAAAAGAAGGTGAAAACAAAACAAATGATGAAGATTATCACATAAGAGAATTTAAGAAAAGCTACAATTTACCACCAAATGTTGAAGTTGATAAAATGGTCAATTGGTCATTGAACTTCCACTTAAATTTGACCAAGAAAAAGCCAATCTAAACAAAGAGGACTTTATTCCAAGAATTGTTGACAGTTCAAATGGTCAAAAACAAGTCGAAATGAATTTCTCTGTACCAAGCAACATAGATCCATCGAAAGTAAAAGTTACATGCAAAGATAGAGATGTAATCATACAAGCTGATGATAAACAAGAAAGACCAGACGGTATTTCTCAAATGAGTTATTATCGACGAACAACACTGCCTGAGAATACCGATTTCAATTCAGTAAAATGTCATTTGGACAAAAACATGCTTTCATTAAAAGCCGATTTAACAAATGATCACAAAACATCACATCGTCAAATACCAATTGAAATGATCAAAAATTAGTAGAAAATAACTAGATTAATAAGCTTTAGTATGTTTTTTTTTTTTGAATTTTAGGAATTTTTTCAAGTGATTTTTTAGTTGAATTTTATTTTTTTAAAAATAAATATTAAACAGAAAAAATACCAAGATTTTTTTTTCATACAATGTAGAAACAATTTAAAATAATAGAAGAACAATTTAAACTAAAAAAAAAAATTAAAAATTTTTTCATGTCAATTTGAAAAAAATAACACCAAAACACCATTTATTTGCAAAATAAAAAAAAATTAATTTTTAAATTTGATTTTAACAAAAATTTTTTAAATTTAGCGGTAAAAAAATTCAAAATATGTGATTATTTATTTATTTTTACAAAAATATGTTTATAGTATGTATTTGGATCTCTTTTTAAATTTTTTAAACAAAAACTAATTAAATTTCATAATTTAAGAAAAATATAATAATAATTTTTTATATTTTAAAATAGTAATTTCATTTCTGAAAAACTTTTCATGATTATAATTTTAAAAATATGGGCATAATGATTAATCTTTATGATAGGTCGTCGAAATTTATCCATTTTACTAATTTACTAGTCGGGAAAAATAGAATAAACAAAACACGAGACCAAAAACTTGAATTTTTAAAGAGCAAAAATTTTGGTATTAATTAACATGTTAGAAAAGGTAATTTTTGACTCTATTTTTTTAATTTAGCGTCTATTTGAATATATATTTTTTTATCAGCTTACTACTTGATTGATAAATTGATTTAATTAAATTTTTTTTTATTTTTGCAAAAAAATTCTCTATTGACATTTAAATATTTGAAAAATATTTAAAATGATTGTATTGTATAAAATATCAAGCATGGATGAGCGAAATTTTGAATTATTTAAACCTTTAGAATAATAAAAAAATAATCATTGAAAACCTTTTGGATAATTAAACTCGCTAAATAACCATTTACAAACTCGTTTATATCTTGAAAAACTAAAAAAATAAAAAAAAAAAAGCTTGTAAATTACCTATTAATTAGAAAAGACTGTTCAAATAAGATTTAAATAAAAAAAAGAGAAAAGCTTGCGTAATTTCCCATTTGGGAATAAATATTACCTTTAGACAACAAAAGAAATTAAAACGAAAAAAAAATGAGCCAAAAGAGATAGTAAATCCTCGACGATTTCCGAGTCTTTTTGTCGAGGGATTAATTTAAAATATTTTTTATTTTTTTTTTTTTAAATTTTAATGCTCAATTACATTTTTAGCCAAATTAGTAAAAAAAAAAAAGCCATAAACTTAATTGTTTATAAAATTAATTAGTTGATTCAAAAAATTACACAAACTTTCTAAGAGTCAAAAAGAGAAGTAGTTGTTGTTTTTTTTTAGTTAGTTAATAGAAAATAGTTTTAAAATAGAAAATTATTAATTAGTTGTTTACAGATTTTAATTCAAAATAAACAGGAAACTAGCTATGATTATAGAAAAACTAAGGCAAACTTTTTTAATCTAGCTAGGCGATCAAATTTTTTTCTATTAAATAATTTCATTAGCCTTGTTTAATTCAAGTACACTCTGAACCCAAAAGATAAACACTCAACTAATGAATGAATCAGAGTCATCTTACAGTGACATTAGTTTAAATTTTTGGAGATTAACTTTTTACAAGAAGATTAAAGCCCTTAAACTTGAATATCAAGCCCAATGGAGTGAATTTAAAATTGGGAGAAAATACAATCAAAATTTTATCATTTTCTTCAAATTTTCTAAAATCCCTAATATAAACAAACTTGGATTTTTTTCTTTCTTTCTTTTTTATTATTTTCTATTAGAATTTTTAGCATAAATTTTTGTTTTTCAACAACAACAAATGCTAAATGACATAAAAAATAAAATTCCTTAACTAACTTATTCTCAAATGTTGACTGCGGTTTAATCAAACAAACGACCTTTTCATTCAGTTTGTAAATCGTGTCTTATCTAAAATTTGAATAAAAAAAAAAAAGTTATAATAAAACATTTTTAGTTTTTTTTCTCTTAAATCTTATTTTATTTGACGCAAAAAATAATGAAAACTACGCCCGAACAATCGCAAAGCTTGTCAAAGTCAAGTAACGAGAACAGAGCGCTCGATTTGTCTTATACACTCAATAGCAACTCGAGCTCTAATCTGTCGCTGCGCAACGTGACCAACTTGGACAATTTAACCAACATTTTGATGAACAAGTCAAGTCCGACACATTCAATAGGCTATTTGGGCAGTGCTATCCTGACCAAAGGCAAGACAGGCCTCGGCTGCTTGCAACAACCGCTCCGAGAGCTCTATTGCATATTTCGCAAGAATGGCTCTCGGCTGATGCAAGAGCGTCGCCTGGCCATTTCCATAGACGGCCTCACCATGCTCTACAATGATAAAGGGGTCGAAAAATTCATCCACAACGACCTGTCCTCGGTCTACGATGTCCAACTGCTTCATCTTGTAAGCGATTACAAAAAACGCAACTACGCCTTTTTGCCTGTCGACCAAGACCAAGCCAGTAAAAGATATGCAAACTTATTTCAGCCTTTGGACAGGAGTTATGCTTCTTTTATTGAAAATAGTGTTCATCCACCGGTAATTGCTTTGATCATGAGACGATCTTGTGGCATACAGGCATTGGAGTGTCACGTGATAATTACCAGGACTTCGGAGGATGCTTTCAAAATTGTCAATGATATAAAAAGTGTGTGTCACAGATTCAAGCGTGAGCTGAATCAACAAAACAATGTGTTCGACTACAAATCGGAGGCTGGTTACGCTCAAATAAGGCCTGGAAGAAGTCTTAGCCAATTGCCGCCCAAATCACCTGCTGTCAAGTCAACAAAAGCAAACAGTGATGAGATTTATGACGCGTTTGAAGACACAAATGAGTCTAGGATTAGCTCCAAATCGAGCACTGACCTCGCAGGCAAACCGTCTATTTTTAATAAAATTAAAAATTTTAAATCTTCTGATTCGAAAAAAAAGTCTCTTTCGTCCAATTCGGAAATTATATTCAATGATTCGGCCAAGGTAAAAAACAAAAGCACATCGTCTATGGTTAACATATCAGACAATGCTAGAAAAGATAAAAAAAAATCATCTCTCAAACAAGAATCTCTATCTTCTCTTAATCAAAGTGATGCAGATGTAGAGAAAAAAGTCAAAAAGTTAAGTATAGGCAAGAGAATTTTGAATTCAGCTAGATCAAGTTTGAAGTCATCGTCGAAAAATGATAAAAAACTAGCATCAAGTTCGGCAACTTCGTTTGGATCAGTAAGCTCGCGCAATTCTAAAAAAGAGATGGAAAAAATAGCTGACGTCGATTTTAGACGAATGGGCGATAGAAATTTACTCATTAACAAATCATCGCACAGTCTTGCGATGGCACAATCGTCCTGTACTGCTCGTCCGACAAATATATGTCTTGAGAACCGAATAAATTTGATTCCCTCATCGCCAGCAAATTCAACCCGAATGAACAATTATTGCAAGAATAGATCACAATTGGCACCATCACCAAATAAGCTATTGATACCCGAATATTCAAAAACCACGCTGGAAAATTCAGTTAATTTTAACAAACTAGACGAGTCAAAATATCAAAAAAAAGTTCTCAAACTACCAGTGCCAGATGCAAAACTACTCTCTAATCACTTAATTTGGAACAAAGAAATCGGCTCGGCCGAATGTGTAGACAAACAAGAGCTGCATTATCAAGCAAAGCACATGAGCCCTGTGGCTAAGGTAATGTCCTCTGGAGGCACCAGCAATTGTCAAAGTTTTAGCAGACTTAAAAGTGAAGAAGAAAATCGATATAGATCTAAAAGCCAAACAAATGGGTATGTTTACCGACCGCAACCACCAACAAGTCTAGTGCCAGAAATTAACTATTCATCGCTAAGAGAAAATACAACTAGTTATTTGCATGATTCGGCATATTACTCGACCAGTAATGCATCCAAGGTAAACGACTCCGAACAAAATGAGGAAATATGCAATCTTAAATCGCAGAATATTGTCATGAATAGGCTAAAACAACAATATGAGATGGAACAAGAAAGAAAATCTATATTAAGCATTACCAGTGGGCATAAAATTATCGGTGGTGTCAAAGTATTTCCCACATTGCCGCAAGAATTCCGGCTTGCAGCCGAAAAAAGGCAAAAACGAATGACTGAAATTGAGAATAACTTAAAAAAAGCAAGTATAGAAGACAGTTTGAAAGATAAAAATGAGGTAAATAATTATCCAAGTGCTGAGATAGACAACGATGAGGCTGAGATTATAGATTTGACTATTAACAAAGAGGAAATAAATGAGTCAAAGATGAATTCATCGTTAAAAGAAATACCCATAGAAATTGTGCCTAAAAAATTTGACAATGAAGATTTTAGGCCACTTTCGCTCAAATGGAAAAATCACTATTCGAATGAAATAAATATGAAACAAGATGTAGACGAGTGTAAAAGTGAGCAAATAAATTTCGTTTATTACTATGATAATCAACAATTTGCTGGATACTAGAGGCTTTTTGTGAAAAAAAATTTTTTTTCTGTAAATTATTTAAATTTGTCTAGAAAAA
>PJRA01000493.1:880450-891423 GCA_016987375.1 Brachionus koreanus | reverse complement strand
ATCATTTGCATGATCGGGCAAGTTAACTAAACTTTTGTCCATTTACTTATGCATCACCCGTTATTAAATTTTAGAAAAAAAATTCTTGGGAAAATACTTTGATTCTGGATGCTTCAAATTTAGTCAATCTAGAAGCTATGAGTGACGAATGTCCTGATCTTCGTAAGGCGCTGGTGACCTGAATCATTAAGGTATCCAAACAACCGAAGTCACATTCGAAAGAACTTTTAACAAGCTTGACTTTGGCTTTTAAAAATCGAAAAAAGCTTGAAAATTGACAAAGTTATGTCACTTTGAAAAAAGTCATCTTGACTAAAAGTACCCAAGTTCCTGATGCTTCCAGTTTGGTCAATTTTTACCGTAGAGGACTCATCGATAGCTCAAATTAAAGAGCACGACGTCCTCTACAGCATACTTTTTATTTTTATTTTCACAACGCCTTTGAAAATTCCTAAAAAACGCATTTTTTAAGGATATTCAAAAGGCGCTGGTGAATATAAAAAAGAATATTTGCGCTCTCAAGAAGTTTTGAGTTTAACATAAGAGTTTCATTTGCCTAATGCAGACTTCTTTTGAGCTCCAAAATTTATGAACATCTACGTCTCTTTCTTTAAAGACAGAATAAAACAAAAAACAAGTTTTTTTTACAAAATTTTTTGAAGTTAGTTAAAACCTGATTTTTTAAAAAAAAAATTACGTAAATATCTACTGATTTTAAGTTAACATAATTTTAATATTTAAAATCCAAAAAAGTAGTCTTTTTAAAGCTCCGAAATCGGGTACTTTGAAATTTTTTCTCAAATGAACATAAAATTAAACGACATCCTAAAATTTACTCTATTCCACCTTTGTTGTTAAATGCCAGGACTAATTCACCTAATCCTACCGCGCAGAATTGTGCCCCATCAACCAGAAAACATAAAACCATGGCATGAGTTTGACATAATGACCACAGATATGAGAAGATATTCGATACAAAAAATTATCTTTGCCATATCTCCGATTCAAGACGAGAAAATATTCCGCGATCATCGTTTCAAAAGTATAGTCAATAGAGGTATACGAATGGAATGTGCTATTTACGACCAAGCCGAAAATTGTCACGACTATCTCATCAAAGTAGATGAGAAAATTTTTAAAATTAAAGAGGACAAAAGTAATTACGAGTCAAGTCAGCCTTCCGTTCATACTTATGCGATAAGTGAAGATGAGAGAAGAAATCGAAATTTGAGGTTTCAGCGCATTCTTGTCCTTCTTCACGATAGAGACATACCAGAAGTATTTTAACTGCTTCAATTTCCTGGATGATTATACGGTGATTTTAAAATATTTTGTAATTATTAGACTGAATTAAAACTATTTAATTTCCTAAAATTTAAATAAATTTTAATTTAAAAACTCAAACAAAATCCTTTTTATAAATAGAAAATAAAAATATTTAAGATGGAATATTCTTTTTGAGGCAAGTCTGTGCTCCTAATCCGTGATTCAAAATTAAAAAAATCAAAACCCAAAGACAAAAATCTATTTAGACACAATTTTTTTGAAAAATAAATTTTTTGTAATAAAAATGTTATTTTATTTTTAGTTTTCTTTTTTTTTTTTAGAATAAAAATAAAATGTTAATAGGCTGCCTTTTAAAGCACAATCTATTGATTGATGCACAAAATGGTTTCATGCATAAGGTCGTGTTTAAAAGATCTATTAAAGTTATTTGATTTCATCACGGCAGCTATTAACAGAGGCTGTTTAATTCACCTTATATTTAGTGATTTTTTGTAAGTTTTCGATACAGTATAACACAGACTGTTATTATATAAAATCATAACATATGGTTTTTGAGATTTTTTTACTAATTGAATAACTGATTTTCATTGCGAAAGAAAGCAAAGAGTCATTCTAAGTTAACTGGTTGAAGGACCAGCGGAGTACCACTAGGCTCTGTATTGGAATCTTGTTAATTTTGATTATTTATAAATGATCTTTTAACAAGCTTCAAAAATAAATGTGAGATACATACCGATGATTTAAAAATTAAAATTTAAAAAGACAATTTTTAACTTCAAACAGATATAGAATTTATTTCAAGCTGGTTATTTACTTAGTTTTTGGATTTAGATATTGAAAAAGCAAGCTTTGACTATACCATTTATTGCAGGAATGGCACAAGGAAATTAACTAAAACAACTCTTGAAAAAGATCTGTGGATTTATATTCGAAATGATTTGAACTGGACAAACCAAATAAAATATTCTACAACTTGTGGAAATCGTATTTTGGAATTGATAGCTAAAAGCTTTATAAAGTTGAACATTTATTTGTCAAGAATGTTTTACACAGTATTGGTAAGACTTCATCTAGAGTTAGTTTGCTCATAAGTTCATGGTGTCCATTTTAGAAAGACATGAAGAAGATTTTGAGAGATTTATAGAAATATTAGAATCCGAGGTGAATTGTATGTTTAATTCAACAATTTGATTAGAATCGCATCAAATTAAGGAAAAAAATTTTTTATTTTTTTTGCAAAGATTTCTAAATGAAATAAGATACATAAACTTAAAAAATTGAATTTAAAAAATATCGATTTTAAAGTTAAACTAACCTTTTCTATAACTTTGATTTGATATTGTATGATTTTTTTTTAAATGGCCAAATTTTGATATATAATGGTATTATTGATTGAGTTTTAAATAATATAAAAAAAGTTTAAAGATTGTGAAATAATATTTATTCAAGAAAAGGATTTTTTTCTGTAATTAAATGAGGATATTTAGAAAGAAGAAGGCAAAGAACTGAATCCAGCAGCAGAAGCGCCACATGGTGATGGTGCTGGACATGGTGGAGGGCATGGTGGTGGGACTGGAACTGGTACTGGGACTGGTCGAGGAACTGGAGTTGGTATTGAAACTCTTTGTGGAACTGGGACTGGAGTTGGAATTTTGACTGGGGTTGGTACAGGTTGTGGCACTGGGTATCTGTGTGGTACTGGTACTCTAACTGGAACTGGAAATTTTTCTGGAACTTTTTAATGGAAATAAAGTTAATTTAAAAAAAAAAAGAACAGAAAAAAGTTTTGTTAGAAAATACCTGGATAAGGTTTTGGTACTGGAACTCTGTAAGGAACATCGACATGTTCAACAACTGGATATGGTTGTGGAACTGGTATTCTAATTGGTACTCTAACTGGAACAGGAGTTGGAACTGGGGTTTGTACTGGACATGGTTGAGGAACTGGTACTCTTATTGGAACTTGAACAGTTTGAGCTTGTGGAACTGGTTCGTGTACAGTTAATTGAACTGGTACTGGTACTCTTACTGGAACTTTGAATGGTACTGGTACTGGACATGGTTGAGGAACTGGTACTGGAGTTGGCACTGGAACTGGTCTTGGTACTGGTACTCTAATTGGAGTTGGAACTGGTTGAGGAACTGGAGTTGGTATTGGTTGTGGAACATGGCGTGGGATTCTAACAGGAACAGGAACAGGTTGTGGTACTGGGACAGGTACTGGTACTGGCTGTGGTGGTGGAGGTGGTGGTGGTGGACAACATGATCCGCATGAAGAACCAGCAGCAGATGATAAATCAAATGAACCTTTTGAATTAAAAAAATTTGAAAAGAAAAATCAAAATAAGCTTTTTAATACCGAAAGAACCGAGACTCATTTTTTTGAATGTTTAGTTTTTTTTGCTTGTTAGTTAGCTAAAAATTGTAAATTTGATGATACTTTTTTTCTCACACAATTCTCCCATTTATATTATTCCATTTTCATGCTTGGTATAACTTTCTCCACTTTGATTATAGAAAATTATAATTACATTTTATCAACTAAATTTTTTTAATTTGCTCTTTTTTTACACATTAAATAATTATTATTATATTTAGTATTAGTATCGATTTATTAGATTGGTTAAAAGCAAGTAAAAATCAAGCCACATTTGCCAATAATTGATAAAAATTAAATTGAATATTAAACAAAAAAAAGTAATATTCAAATTTATTCTTCTTAATTTGACTATTCAAATAACAAATTTTATTGTTTAAGATAATTTTTAATATGGATGGAATTTTTATTTGATCCTTTTTTATATTTCAACTATAGAGAGAAATTTTTTCTTGGTTGAAAAAATTAATGTTTAATATTGTAGTATTAAAAAGAATCTATTTATTTTAATTAGGATTAATTTTTTTCCAAATTTTAAATGAATATAATTATAATAACTGTTTAAACTTCAAAATTACTTATTTCAATATATTAATGTAATTTTTTAATTGCTTAATAAAATATTTAATAAATTTAATAATAAATAGAAACAAAAAAAATTGGGAAATCATTCAATCGCGAATTGTTTACAAAATAATAAAAACAAATAAAATCTTCCGAAAATTATTCAACAATCTTCCTGTTTAAATTGAAATTTTATAATTGATATTAAACTAGAATACAAAAACTAAAGTTCAATTCGTTTCATCAATAAAATAACATAGCATTTATGTTAAATATCAAAAAAAAAGTATTGTTTAATTAAGATTTTAACTTGATGATAATAAATGAAAATTATAATGGTCACTTTAGCAATGTGAAAAAGTTTCAATGTCAATGTATAAATTTTTAAATATAATTAAATTTTAAATTGTATTAAAATTTGATTTTTTTAAATATGATAAATATCTAATATAATTTAATATTTATGTTGATATGATTTCCATTTAATTTTTTTTGATTGATATGATTATTTGAAATTTTCTTTCAAACAGCTATATGGTTTCTAAATTATTAATTTTAGGCTAACTATTATCTAATAAATGGACTAAATACTATTTATTATTTAAAATTTAATTAATTTTTAGAAGAAACCAAATGTGAATTTCAATAACATTTTGAGCGAAACATCATGGTGATCTTTTCATGAGTTTGGGCATTTATTTATTTTTAGAATACATTTTTTTTTAATTGTGCTTTTTTTTCAATTAATTTAGTTTAAAATATATTTTTCTAAACCAATTTAATTTTATCAATAAATTTTTACCAAAAAATACATTTATTTTAATTTTTGCAACTATTAAGAGAAAAGCATATTGAATGATTTTCAAATTATTTATGGAATATTCTTATTTTAAGAGTAGTTAAACAAGTGATTATTTTAATTTTAAAAAATTATAACAAACATTTATTGAAGCATGACTGTTTTTAGTTATAAATATGATTGCAATAAGTCGAAAGAAATCATCGAAAATCGACTAACAATTTAAAAAAAAATAATTTACCAAATTATCAATAGCAATATGTCTTTTTTGGGTTCATCATTTTCAGCTGGAGCTGAATTTTCGACTCCATTGTCTTTGCCATCATTAAATTCATCATGTGGCTCATGTCCACGTAATTAGAAATTTTTTTTAAACAAAATGAAAAGAGCAAATATTTTACTTTTATCTTTCATCAAGCACCACCACCTGCTCCATGCCCAGCTCCATGTCCACAACCAGCATGCAAAGTACCAGTACCAGTTCCAACTCCAGTACCAACTCCAGTTCCAGTACCACAACACGTAACTGTAAAATTAATAAACTATTTGATTTTAACAAGATAAATAAGATTGTTTAAATAAAAGGTTCCAGTACCAACTCCATGTCCAAGACCAGTACCAGTGCCAGTCCCTCAACCATGCCCAGTACCAGTTTCAATTCCACAAAGAGTTCCAGTCCCAACACCATTTAAAATTCCAGTTCCAACTCCAGTACCACAACAAGTTCAAATTCCACAACCAGTTCCACAAATTAACCGTGTTCAAGTTCCATTGCCATATCAAGTACCACAACCAGTAGCTGTTCAAACTCCAGTTAGAATTCCAGTTAGAGTACCAGTTCCACAACCTTACCCAGTACCACAGCCAGTTCCACAACCATGTCCAGTTCGCATTCCAATCAGAATTAGAGTGCCAAGACCAGTCCCAGTACCTGTCGAAGTTCCAATTCCAGTCAGAACTCCACAACCGTGCCCAGTTCCATTGCCATGTCCAGTTCCTCAACCATGTCCTCAACCTGTTCCACAGCCAGTTCCTCAGCCATGCCCTCAACCAGTTCCAGTGCCACAGCCTGTACCATGCCCTCAACCAGTCCCAGTTCCAACCCCAGTTCCAGTTCAAACCTGTCCACCTCCACCACCACCATGCCCAGCCCCATGTCCAGCTCCATCACCATGCGGTTCTGGTTCATTAAACTTTTAAACTATTAATTTAAAAAAAAAATATCTAAAAATTCCATTTCCTTTATCTCTAAAATTTTTATCCTTAATAAATAATATAAAAAATTGAAATTACTTAATTTTTCAAAATGATCCAAGAAACAAAATGTCAAAATGCTTTCTAGTTACATTTGTTTTAATATATGATAAATGTTTGGTTTAATCACGAAACAGTCAGATTTTCTAATCTAATTATAAATTTTTTCAAAATGTCTGCGTTTTCGACCATTAAAAAGATCAATAGTGAAAATTTAACTGTTAAGTTTTCAAAAACAAGAGTTTTTGGGCAAAAAAATTTTTGGCATTTTTTAGACTCATGTCATCGATGGAAATGAAACTATGAATGTTAGTTTAATAAAATTTGCTTTTATTGGAGTTTTTTGTAAGAAAGAAAGATCAAACTTGAGACTATTAGAAGATTATCAATTATCGATTATAATAAATACATATAGGTTTTAATAAATTATAAAAAATATGAATTTTGTTTTTAAATTTTTATTTATATTTTCTTAAAATTGTTAAAACAAAATTTTTCTAAAATAATCACTTAAAAAATTTACTAAAATTTAAAAAATAAAATACTAAAGCTTATTAATCTAGTTATTTTCTACTTATTTTTTGATCATTTTAATTGGAATTTGACGATGTGATGTTTTGTGATCATTTGTTAAATCGGCTTTCAATGAAAGCATATTTTTGTCCAAATGACATTTTACTGAATTGAAATCAGTATTCTCAGGCAGTGTTGTTCGTCGATAATAACTCATTTGAGAAATACCGTCTGGTCTTTCTTGTTTATCATCAGCTTGTATGATTACATCTCTATCTTTGCATGTAACTTTTACTTTTGATGGATCTATGTTGCTTGGTACAGAGAAATTCATTTCGACTTGTTTTTGACCATTTGAACTGTAAACAATTCTTGGAATAAAGTCCTCTTTGTTTAGATTGGCTTTTTCTTTGTCAAATTTAAGTGGAAGTTCAATGACCAATTGACCATTTGAAGCTAAAAAGCTGACCATTTTATCAACTTCAACATTTGGTGGTAAATTGTAGCTTTTCTTAAATTCTCTTATGTGATAATCTTCATCATTTGTTTTATTTTCACCTTCTTTTCCGCTTACAATCAATTTTTGCTTATCATCTGATACTTTTACTTTCAAAGAGTCAGCCGAATAGCCTCTACAGTCAACTTTGATTCGATATTTTTGAGGAACTTTTGGCACCGATGGCAAAAATTCATTGAAAAAATCCGGTCTATTTAGCCATCTAAGATTTCGGCTCATCATGTGATCCAATTCGTCAAACGGATCAAATAAATCCAATGTAGATGGACCAAAGCCAAGACTTGATGGCCGAGACCAAAGATCCATGTCAAACATTGATCTTGGAAACATGTGTGGAATTAAAGACATTTTTATTTTTGTAAAATTAATTCTGAAAAATTTTATATTATATTTCGATTATTGTTTTTAAATCAGAAATATTTTCAAGTATTTATATTCAAGTAAGCAAGTGATCTAGTCAATTCCAGAAAGGTTGTTTAATTAATTAATTGTTTAATTAGTTATTTTTTTATTTATTTTTTTTAGCAAAATCAACAAAAATGACGTTGATTGTATTGATTGTTGAATGATTAAATGGTCAAAACTCGTACATTTAACTTCTTATCCATAAATAGAATAGATTTAACCAAGCAAATTGGATTTTTTTTTAGTTATTCTATAAATTACTTTTTCAAAGCTTATTCAAGTAGTATGAAGTAATATTTTTTTTTAAAATATTTTTCTCAATTGATAAAATTTATTTAAACAAAATTTCATAAATAAAATATAATAAAATAGGAGTAGTTTTTTTTAAAATATTAAAATTATTTTAAAATTTTATAAAACACAAGCCAAAACTCAAATAAAAAAAATTAAAGAACGGTCCTAATATTATTTTAATTATTTATGCAAACAAAATTAATTGAACGAATTTGGTTATTCATTTATTAGCTTATTTTGGTTTTATAAATCTTTAAGATTTATTTGGACTTCATTTTGTGCATTACTATAAGCTGTATTGACATAATATGCGTCATGCCTTACTCTATCATTGGAGCTGTCATTTGGTCCCTTTGTTGTAGCTAAACCTGATTGGGTTTTGGCAAAAGATAGAAACACTTGTTCCAAAGTTGTCTGAGAAAGTGAATAAGTCTCAAGACTAAGTGCTTGCTTGTTATTTTCAATTTGTTCAAAAATTCTAGCAATACTGTAATTTCTATCATTTTCAGTCAAAATTTGATAAAATAAAGTTTGTTGTTGTCTGTCTTTAAGAACAGCGTTTGGAATATTCTCTTGGACAAAACTTTCAACTTTCTTTATCAAAAAATCAATTGCTGAATCATTCATTGATGGTATTGTTTTACATTTGAGTATAAGAGTGTATCCTTTGCCAAATTTGCTCTTTAATTGTTGCACATTGCCGAAACATTGGAACTGACCGCTTACCATTATACCAAGTTTAGTGCATAGAGCTTCACATTCTTCCATGCTGTGTGTAGTCAATAAAACGGTTATACCCATATCACGGGCATGCTTGATCACATTCCACAAGTATCTTCTAGCTACTGGATCCATTCCTGATGTTGGTTCATCCAATATTACGATCTTTGGCTTACCAATGAACGCAATAGCAGAACTAACTTTGCGTTTATTTCCACCACTTAAATAAATTATAAAATTTTTTTTTTACCTTTACAAATAAATAAAAAATTAGCCTTACCTTAAATTTTGAACGAGTTTGTCTTTAAATTCGGTTAGTTTAAAAGCATAGACAAATTCTTCAACAATTCTATTCACTTTAAATCCTTTAATGCCTCTTAGGTTGGTAAAGAGCTTTAAAGCTTGGTTTACTGTCAAAAATTCTGGAAGATATTCCTAAAATAATTTAATTTGAAATATTTTATTTTATTTTATAGAAAAGAAACTACAAATTGCGGGCAATATCCTAGGCTTCTTATAGCTTTTAGCTTGTCAGTATCAATATCAAATCCATTTACGTATGCATGACCACTAGTTGCTTTTTGTTCTCCGGTTAGAATTTCAATTGTAGTTGTTTTTCCAGCACCATTCAAACCTAATAAACCAAAGCATTCACCAGATTCAACTCCAAACGATAAATTATCTACGGCAGCAAACAAGCGTCCTCCTTTTTTAAATTCCTTTCTCAAGTCATCTACCACCAATGTTTCGCTTTGAATTAACTGATTTTTATTCGATTTATTTATTCGTTCCGATTCATTTTTTACATCTTCTTCTAACTAAAATAAAATTAGTTAATCATTCATTTTAAATTTAAAATTCTAAAAATGAGATTTTAATATTTTTAATACAGAAATCCACTTCAGTCCAAAGCGAAAGATAGAAATTATTCTTATTATTTCAAGAATTCTAAGTACAAGAGTCGAAAAATTTTGCGTTTTTATTTGCTCTTTTTTTTTAATTAATCAACAATAAAAGCAAAAGTAGGCTAATTATAATCTTTAAGCTTTAGCCATCTATCAGCGAGTAGTTCAATTCTTTTTCGGCTTTTGGGGCCAAAAAACTAAACACAAAGATAAACTTTTTTCAACTTGGTATTGGTTAGTCCACCTCTAAAAAAATGAGACATTGAAATTAATTTATAAAATTGTTAGGAACAACTTGGTAACATCTGTTAGCTTTGTTAATCAAATTAAGCTGACAATATGTCCTCCGTTGTGATGTGTAAGTTTAAGATCATTTAATTACTGGAGCTTAAGCTTTGATTAAGCTTAAGGTTGCTCTTAACAGCCATACGCAGAGCATTCTGATCGAGAATGGCTGGTCTACTTGACCTTTTCTCTCTCTAAAGGCTTGAATCACAAATTTTCTAAACCAATCTTGTACCATTCTCACTCTAACTTAATTTTCACCTTCCACTTTAAATATTTGAAACATTAGTGCTGCTTGAGATATGCCTTTTTCCAATAACGACGTTACCAAAATTTCAAAATTTTCATTTTAAATTTTTTTAAAAATAAATATACAAACAGTTAGACATATCATTTTGAAGAGCATTCAATTTTATTTCTTTTAAAATTTAATATAAAAAAACGCAAAATTTTTGACCAAACATAATTTAATGCCTCTAAAACGGCATCAATCCTATTCGAAAAAAAAGTACAAGTTCTAAAACAGAATTTAAATTAAATGGTTCTACGATTCCAAAAGTACAAAGTCAAATATCTTGGAAATCAAAAATCAATAAAGGATTTCGTGGAAAATAAGATGAAAAAAGTTGAAAAGAGTTTTTACTCTCTAAATAGTGTTGGATGCAAACCAAAATTAATGAACCCAGAAACTATAGCTTTCTTATACAAACAGTTCTCTCAATCAATCTTTAGATATCATTTAGATAATAACTTCATTAATGAAAAGAGTTTAAGAGAATTTGGTATACGGCAAAATATTTTAATAAAACGATTTATTGGACTCAGTAAATTTACAAAAACAAAAACCTTTGAACAAAGCACTAAAATTGGAGTCAATTAGACAAATTTATTATAAGCATAAAATATTCTTTGTCAAACAAATTTTTAATAACCAAATATGTAAAAACGGAATACTTCTTTTATTAAAAAGTTATCAAAAGTAGAAGATCTGACTCATATAAATTGTACTGAATACGATTTAGCATGCAGTGTTCTTTTGATTGAATGGTGCCT
>PJRA01000493.1:847300-860868 GCA_016987375.1 Brachionus koreanus | reverse complement strand
TTTGAGATATAGTAAAAATAAGCTCATTTTCGCAACAATTCCCCAATTAGGAATCAAACACTAGCTTATAATTTAAGTAGCCGGAAGCTTCTATTTAATAGAAAAAAAAATTAATCGTTTGTTTAGAAAATATATGACTGTTTTTTACCAATTTGAAAAAAAAATTAATTAATTAATTATAATTGATTAAATTTAATTAGTAAAAATTATTAAAATCCCAAATTGAGCATGCTAGCTTAATAATTTGAACTCAACGAGTATTTAAGTCACAGTTTTAGATGATAGTTTTTTTATTTTGAACTTTTTAAATGTCATCCTCTGTAATAAATACTAAATAAATACCAAAAATGAGACTTGATCAAATAAACATAAAATAAAGCATTTAAGCTGTTCGCCTATTTATCCATGAATGCTTAATTTTGGTCCATGTCCTATGACCTTTAGTCTTGGTCATTTAATTCGGTTTAAAGTTAAATTAAAATGAATTTTATTCTTAGACATTTTTATGGTCTTAAATAGTGAATTTTTTTGTTGATTATTTTGCCAAGTAACAAAGACATCAATGGTAAAAACAATAAACTTAGGTGAAAAACAATTAAAGGCACTAAAGACTCTAGAATTCAAGATTTTACATTAGGTTTTAGAGGAGCCAAAATTAGAATTTTCAATTATTCAACAAGCCGAATTTAAGAAATAAAAATAATTCTTTTTTTTTTACCTAACTCAAATTTTATTTGTTTTTTTCAATTAATTCAAAAAAAAAAGTGTTTTTCTGAGAAAACTTAAAAAACAAATATTTCATTTTTGCTTGAATTGAAGCAGCTCTATAATAATAGGTTATTAAACATGAATTTTCGAGATTAGTATCACACATTATAACTTAGTATATATGCTTTTTAAATAAAAGAAAAAAAATTAATCAAAAAGCATTATTTTACTTTATTAAATTATTTTGCGTAGTTTGTTACCTTACAATACCTTTTTTTTCTACAAGCCCATGGATAAAACGCTAAAACTGGGTATAAGTTGATTTAAACTAGTTCTATTAAAAACAAAAATTGTAAATTTAAATTAATTTTTTTCGTCTGATTAGGTTTTTGATTTAAATGAATTTTTTCAATACAACGAATCCTTTTAATTTATTTAATTCATCTGAATAGTCAATTAAACTTGATTCATTCATTACCTGAGAATATGATTCCTTAAAATCCCTTTTAAAAAAATCCATATTATCAAGTATTTTGACTATATTTCGATTATTAAATATAAAAATAAAAATGATAAATTCATATGCAAATACCTCTATTATAACAAAATAAATAGCTTAAATACTAAAAATAAATGGGTAATATTCTTAAATGCTGATTTTTTGAATGCAAAATTAGATCTTTTGAAGATTAGATGTCAATAATAATATTATTTAAACAAATTTATTTTATTCTAATTTGTTTTAAGCTTTAGTTATTATTCAACTAAATTCAAACAAAATAAATCATTTTGCTTTCAAACACATTAACTGAAAACAAATTAACAATCTATTTTTAAACAATAACAATAGAATTAAAGCAATTTTAATCAATTACTAAACTAGTTGTTAAATTTATTAAAACTATTCTTCATATAATCCTAAATACATGATTTATCCAGGCTAAGTTTTTTTTTAACATTTTGTTTAATTGTTTTTTTTTAAATATTTTTTAAAAATAGATTTTGATGATTGCTTAATAAATAATTATAGGTTACATTTTTTCATAGAGGAAAATGAGTGCTGGATTATTTTTCAAATAAAATTATAATCAAAAAATTTTTTTTTTATTTTAAAAAAATTAGGCCGATTATTTACTATTAACTATCTCTATTTTATATTGCTTGAGGATTAGTTGCTCTTTTAAATGACAAAAAAAAATTATAATTCAACAAAATTCAACGGTATTTTTTTAAGAAACAGGCATTTAAATTTTTAAAATATTTGCTCAAGATTTTAGTAAGTAGATTCAAAATAAAAATATATATATTTTTAGCCTTTATTCAGTCAATAGAATTTAATTCATGAAGCAAATAGTATAAAATAAAAAGTTTTTTTTAAATGTCTTAAATATCTAAATTTTAGGCTTAACTAAATATTTGAATCAATACAAATATAAATCTATTGTATTAGATTTTTTTTTCAAATTCATATTAATAGGAAGAAAATCTTCGTTTTTCAGTTATTTAAGATTAAAGTTAATTCTTTGTTCATAAATGAGTTTTGTCCTTGACATGATAAAAAATTATATAATTTCTAGTGAATAGGTTTATAAAAGCAGAATAATGATTTCGTTTATAATTGGCCTCTTTGAAAAATATAAAAAATTTAAGAATCCAAAAACACTTGAGTTAAGTTGAAAAAATTAGCCCAAAAAATTAACTTTTTACTCCGTCATATTGAAAAGAGAGAACTCAAGTATTAGCAAATAATAACTTAGGTGAATTTATTTTTTAAACAATTCTTAAAAACGGTTAAATCATAGTTTGTTTTTCTCTAGGATTTCTAAAGAATTCTGTCAGCGTAACATTTCAAACAAAAAATTTTAAAAAATTTACTCAAAACAAAAGTTAATTGTGTATATATTGTTAATTTTACATTTAGAACAGAAAATTAATTTCAAATATTTTTTTTTTAACAATCGAAAATCAAAGTATGATGAACAATTAATTAAATGCTTAAAATTTCTATTGTTCCATATCAATATGCTTTTTTTTAAAGTATTTGAAATTAAATTTTTAAAAAAAAAATGAAAATCTTCACATTAAAAACGAATGACCTATCAACTAGTTGGTCTATTCTAGCATTTCAAAAATTTCTAATTTGAATTAAAGCTTATATAAGTAAAAATTTGTTTCCAAATGATTTTTCATGAATGGACTTTTCATGAAAAAAGCACATCTTTTAATATAAAGCATTTAGGGAATATCAAAGGACAAGTAATTTTAATTTAAAAAAAAAAATATTTTATTTTGAATAAAATTATCAATTTCAATATATTTTAAATAAATTTTGAAAAATAAATGTTTAGCTCTTTAATTGACAATAAACCTTTAAAAAGAAAAAAAAACAATTGAGTGTAATTTTCTGAAGCAATTTACTTTAGTCCCGGGGTAAAATGATAACCTAAATCTTCGATAGCCAAATTTCTCTCTTTTTTTTCATAATTGCGCAGAATTCGATTAAAAAAAAATTAAAATGGAAATTTAACCTAAATTTCACTTAAGCAAAGACCTGATTTCGAGTCAACTGTGCAAAATAAATAAAAATGCTTTATACTATAAATTAAATTGAATACTTGAAAACACGCAAAAACTAACTAAAACCAATAATAAATAATTAATGCATATTTGTAAAAGGAAAACTTAAAAAAAAAAACTAGATCGCAATTTTTATTAAGTTGATGAAGCCAAGTAGATCTGATCTGTGGCCATTAGAAAAAAATGTCAATTTTTCGTTTAGCACGACATTTAATTAGAATTTTTTTTGTTTGCCATTGATTCTTCTGTGTGTATTAGGTTTCCGTTTTGAGTCCTAGTTTCGGACACTCATATGCCAATAAGGCCAGTCACGAAATTTTAAATATTTAAAAAATATTTTATTTTGTTTATTAGTTTAGGCTTACACATGTCTAATTTTTTTGTTTACAAAATAATTTTATTCCTAAATGAAAAATGTCAAAAATATTTTTAGATTAAATTCTATCTGATCTTGATCAAACAAAGTAATTTTGAATGATCTGTAACCAAATATTGAGACAACAGATAAGACACCATGGTACAGTGAACAAACTGTTTTACGCTTCGAGTAGCACAGTTCTAGTCAATCAGAAGAGACGCGTATGTTCAGCTGTTTTGGATTTTCCACAATCTCAAACTGATTTAATTTATTTATCTATTTGTGAAACGATTTTAATCAAAGGGCTTCTAATTTAACCAAGATTGATTAAAGATAAGTGTTTAATTAATCGAATATGTGCATCAGTGAATTCCTTAAAAAGAGTCTAAACAGCATGCTCATACTTACTTACTTAGCCTGTTAAATAAATTAAATTTTTAGCTGATCGAATTTCGATCAAAATAATTTGTTAAATTTAAGTGATGAAAATTAAGCAGAATTTCTTCAACACATGCATTCATTTTGAACTTGAAGGTCAATTGTTTTCTCTTGTTGTTTTAGCTCAAAGCTATTTAATCAATAACTTGTTAGCTCTTCATCATCACTTTGTTTTTCTAACATACTTTCGATTTTCTCAACTAAGGTTCAAGTGAAAAATTAATTATTATTTTTTTTTAATTTCTAAACTGTTCTTAAATATTCTATATTTGTCTATTTTAGGTTTATTAAATTATTTCGAATCAGAAAAAGTGAATAAGTCGTGATTCTGAATAACAGCAATTTTAATGTCTCTTTCGAAAAGCTATAAATACTTGGAAATTTAGTTTAGAAGAGCATTTTTGGCCAATTTGTAAACAAAATATTTTTGTTAATTTTTTTTGTGTTAAAAAGGTTAATGGTGGAAAAAAAATGAACAGATAATTTTAATCAAAAAATTTTTATTTAGTTGAATTTTTAATTTAGCATTAGATAAGGAGATTATCAGAAAACAAATTGGTTGCTATGGTAACCAAGAACAAACAAATATATGTTTGACATTTTTTTGGTTCGATAGTTCGTAGTAATAAATGAGCATAAATTATTAATATGAATAATTGAACTCGATGTGAACTTGGAAATTATAAATTTAGCTATTGGGTTTAGGCCACGCCTAGTGTGTACACAAATATAATCATTTAACATCGATAAGTATAGAAAAAACATTCGAATGCTTAAATCCCAATGCAAATAAGGCCAACTAAAACACAGTCAACCAATGAGAGATTAATTGGAAAAAAATGTTGCTTATTTATAGTTCGATTTTATATCAATAAATTCTTTTTTTTTCAAAAAATCTAGAACGCTATATGTAGAACAATAATTCTGTTTTTTTTTGTTTGTCCGAGGCCAAACGCTTTTTCGCATTTAACTTTATTTTCTTAGTCTAGTTAATTAAAAGCAAACACAAACCAACTTAAAAAATCGATATTTTCTTCATAATTATCGATTCGGAGCTCCGCCCATGTTTGACCGCCCGTCTCTCCACCATTTTTTATAGTTGTATCTTGATCACGTTCAAAATAATAAATTAACATTGGTCAATTAGATTTATGTATATATAGTATGGCTTAGTTGATAATGGTGGCCAGTTTTTTTTTCGATTCATTTTATATCGTCAAAAAAATTCAGAATTTTCAATCAACTGTTTAACAGTCAATTAATAGGCGCGTATATTAGTGTCAAGTGATGACCCTGGTTATGAAGTCAACTCATCACCGGGTCTACACTTGCCACTAATTTCGCCTTCAATAAACATCAAGTCAAGCCAAATGAATCAATCCAAATGAATGAATGCTTATGCTCAGCTGGTGAGGTGACACGCGGCGAATATAGCTAGCGACATATCACCGGGTAACACACTCACCTTTGGAGTATAATTGTGTGCATCCTATTATGTTCAGTCTTAATGCTCGTTCAGCAAGTGTAGCCTGAGTTATGTGGTTTAGCTTTTTCATCACCGGGTTTTCACACTTGCCAAACGATATTGAGTTTTGCCAATTTCAATTAATCTTTTCTATTAAACAATTTCAATTAATCTTTTTGTTTTTAATTTTCTTAAATAAAGTGTTTAAACTATTATTTTTTATTTTTTGTCTAAACTTTACTTATTAATTTTTAAAACGCCATTTTGTTTCACTCTTTTGATTATCATTGCTTTTCATATTGCATCTTTACAAGAAAACAAACTTCAAAATTATTAAGTTAATTTTTTTTAAACAATATTTTTCAATTAGACTCCATAATGATTAATTAAATATAAAGTAAATAAATAAGAGTAATATATTTGATAACAAAACTTGGAAGGTTTAAATAAATTATACCCTAACCCATTTCACTTAAAAATCGACATTAATGTCGTTAATTCAGCCATATTTCTTAAGTATAATAATATGAATTATTCAAAAGATACTTTTCTTTCTAGTAATTTTTATTCAGTATTTTTTTGGAAGTACTATTATTAATTTTGAGCCCGTATAGTCGACTGGTTTCTGTGTTAGTCATGCAAACAGAGGATCGAGGGTTCAAAACTCACTGAGAGTGGAAAAATCTTCAAAATGTCTCTGCAATACGGGGCTAGTCAAATTAAAAGACCAAACTATTAGGCATTTGTAAAATGAAACTATTGCAAACCTCATTGGTAAGATATTTTATTTTAAATGACGTTGCAATTAGAGTCCATATTTGAAAGAATATAAGAAGAATTTAGTAAAAGTACAACGATAGCTACCATGTTAAACCCCTTAGGGAATAAACAATTTTTCATAGGAATAAATAAATTAAATTAAAAATGAACGAGTTCAGATAGAGAATAAATTTTCGATCATCTATTTGTTTAAATAAAGTCAGCAGTAACATGGAGGTCAACAATCATGAAAGAGCCCATCTAAGCAAAGGCACAGGCAAAAGATCGATTTGAGTAGAAATCGAAAGTAATGACTCCTTGTTCTAAAAGAAATGAATAAGGAAAAAATTCGTTTGAATCATTGTGATAATTAAAATTTACTAAAATTCTGTTCTCTAATTAAGAAAATAAGTCATTGAGCGAAAAAGATGATAATCAGAAGTAGAAAGATCTGGGCTATTGAGATGAGGATGAGGAAGAAGTTCGTTCACTTTCAGATCCTCTATTTTTGACATTTTTCTTCTAGCTGTATGAGCTCTAGTGCTATTAAGAAGAAACAAACCTAACTTTAGGTTGAAAAAATAAGGAAATTTTTTTTTCTTCTTATTTTTTAAGAATAAAGTTCTAAATTTAGAGAAAGACCGTACGGAACCAGCTAATCATCAGAAAGTGTATTATCCTTTTAAAATTACACCAAACACACCATTTTTATTAAAGCGTTAACGACTGGCCGGTTTGATTGAGATGGGGTTCAACCATTATTTTATATTATCATATTTTCATTTAAAAAAATTCATTTCTTATCAAAAGTAATGATCAGTCTCAAAATCCGTTTATTTGAAGGAGTTTAAAGCAGTTTCCTACCAATTTCAACGCCTCGTTGAAAATTGAAATCCATCAAATCAGTAGAAAAAACTCGGCAATGTCTTTTAGCTTTGTGATTTGTAAAGGTCATTTGAAAATTGGTGAGTATTAAGCTTGAAATTGCTCTCAACAACTATACGTTACATGACCCTTTCCTCCTCTGAAAGCTCTTATCACAACTATTAAAATTTGTAAACCAATCTTGTACCCTTCTTCCTATATTTCACTAGTTAAAATTGTTGCTGATAGATCTTTTTTCAATAATGACATATCATTATCAAAATTTCAAAATTTATTAAACAAAGAGTTTGACATATCATTTTCAATTTAATACATTTTATTTTAGAATTATGAAGATGTAAAAAACAAAAATAGATTTTTTTGGCACCTTTTGATATCTGATATCTTGTTTTATTTTGAATAAATCAACCAAAATTTTTGTCAACCAAAGTTTGTTTGTTTTTTTTTATTCAAATTTAACTTTACATTTTTTCTAGTGGTTCGCATTACTATTTTAAACAGGTCCAAAGTGATTTACCTCAAGAAAATTCTACGAAATGTACAGCTTTACCCTTTTATTAAAGCTATATTTACTTTCTATCTTTAGGAATTTAGTCTAAGACTAATTTTGATATCCTCCTTGATTTTGACAGGAACTGAATTATAAGGACCAATATTGCGAAAAGTTGATGAACCGCGAATTTTTTTTTACACACTGTCAACTAAAAATATCGATAATAATCAACATTATTATTAGAAAATTAGCTGCCTATTTTAATATAATATGATAATAGTCTATTTGGTTTAGTTAATAAATTTTGAACCAAAAATCACAATCAAAGATAAAAATGGCAAGATTTTTTTTAACATTTTTTTATAAATCTTTGGGTATAAAAATGTCGGTAATGTGAAATTCAAAAGCAACATAAGCAAAAATTCTACCTTTATTGATAAATTAAATTTACTTGCATAAAATATTTAAAATAGAATACTTCAAAAAAGTGCTACACACTTTGTTTCTACTATTTTTCTAAAAATATTTTTTCTTATGCAAAAAATAAGACAAAAATGAAACATCAATAAAATTTTAATTGATTATTGATTTGACTTCCTAAAAAAAATAAGAAAATTTAATTTTAGATAAAAAAGCTTTTTCAGCTTATTTTTTTTTAAATTATTGTTTTTAGAAAATTTTAATTAATCGGAATGGCAAGATTTTTTTTTGTTTGTATTTTAATTTTACAATACAGAAAATGTTATTTTATTAGTTGATTTTTGAATATTTTATGTATAAAAATACATTTTTCATCATATTTGGTAATATCTAGTTGTAAGTTCATTTGATAGAGTTTTTTTATTCAATGTTTTACAAAGAAAAAAAACTAAATAAAATAAAGAATAAATGTATAATTATTGAAATTAAAAAAATCACGTAAGAGTTATACGTAAGCATTACATCTCTTTGATAACTAGAAACTTTATTGCAAATAAGTTTGTCAAATTTTACTTGGTTTTCATTGTGTGTGAATTCTTTGCCATTCATTTTAATTAAAGACATCAAATTAGAATCGAAGTTAAAAATTGATAGTTAAATGCTTATGAAAAATAATTGTTTTGGAAAAAATTAGTGCAATAAACGTGAATTATATAAAATTTTCAAAAAATATAATCAAAATTTTTTTGTACACTATGAATTTTTAATTTTATTAATGAAGCATTTTACCACCAAATGTAACTCATTAACACCCAATAGTCCAGCAATTGATTTATCAGAATACAAACAAAGATTATCAATTATTCAGGACAAAGTAATGTGAAAATATCTTGACTAATAGAGTTGTCAATTAGATTGAAAAATTAAAAAAAAATTACAATTTAATTTAAAATTTTTTTTTTCGAGCAAACAATTAACGGGTCTTCCCTGTTTTGTGACCAGCCTGGTCACAGTCATCAGTGACGAACAGATGGTGGAAATGAGAGTCAAAAACATTATGTAGATGAAGAAAATACTTTACCAAGATCGTGTACATCTAGTTTATCAATTAAAAAAAATGAACTTAGCATTAATGCCTGTGATGCTCATATCCTAGTTCATTTTTATTATTATCTTTGATGTTTTTTTTTTTTTTAGAGAGAATCTTAATGAGGATTCTAAAAAGCTATTAAAATAATAACTAGGTAAAAAGCATGCTTTAAAGCCTTTTGGATATAAAATGATAAAAAATATTGTCTATTTCATTAAAAAAGGCTATTAATTTTGATTGGAATTATTGGAAGGTTTCTTTAAATTTATTTATTAAATTATCAAATAATTTTATTATTTATTTATTAAAAATAATTTTTAAATTCAATTTTATAAATCTAATTTCGAATCTTGAATTCTAAAAAATAAAGTTAAACATAAAATGGAATCGACCAAAAAATTTAGATAAAAATTGATTGCTAAGTCTCTTGAATGAGAAAAATGTTTTAGATATGGTGCGAGATTTTTTTTTAATTTATTTCCATCGAAACTGTTTCGTTTGAGTCCTTAGCATCGCGTTGAATCGATTCAAACATGCTGGCCAATTCAGGAGTTGCTCTAATATTTGCCAGAAAGTCGCGCACAAGCGGGTTTTTTTCCGCATCAGAGATATTTAGCAGAGAAATGAATGCTCTCAATGCCGAACGCTTCAGTTCATCTGTCTTCTCATATTCCTGTTTAACTGCATTACTTTTAACTTTTTGCAAACAAGTATTCACAAGTGGTTCAATCAAACGATCAAGACCTTTTTAGAAAAAAATCTAAAATCTTATTTATTTAAAATTTTTAACATACGTTGCATTAGAGCATTGGGACACAAAGTCGAGAGACGAACTAGCATCAAATAAGTCAGCATCTTTATATCATAGTGGTCCTTAAGTCCGTCTTCAACGTGGTTTAAGAACTCAAATATGTCAATTCTATCCAAGCATGAGTCCAACAAAGTGTACATGGTTTCAAAAGCGGCTTTTCTCAAGTCTAAACCATCGTCAACCGTGTGCTTAAACGGACCCATTTCGACCTCTCTAATAAGCTCGCTGCGAACTTTGGTCTCATTGTAAAGATACTGCATCAAAGTAGAAGGTTGTACATCAGCTCCGTCAACACTCATTCCTTCTTCATTCACTCTGCTCATAGTTATCAAGTCTCTGACCAATGATGGTTTATTATGTGCTGCTGAGTTGAATGTTACCAAAGCGACTCGTCTAACATTTATGTCCGTATCTCTTAATGTATTCAAAAATTTACCCAAATAATTTTTTAGATAAAAATCAATCGGTTGAGGCTTTTTTTTTTTTAAATGAATAAAATTTTAGAAATTTTTTTGAAAATTTTTTGAAAATTTTTTTCTCACTTGATCAGTTATGGTAAATTTGATAGCAGTAACCACTGTTGCTCTTGCTAGCGCCGACTCGAATTCTAAATATTTTTCCAAATTTTTTAGCAAATTTTCCGGATCTAATAAGGTCAATTTGCCTAGGCATTCAGCCACAACATTTCTCGTTCCTTCTTCACTGCACTCACAGTGTTTTATTAAAATATTCCATACATCATTCATGAACGGCTTGAGAGCTTCGAGGCCTTTTTCCTGGCTACTCTCATAGCTAATTATCTCTTTTAACGAGTTGAAAAGCAAATACTGGCGCTTAGAGTTTGAGTTTATTTCATTCAGAATGAATGGTATGTATTTTTGCAAATTGCCAAGACTAAGATAGCCCAAAGCGTATGAAGCAGCCGACTTGACTTCTTCTAATGGAGATGAAAAAGAGTCTAGAATGACCAGTTCTAGATCTGCATGACGGCTCAACTCTCTGAAGACAAATTTATATAAAAAAGCAAAATTTTTTTTTAAATTTTTTTTTTTACATGTATTTTCCTGTTTCTCCCAAACAAAGCAAAGCCAGAAGTCGCACCGAGTCACGTGATTTGGAATCTTTTATGTCTTGAATGAATTTTTTAATGACCAATTGTCCTTCTTCTTGATTAGTGACAGTAAGTGCAGCAATGCACTTGGCTATAGAATAAAAAGCCTGTTTATGAACTGCCAAATTGCTGCTCTCATAAACGCCATGGCCATTAGCTGGCTGTATACTTATACTTTGTTCTCTTATAGGCTTAATTAACATCTTTTATTTGGAAGAAGAAAAAATTAGAGATTTAGAAATATTTTTTTTCGGCTTAAAAATACCATAACTAAATCTTGGTATTGAAGACCTGGTTGCTTGTGCTTTACAAGAGAAATAAAAAACTCAATTGTTTGCTCAAGTGCAAGACCTTGTAGCAATGGAGATTGTATCAACAAGAGTATTTGATTTAAAATATTTTTTGAAATTAAATTAGGACCATGATTTTGGCAAATTAGAGTGGAAATTTTCAAGGCAACCTTAAAAATAAAATACTCTTTTCTTTTTTAAATAAATTTTTTAAGGGAAAAAATTACATATGAAATGTGAAGATCGTTTTCGGACAATAAGGGTGGTAATTCAACAATAACTATATTTTTAAGTTCTTCAATAGATATTAGTTGACTGTAGTTTTTGTAAATTGACAACAAAGTATTTATTGAGGAAAGCTTTAGAGTGCGATAGTTTTTTCTCAAAAAAGATGCCAGCAATTGCAATGCTTCGGGAAAAATGGCATTCAGCTCGACTTTGGTTGGAGAGCTGAATAAAAAAAAAAACTAAAATAAAATTGATCATCTCACTTTATAGTTTAAATTACTCTGCGATTGTGTTTATTGCTTTTACGGCTGTAAGACGAGTTATTTCGTTCTTTAGACGCTCAACTAAAATTGGCCAGCATAAATTTAAATCTTTACCGACTAAGTGTCCTAAATTGCAAATTATCTGAGCCCTTTAATAATTTTTTTAATAATTAAAAATTTTATATGATAAATTTTCATGAAAAAAATCTTGTTGATTTAGAAATTTTCCCTGGAAAAAAATGAACCGACACTAACTTGAAAAATTAATAAAATTCTTCAAAGAAATATTTAAATAAGTTTTTTTTAAATTTCTTGTTTTAGCCATAATTGAAAAAATCTTCTAATTTATAAGTAAATTCAAGTGAATAACAGTAGGCTGTTTACTCAGAGAATAAAATTTTTTGTCAAATTGTTTTTTCAAATGATTGGTATTTCATTTATTATCTATTAAATGATTATTTTTTCTTCATTGTTTTAATCTTTTTTAGTGTGATTTAATAAAAATTATTTATCTTGTCATTTATTTGATATCAACAAATTTTTAATTCAAATAAAGGACTAAATTTATTTATTATCAAGAACAAGGAAAATTTAATTTATAAAAAAATGGAAAATAAACTAATACATAAAATTGTTTTAAAATTTTTTCAAAGGTTATTACTAGTTCTGTAAATGCAATATAGCATTATATATATTACTAAAGCAATATAGCATTATATATATTATATATTACTAAAGTCAAAATTTTCCAAATTTTAGTAATGCTAAATTTGCAGAGCATTACCGGAATGGTCCTAAAAGACCTCTTTTTTTTGGTTGAACCATCATGCATTTAAAAAACGTAGTTTTGATCTCTTCTAGAAGAAAAATTTTTGATATTTTTAACATTTTTTTGTTCTATTGTATTAAATTTCACAAAAAAAGTTTTCTATTTTATCAAAACTGACTTTTTTAATAAACTTAGCTCTAGATTGAGTTAAGACACAATATTTCTAAGAACTTAAATTTGATTAATCTTTAAAATTATGTAAAAAAAGAGATATTTTTTTTAAAATATTTATTATTAACTGTTATCTTTCCTCTATTTTCACGCATTAGTTTTGTTTTAAAATAATATTTTGTAAGAATTCGATTCTTCTTTCTTATTATGTTAAAAGATAATATAAAAATACAATTTACATGATTTTTATTTGAAATCTTTTTTATTGCTTTGAAAATATTATTTAAAATTTATAGTATTAATATTGTTGTGGTAAACTCTCGAAGTTATTCTCCAAAAATACAATTTAATTATCGTATAACGGGTGAGGCATAAGTAAATAGACAAAAGTTAAGCTTACTTTTCCGATTAGGAAAATGATCAGATGATCTAATGTATATATATTTAAACTACTAACCATTAGCTATAATATCGGAAAAATTTTTTTTTAAAATGCCACTTTCAGTAACTAAACTAATAGAATTTTCGAAAAGCAGTCAAAAATGTGATTTCACAAATGAAAAAAACTGACCTATGAGGCCAAAGACATCAACCCACCAAATGTTCCTCAAGCACGTCCAATTGAAAATTTTTGGGGTTGTTTAAGTCAGAAAGTATACGAGGGAGGTTGGCAAGCCTCAACTGAGCAGCAGCTGATTAGCTGAATTGAGTTGAAGTTGAAGGAATTCGACT
>PJRA01000493.1:833199-846095 GCA_016987375.1 Brachionus koreanus | reverse complement strand
AAATTTCACAAAACCAACACACTTTTCATGTTTTATTGCATGGAAAGTTTGAATCAAATTTTATCTGTCAGCTTATAATTTTTTTAATTAATTCGAAATAAAATTCTAATTTTTTTTTTAAATTTTCAAGCGTTTTCTAATTTGCATTTATCAGTTAATTGATATTTATGAATATATTTAAAATCTTTTTAATCAGAAATTGAACTGCTAAATGTAGAATTATTGTTATTTGAAATTTATTATTTATCTTTAAGTTAATTTCTAAATTCTAAAATTAACAGTTTTTTGGATATTAAAATCAAAACCATTTATTAACTTTTTTATTCCTTAGCATTTGTCTTTATATATAATATTTTTTTGACAAATACCTTCAAGACTGTTAAGTTAAGGATCGTGTTGTTAAATACAGTTTTAAATGCGTTAATTTAAAAAATTTAAAAAAATTTTAAACTCTTAAAAATAAATTTTCTACATGTTTCTAAGAATAAATTATTTATAAAAAATTTCTTTTTTAAATTTAATTTTTTTAATTCACATCTCAAATTCTTCACGATTAAATGAATAAGAAAATCTGTTGCAAAAAATTTTAATTTTCTTTACAAACAAACAAATTTAGATAAAATAAATTAAATTTCGAAGAATAATGCTATGAATGATAAAAATTATAAAGCTTTGTTCTAATGTGAAAAAATAAGGCCGATCCAAAAAAGAAAAAAGTAAAATTTACCTTTAAATCGGCTTATCAGTATAGGAGAGACTTCATTATAAAACATGTAGAGTAATTCTCGTCTAGTGCCAATTATGGCGTCCAAACATTTTGCAGCTGCTCTTCGAATCCTCCAACTTACATCATCATCGTCTGAATATTCTTCAAGATCCCTGCAAAAAAAAAACAAAAAAAATTCTTAAATTAAAAAATTGAACATTAACTTTGGATAAAACATACTCTTCTTGATCAAAGTCTCCTTCATCAACATCCATTTCCTCTTCATCATCGTAATTATAATTTGGATCATAAGAAATATATTTAAGACACAAATCTAAAATCTAAAAAATATAAATATTTTTTAAAATTAATTGATATTTTTGCGTTTTCGTTTTACTTGTTTGATAAACGGGGTTATTTCCTTAGGACATCTTCTAACAAATGATTCAAAGGCCTGCAATGAATATTCGACAATTTCTTCATCCTTGCTGTTACAATAAAAAACAATCAGCGGAATTATACAATCTAAATTTTGGCCTATTCTCTGACCAGCAGTGCGACTTATGGCACTCAAGCATTGAATGTATGTTTTTGTCAAGGAATTGGACTGCTTTTTTTTCAGCTCATTTAAAAGAAGAGTTAAAAGTTCATCAAATAGGACCGAATTACAACTAGCTACTAGGAATCCAATAGCCAAAATAACTCGTTTTCTAACTGCCAGTCTAGGACTTATTAATTGAACTTTGAGACAGGATAAAATTTGCGGATGAAAGCTGACTAGACTATTTCCAAAATGGTTTAGTATGTCTGCCATTATATCAAGAATTTCTAGTTGAACTGAAGCGTCGTTCTTTAAATAAAAAAATATTAAAAATAAAAAAAAAAAACTTTTTTTGTAATAATTAATAAAAAATTACTTTTTGAATGGAATTTAGTAGACGGCCGGTTATTTTTTTGACTACATTAGAACTTATTTGTGAAGATATGTGCGGCAATTGATTAATGACAGTTTTCAGGCCAATAGAAGAAATATCCTTTAGCTGTTCTTTATCGGAAAGCATGTTAGAGCACAATGTCTCAACAATTGTTTCTACTTGAAATTCTTTGGTTTTGGCAACCAAAGGACCTAAGCTTTAAGAAAGTTTTTATAGATTTATATAGAAATATGAATATTTTTTTTTTCGTACCATTTAACGGCCAAGTTTTGCACTTCACCATTTTTGTCTTCAAGAAGTTTTAGTAAAGTTTTGACAATCTAAACAAATTTTAAAGTCATTCATCAATTTTTTATGTTTTCATTTCATACTTTTCTTTCACTGTCATCATCAAGTTTTATGGAATCGCTTTGAAGTTCTGCCATTAAATCATTGGTAGCCATAAAACGAAAGTCTTTGTCGACCGATGTCATCTTGTTAGATGTTTATTATTAAGTAATTTTATAAGTATATCAATGAACAGGTTACTTTTTCCAATAAAGTTGGTAAATTTGATATTTGATATTGGTTAGACATTTTTGTTCAGCTTTTTATTAATCTAAGTACAATTTTATTTTATGATTTTATTTTAAAATTAAAATTTTTAAATTGGTGGATCAAATCGGAAAATTTTTATGTTGTTTTCATATTTTAAAAATAAATTTAAAGCATATTTCTGTGTAAAAATTTTTTTGCATTATGTGATTTATTTTAGAAAGTTGCAAATTTTTGTTCATTAATTCATGTAACTACATTTTACAAGACAAATAAAAGGCTTCACAATTTAAAAATTAACAAAAAAATCCCTAATTTAATTACTAATTAATATATTGTTTAAGAGTTGAACTTAATTTTTCGATTAGAAAGTTAGATCACAAATAAAATGGAACTTAAATCGCACCATAACAAAAAAATAATAGAATTGAAAACTAATTTCTAATTTTTAATAATTTTTTTACTATAATTGGGTTTTTTTTCCAAATTTATTTTCTTATTTTATTAATAAAATAATCTTAATTGTCTTGATTGCTGTCTTATTTTTGAAAATTCTTAAGATAAAAATAAACGGGATGATTTCACTAAAAATCTAAATTGAAAATTAAGGATAATAAATTTAATTTTCTTAAAACAAACTTAGAAAAATTCTTAAAGAAATATTTTATATTTTAAAATAGAGATGATTAGGGTTAGGGTTAGCTGAATTTTGGTCTAAAATCTGAATAAAACTCAATTTTTTATTTGAGATCACAAACACCTACAATATCTTTGTCTCATACGTAAATTTTTTTTGAATTGATAAAAATTAACTAGACATTTATCGATTTATATGTGTTGAGTATTGGAAACTAAAAAAAAAAGATCTCTAATAGATAAGACAAGCTGCATTCATAAACGTGCAGTTAACATTTGAAGCACTAAACAAGTCATCTGACTAGTTTTAAAAATTTCTAAATCTTCATATATTTCGAATAGATATTTCATATAAACAAAATTTTTTATATTTTTTTTAACTATTTCCTAGTAAATTACTAGAATTTTTTCCAAGAATATTAGGATTTAAAAGCAGGAAAAAAATTGGTCTTTTCAGTGTAATTAAATAGAAGTTCGCTGTGATTTATTAATAAAGAATTTATTTTCAGTTAATATTACTACTAGACAACAAAAAAAAAATTATTCATTATTAGCAAAATCAATTATTATATTAATTTATTTTATTTTTATGTTTCAATAAATTTTTTGCTATATAATCGTAGTAATAAAAATAGAGAGTTTTTTTAAATATTTTTTTAAATTAATAAAAGCATCGTATGAATATTAGTTTAACTTTGTTCAATATTAAAATTCAAGCTTTCCACCTGAAAGGCCAGGTCCTCGTTTCTTTTTTTCCTTTTTCTTCTTAGTTTCTTTCATCGGTAGTGGTTCTTCAACAATCTAAGCAAAATTTTAAATTTAAAATATAATCACATTTCATTGAAAAAAAGTCGAAATCACACTTTGATTTTAATTGTTCATTGAAAATATTTACTTTAATTTATTATTTTCTAATTTTACTACAAGATTAAAACTGATAAATTATTTTAATTCAATAATCTAGAAATAACTAAAAAAAAAAAGTTTTAAATTTATTCATTTACCTTTTCCGGACTAAATGGATTAGAATAATTAGGCTCTTTTTTTATTATGTCTAATTCTTGGCTCATCTATAAAGTAGATGTTATTATTTTTTTACTTTTCTATTTTTTTTTACCAAATAGATTGCTTTTTCGCTTGTTTCGTCTGCAAGTTTAGATTGAAGTGTAATGCTTATAGCAGTCTCTAGTGTGAATTGCCAATTTTTGTTTTTGTCATAGACTTTGTGAAAGAATTTCGGAAAGCGAAGAGCTAGATCAGACGCAAACGCACAATTTTCAATAACAGATGACACATCTTTTAACTTATTTAAATTTTTAATAATTAAAAAAAGATTTTATTTCAAAAAAACCTTCAATTGAATCTTTGTCGATTCTCAATTTGTTATCATTATTTTTGTTTTTTTTTGCCAAATTTTCCAACGAGCTTTTAAGTGTTTCAAATAGCTTATTTATAACAACTTTTAGCATTTCGTTTTCTTTCTTCTTGTTACCTAAATCGGCGATTCTTTTTGCAGCCTCGTGTTGAGCTTTTCGCTTTTCAAGAAGCATTTTTTTATCTTAATAATTAATTCATTTTAAAATCAAAAAATCAATAGGCCAACAGCATACACATTTCTTTGAATTCCGGAGCTTGGATTTTGTCTTCACCATCTATTTCCGAGTAAACCAAATGAATCATACAGATAAAAAAAGAAACCAGAAACAAATATTTATTATTCATTTAAGTTTTTTTTTTCAATATTTCTTTGAATTTAAATTTGTTAGGAAATTTTTTTATCTTACAGTACACAACAAGTTTTCAATAACGTATAATTTAAATTTTTGAAGTGCATTGTTAAGTTTTTAAAGCTATTCTCAAAATAAAGAGTCAAGCAAAACCAATTATTATAGCATTTCTAATTGTTTACTATATTCTAAATCTTATTAAAAAAAATTTATTTCTTTAATAAAGTTATTTTAAAGTCATTTAAGCAGAATAGATATTATTTTAAAATTTTTTTCTTTAGAATATATTTTCATTTACATAAAGATTTTACCGAATAAAATGAATAAAAATGAAATTTAGATTTTGTTAAAATATGAATAATTTCTATTAATATAAAAATATTTGAAATCTTTTTGTTAAATATTATATTTTCAAAAGGGTTATGTTTAGATTTTCTACTGAAAAATAGTTTTTATAATAAAGAATTTAAAATAACTTGATATTTTTGAACAAATTCGAAAATTCAAACATTTGCGCAGGTATTTTTCAAATATATTGCTTTGGTAACATTTTATCTTTTTTATTTTATAAGTGAATAAACTAACTAAAAATTTACGTATAGGAATATTTCATTTTTAAATAGCAATTAAAATGATTAATAGCAATTAAAAATTTTATAAAAATGCAAAAACAATTTTAAGAAAAAAAAATGCTCCAAAGTTTAGACGCATGCTTTTTATTAGTATTTTAAATGGCCAATTTATGCGCTATTTCAAGTACCAATGTGTTTTGGCTTTGATTCAATTAATTTCTTCATAAATTTATCAGAGAAGCTTAGCCATTCCTTCAGGAGGGTCGATTTTAAATGTTCGATTGAGGTTGATTTTGTTTATATCAATTTAGCATCAATATAAGATCATAAGTTCTCAATCAGGAAAAAATTGTCGAAATATGCCAAAAGATCACTTGAGAATGTTTCCTTCTAGAGATGTTGATTGACTAGCCCCTCATATATACGATAACATCTTGTGTCTTTACTACTGATACATCCCCATATTCCTGCTAAGCCTCCACCATATAGGTAGAATGGTCGAATTTTTCATATTTAAATCTTATAACTTAAAATCTTGATTTCCTATTATGCACCTCAAAGTTCGATTCATTCTTAAAAATTACCATCCATGAATGTTCAATTGCCCCATTCAATCGTTTTCTAAACCATTTTTGAAACCGATCTGAAACAGTCAACAATAGTCTCTTTGCTTTTTTCCTACTTACCTTAAATTTTTTAATCTTAGTTTTAAACTGAGATACCAACTTCTTATTACTTATTGTAGTATTTTGTCTTACTTGTATTAATAAACTATTCTGGTTCCTATAATTGAATATCTCTTTTGAGTGCTTTAAAGGTATTTTAACTTTTTAATCTGGTTCTTACACATTTTTCTAATACTTCAGCTAATTTTGCTTTATTCCTGTAATAATATAATAATAATTGACCCTATTCTATCCCCGTGGTTAATGGGTAGGGGCTCATCTCATTTTCAAGTGCCTTTTTTTCTTGTTAGTCTTAGTTTTATCTAGGAGATCAACTATCTAAAATCCAAATTTCATTAGGAATGCTTTTTTTTCACAATTTTTTGCAAAAATTTCTAATTATTTCGGCAAAATAAAAATAATTTTACATTTTTAAATTTTCATATTTTAAGATTTTTTGTGCAATTTTTCAGAAAATTTAAATAACTCTCTCAAATTATTTAGCAAACAAATAAAAAATAAAAAAAATTTCTTAAATATTGCACAAAAAATCATGAAAATGTAAAAATTTAAAATTATTTTCATTTTGCCATTATTTCAGGGTAAAAGTTTTAGTTTAGTTTTAGAAGTATCCTCAGATACTGAAACAAAACTTTTTTATCGATGATATATAGATTTAATTAAAAAACAGCTATCAAATTAAAATATTTTAGAAATCCATTTTAATCAATTTATTATTTTTTATTATTAAAAATATAGTTTGGGTTATAAACCCTGGCAGTTTGGAATGGAACTTAGTCCTTAGATCTTTTTTATGAACTTTATGAATAAGTTCATAAAAAAGATTAAAATAAATTTTAAAGTTGAAAAATAATGATATAAAATTAAATGTTAATAAAAATAAAAAAAAATCAATTTATTAAGTTTAACAGTTTTAGAGATTAATGATATGCGTTTTTTCTTTTGAGCAGAATTTTATATTTACTTTTTATGTCGATATGTTAATTTTCTTTCAATCTTTCAACTTTATGTGAAATGAAATTGTCATGTATTTAATATCAACTTGACTGAACAAATAAAATCTTGTAAAAATCAAGTGCGTCTAAATTCATTTAGAATTCTTCTAAATCAACAATTCTTGATTCTATTGATTCTATTGTCTTCAAAGAATTTCCTACATTTCATCTCATTATTTATCTTATTATATCAAGAAGCTCAATTTATTTCAAGTAACTGATCCCAATCAAAACATATTTTTGAAGTATTGCACTTGAAGCAAAGAACAAAGTTGAAACTCTTGACTTTTTCTCAATTAAACAAATTTGGATTGTCTTTGTTTAATTAAAATAACAGATAAATTGATTTTCATTTGATTTAAGATTCTATTTAACCTTGATCTAAGAGAATAAAGAATTTAAGTCCCAAAATTGCATTCTTATCCCATTATATTTCAATTTAAACTCAAATAAATAAAACAAAGACTTTTCTAAACTTATTCACCATCATACTATTTATTTATTTATTTAAAGTTTAAGTCCCATGGACAAATTGAAGTATGTAAAAAAAAAAAAAAAAATATATATATACTATATTTGTTAATGTTTTTTTAATGTTCTGCGCTAATCATGCTAGAATTTATAATATTAATTGTGTGAAAAAACTTTAACTAAGATGTCAAAAAATATTTTGATTTTTATTTAAAATAAACTCTAAGGCTAAGAAAACAAGAATAATTTTTTAATTTTTTTCGTAAACTAGAAATTTTAAGTATTGACACTAAGTTTGTCTTGGTCGTAAGACAAATTAATTTTTGATTTTGATATGGCCAATAATCTGAAAAAAAACAACAACTACATAATGCTAATTTATTAAAATAAATTCGAATTTTTTCATTTAATTAACCTAAATTGAAGAAAAAAATTATTAAAATTAACCAAACTAATGCTAATATGTACATAAAGTTTAATTTCTCAGTATAAAAATAGTACGTATTAGTTCATTGAAAAAACTAAAATAAAATAAAAATTATTCTTTGCATAAAAATTGGATAAAATTGTATACACACACAATAAGATTACTAGGACCAGTCCCTAGTCCCAGTCCACGGCTCTATTTTATTTTCTCGTTAAATAATAAATTTTTTTTAATCATAATTTTTCGGTTCACACTCGTTCTCTCTCTCACTGTTTCGTCTCTCCATATCTCACGTCCTTAGCTATTTATACGAAATATTCTCTGTATTTCTTTCATTTCTAGCTTTTTAAATAAAATTTCAAAATATACTTAAATCATATGAATTTAAATTTGTTTTTATGCTAAAAAGCACCATCTGGAATAACCATTTCTAAGCCGAACAAACTGATTCTCAATTTTTTTTTGCATAGAACTAATCTGTATTTAGAAATGGCTTGTTGCACAACCATATCGCCACTGAACTCGTCGCAAAAGCGCCGCACGTCGGCCATGTTCGATTTTCCGCACTCGGCCAAGCGTCGCCGGCCACTCTCATCGACCAATCAAAGCTCAACCATGCTGACCACAACCACCAGTCTGCTCAACTCAAACAAACAAGTTCTGATCGAGCCAGA
The DNA here is from genome assembly GCA_016987375.1 of Brachionus koreanus. Lineage (NCBI taxonomy): Eukaryota > Metazoa > Rotifera > Eurotatoria > Ploima > Brachionidae > Brachionus > Brachionus koreanus. The sequence continues at coordinate 837,732 of PJRA01000493.1, read as the reverse complement.
AGAAAAAAAGCAAAGTCCGTTCCAGTCGTTGCTTAGCTCGCCAATGGACGACTGCAACGAGAGCCAAGTTAAAAACGAGTTAATGGAACGCATCAGACACGAGGCCAAGCGGCTGATTCGTCGTCGTCAAATGGGCGTCTCAAGTCTAAACATGCTCAACGTGGAAACCTCTGCTTCGGACTCAAATTTGTCCATTGAGCCCGCCTCGCCTGGCACTGACCCTAAAAGCTCGAATAAAATTAAAGCCTTGCTTGCGCACAATGACGTGCCACTTTTCTCAATGAACCAGGTTAATTTAATATGCGATAAAATGATTAAAGAACGCGAGCAGTCTATACGTGAACAATACGATAAAATTCTAGCCGAAAAGCTAAACGAGCAGTACGACGCTTTTGTCAAGTTCACTCATGAGCAAATACAGCGTCGTTTTGAGACCTCACAATGCAGCTATGTGTCCTAAATTGCCTCATTTAGACTTTTTTCTCAAATCTCGTTATAAATTTCCTTTTTCATTTCTTCATTATTACTTTTTTTTTAATCAAAAATCCCTATTTGAATGTTATCTATTTTTTTTAGCACTAAGCTTTGTTTAAAACAACGAAAACCACCATTATAACCATTATTGGCCATTTGAGGTCCATTATTTTTCAAACTTGTATAAATTAACGCAATTGATTTTAAAATAAATTGATAAATTTTATGTTACTTTGTTTGTGATCGCTAGTGACCAGCAAACGCATTGATTTGATTCAGTGATTTGGTCTCGGAATTAAAAGTATTGTCAACTGACTGGATATTGGACAAGTCAGTCTAGATTTTATAAAACTAATGTGTCAATTGTAAATATTAATCAAAGTATCGGCTTCTTTCAATCAATAGATGCTGGTCTTGAGCGTTTCGTTGTAGAAATTATTTTTAAAGTTTATTTTCGTATTTCATTCAAGTGAAAACTTTTCTTATTTTTAAAAAGGACACACTCTCAGACATACATTCATATAAAAGTATATTAAAAAAAAAATTAAAAAATTTCATTCATTAAAAAAAAAAAAAACTACTTTTTTTCTTAATTGTTATTATTTTTATTTATTGTATTTATCTTTGAAAATTTGGCAATTTTTCTTTTGAAATAAATAAACGAAATTTAGATACATTTTTTTTATTTTTTTAAACAAAATCTCTCTAAAAAGGAGAAAAGAAAAAGCTCATGCTTAAAAATATTTAGGTAAGCGCGTATAGCCGAGTGGTTTGTGTGTTAGTCATGCAAGCAGAGGATCGAGGGTTCAAAACCCACTGAGGGTGAATAAATATTCAAAATATCTGTGCAATACGGGGCGCATGTTCAAACACCTTTCATCAAAAATGGTGGACCGGTTTCGACTGGGTAGATGATCAACTCGATGCACTAGTTAGCCTCTGTCAGATCGGAGCTGTTGCTCAAAAAGGTACTTGAAAAGGAGATGAGATCCTCCCCATTATTCACTAGGATAGAATAGGGTAAAAAAAATATTTAGGCAAATTCAAAAATGCATTTTATCTTTCAAAATAAAAATTAAACAGTTTTGATTTTTACTATATTTTATTTAATACAAATTGAATTTAATGATTTAATAAATTACAGTCTTAACACAAAAACTGGTAGCCAAAGATATCTATTGAGAAATAGCTATTGTCTAACACTTGTGCTTAAAGAGAATTTTCTTTCGAGATAGAACTTTTTTATAAATAGATATTTGAATTGATGGTTTAAACTCCTGGAAGATGCAGTAAATGCAAAGAATCTAAATTGTTGAAAAGCAAAACTTGATGGTTAGATGGCAAAACAAAGAGAAGCGACTGTTACAGCACTTTAAAGTTATGCAGTTAAAACTCCCTCTATTTATTCTACTAATTTGGTATGAAAATCACCATCAATCAATTCAAATTCACGTTTTTGAATTCAGAAGACTAATTTCTTTAGATATTATTTTAAATTTTTAAAATGTTATGAATTTTCTCCACATTTCTCTAACAAAACCTTTCCTTTAAAAAATAATCAAATTATTATGAAATTTTTAAGATCTTTTAAAAGCCTTCAATAAACCTCTATTATTCATTGACTGTGTCACACAAAAATAAGGCATTTGTCAATTGAATTTATTTTTTTTTAGATAAAACTGTAACACTTCTTGTCCTAGGTCGAGAATCTCTCTTGTGTCAGCAATTAAAAAGCTGTTTAAAGCACATATTACAAAATAATGATAATAGAATAGTTTTAAGATCTTGATTAAATAATGAAAATTAAAAAAAGCATCTGAATGTATCTCAAGCGACATCAAAAATGAAGAGAAATTCAGGAAGAACAAAGATGACTTAAATAGATGTAACTTACATCTGGACAAGCAGAAATTTTCAAACATGAAATAATGAAGGAACGTGGGGATTCCTGATACTCCATGGTTAATAGAAGTTATAAGAAGCACAAAATTTATCTTGAACTCTCTAAATAAAAAACGTTTGGAAAACATTCTTTTCAGTGGATCTAATTTTTAACTTAATAAGTTATACTTCATTACAAAATTTTTAATCTAATGTAAAATATGCCAGAAAAAGAGGTAAGAAATGTTGAAAAATATTTTTTTCTAGTAATGATCAATTTTTTTGGGAAGATTTTTTGGCAAAAAAAAATTAATTTTAGCATTTTAATGTCGAGACAAAGTCCAGAATAAGTCTTATTTAATTTTTTTCAATAATTTTAGTTTGTTTGACACAAATTTTATAAAAAAAATTTTGGAATCTTTTAAAATTTAAAGTTTTTATTTTCGTTTAGTAACTCAATTTAAAATTTTTAGATTCAGATCAATAAAAATTACTAAATTAATTTCAATATGACCAAAGTAAGTTTTTCCATATTTTAAAAACAAAATATTTATTGAAAAAATTTCAATGCGTTTTTTAGCCCTCATTTTAGTGGTTAGTGATCAACAGAACTTTTGTATCAATTAAATTCGATCAAAATTTTAAAAATCGATATTTGATTAACTCTTTATTTAAGTTTTGAAACAAATAAAGGTGGCTAAAATTACTTAATAGGAACATTCTTTAAAGTTGAAGTTGTAACCGGTCCTTTTCCAGACACTTGCCATACTTTTCCCTGATAAGTAGCATTCAAATTATCATCAGTCTTCAAATCTACTTGAACTAAACCAAAAATGTTATTTTTTTGATTTATTTCTGGAGCTGGTTGACCAACAAATCCTTCAACAATAATACTATCGCCAACTTGGGCATCAGCTGGTGGAACCAAGAGTTCAACTTTTTCTGCAGTACTAGCACACAATACCATAGCTTCGGATAAAACACCTCTTAGCTTGCTTGGTTTTAAGTTGCACAACACGACAACCATTTTATTTTGCATCTAAAATAAAATTTTAACTGAAAAAACTCTTTTATTTAGTTTCTTTAGCTTACTCCTTCTAAAGGTATGTGCTTAACTAATCCACTGCAAACATTTCTGAGCCTTCCTCCTTCTCCTAGATCAATTTTTTCTACATACAATGAATCGGCATCTGGATGTTTACCAACTTCTACAATTTTTCCCACTCTAACATCCAATTTTGAAAAATCAACTTTTTCGTCAACTAAGAAAAAAAAAGTTCAACTAGAAAAATAAAAAATTATTTAATTGACCAACAAACCTGGAGCAGGAGTTTTTTTTGATTCTTGTTTAGGCTTATTTTCAGTTTGTTTAGCTGGTTTTTGTTTGCTTTCAGATTTTTTCTTTTCAGTTTTAGTTGATTCAGAAATAACAGGTTCTTTTTTTTTAATTAAAAAATGCTAAAAAAAACAAAAATAAGATATTTTCTTACGTGACGGCTGATTTTTTTCAGCATTTTCGAGTTCTTTTTTTAATTTTTCTACTTCAGTTCTTAGCTGTTCATTTTCTTTTTGAAGTTGTGTTACTTTTTCACTTACAGATGCAGGACTAGTTTGAAGTTTTATTTGTTGGATTTGTTTTTGTAATTTTTCAATAAGTTCTTGAGCTTGAGCTGAACGCTTTTTTAGTTCTTCGACAGTTAGAGTTTGTACCATTTTTTTGTCTATCTTTGCTAAATTGGTCGCTTTTAAATAGGTCGATCTAAACAAAAGAACATTAAATTTTGGACATATTCTCTCAACAATAGTTCGTATCTGCTGATTCATTTGAATTTTTCTATATTGGCTAATTAGATTTCAATTAAGAAAATTTAATAAGAATGACAATATTTGGAAATAAATGCAAATTTTTGTTTATTAAATGAAATGCTGCAATCGTAGCATGTTAGTTGAAATTGACAATTTTTTCTCTATCAATGTACTAAAAGGTAAAAAAGATTTGCAATGAATAGCTATTAACTTGAATAATAGCAATAAAATATTTGAAAATGTGCATAAATTTTGGTATTGATTCCAAATGCTTTAGAAAACCATTAAAATTTTTTTTAATAATTTCAATCTTTTTTAAGATAGAGTAAAAAATTCAATAAATTATAAAAATTGAAAATTAGATCGAGTTTT
>PJRA01000493.1:802802-832727 GCA_016987375.1 Brachionus koreanus | reverse complement strand
TAATTTTCGTGTTACAAAAAAAAAATAAAAAATTAAAAGCTAACAGAATTTTTTTTTAATTTTTCTTTGGGTAGCTTATTCTTTGAACAATTTTCACCAAAGACCAGTATTAATTAGAAAAGCATGATTTTTTCTTTATCTTTTTGTGACAGCTTCAGAATCTATTTCAATAACTATGTTAACAATGAAATTTTTATTCCAATAAACAAAGCTACAAAAACTTTTTATTTTTGTTATTTATTGCCAAATTAGTAAAAGTGACAGGAGCAAAGAATCATTTCATTTCATTAAAAGCTGTTTATTACTCAAACTTTCGGTTATTAATTGTTTTTGTTAAAATTATTTTTTATTCAAATTAATATACTAAATATTGGTAAGCCAATTTTGCATTTATTAATTAATTTTAATACAGTGGTGATTCGCCACATGGATACTGTCAAATTTTAAGTTACTATTTATATTTTAAGTTATTTTAAGTTTATTTTAAATTACTTAAAATATTCTAAATAATTGTAAAACCAAAAAAGGTCAATTTAGTTAATGCAATTTTTTAATTAAAGAAGCTTGGAATAAAGCACAAAATTGCCTTAAAATGGAATTGTCTTTTTTGGTTTTAAAAATATTTACAGTATTTTACGTAATTTTCCATATATTTACTATTTTTTAAATAAGTGATTTTACGTAAATTTACATGAAATGGAGATCATTCTTTTATTTTTTTAGGGTATTTAAATTATTTTATTTTATTAGAGCAAAAAAAGGCTTTTTTTTGAATATAAAAACCGAGAGCGGTTTTTTAGCTAAGTAAAATTTTTAATCGAATTCTGTAAAATATTTATTTAATTATCAGTCAAATTTTTGGAATTTTTTTAATCATAAAATTATATTTCAATTTGCCCATGGGATTTAATTTCAAATTGAAAAAACAAATAAAATTTTTCTCTAAATAAAAGAAAAATTACTTTTCACAACATTAGACCTCATCTTGACTATGCTGTAAAAGTTTGGAACTCTCTAGATAAAAATGGTATGAAAAAACTTGAAAAGGTACAAGAAAGAGCAACAGATTGGTTCCTCAACTGAACTCTCTTTAATAAGCATAAGATAAAATAGAATTTATGCACAAAAATTCGGGTCTGCACATACAGTATTAGGGAGGTACGCGAAACATTTTTTAGGAACAGAGTTGCAGATCATTTAAACAAGCTGAATAGTGAAGTAATTGAAGCAAAGACAATAAATGGCTTTAAAGCGCGGTACGACAAGTTTATTACAGCACAAAAAAGTTAAAATAGCTTAAGGTATAAACTTTTTCCTCTTAGTAAGAATTCAACATATTGTAGCTCAGCAATAATAATGATAAAATAATTTAGAAAAAAAAAATTTGCAAAAAAAAACAACCACAGAGGTAAATGCGCAGATCTGAGCATTTAAATTAAATAAAAAATTTTTATTCAAATAAAAAGTAAAAAAATTAGAAAATCAAATTTATATTTACACTCTCAAGATAAAACTATTTTTAATAATCATGAAAATTATTTCAAAAAAGTTAAATTTTCAAACATTTGGCAAATTAGTTTTTCTTCACCAGAATTTTCTTCAATAATGGTCTCATTAATAACTGAAGTTTTATTATCATCTATAAAAAATGAATCATTAAAATTAATTTCGCTCAAAAGCAATTGTCGATTTTCAAAATATTCATTTATCGGGACGAAATTTTCTAGTTCATTTTTTGGCAAACTAACACTTTTTATGATACATGTATTTAGAGCCTGATTGCTTTTTTCCAATTTAAAATCAAACAAAAACCAGCGTCCCAACAGACAGTACCTGAATGCGTTCTCTATCAAATCAGTCCACTTTTCAGCTGATTCAGCAATACTCATTTTGTATCTACCAAAATCAAAATAGTAGCCAATTTTAAACTTGTTATTTAATACTTATAAAAACTATTTGCATCAACACCGAAGAAAATTTCAACCGGTTTACCGAACCCGGTGCATTTTCTATAATCGACAAAATTTGAAATTTCAAAATTTAGCTTAAATCGGTGTCTAACTTTTAGAAATTCTTCATTACAACTATTACAGCTCCATCTAATAATCCATTGATTAATATTTCTTAATCTTAAATAATTAAGCTACAAACTTTTTTCGCCCGCTCACAAAAAACACCTTTTTATAACAGTTGATGCAACACGGATAAGTAAAATCGGTTGATTTGATGCCAATAATTTGGTACAATTTGAATCCAATTTTTTCGTTCATTTAAAATATTTAAAATAAAATAAAAAATTATGTAAATTCAATTTTTTTTCTCTAATTCTGTACATGTCAGACTTAAATTTCTTTTTGATTTGCTTTCTAATTCCGCTCTATTTGAAGCAATTTAGCTCTGTAAAAAAAAGCTTAAAAGAATTCTAAAAAGATTTGAGAAAAAATTTTCAATTTTAAAAAAAATGGGTAGAATAAGAAAGCCTACACCGAGAAGAACAACATCAACCAAAATTAAAGAATCCAGTCCGCCAAAAGAGGAACATGACTCATCAAGCGACCAAAGCGAACAGCCAATGTCATCTTTCATGCAAGAATGTGAACACGTGTTTGCCACAACCGATTTATATGCTATTTTAAATTTAGAAAAAGACAAAGCTACTTCTAATGACAGTAAATTATAGCCAAGATTTAAGAAAAAATTTTAAATAAATTTTTTAAGTTAAGAGAGCTTATTACAAACTATCATTGAAATTTCATCCCGATAAGATTGCTGATGAGTCTAAAAAGCATGAATCGAAAGAAAAATTCCAAATTTTGGGAAAAGTCTACAGCATATTGAGCGATGATGAGAAGAAGAAAATCTATGACGAAACAGGCTGTGTGGATGGTGAAGACGAGTTTTTTGGAGCTAATGTGAAAGATTGGGAGGCCCATTGGAGAAACATGTTCAAAAAAGTAACAAGCGAAGATGTAGACAAATTTTTTGAAAAGTACACAAATTCGGACGAGGAGAAAAACGACTTGTTGAAATTTTACACAAAACATGAGGGAAATATGGATCTTATACTTGAGGAGATGTTTTCTCAAGATTTGATCGAGGACGAACCTCGTTTTAAAAAGATTATAAGCGAATCGATTGAAAACGGTGAGGTTGACGCTTATGAAAATTTTACCAAGGAGAACAAAAAAAAGGCCTTGAAGCGTAAGGCAAAATTTGAAAAAGAGGCCGAAGAGGCCGAGAAAGTGAGAAAAGAAATGGGCATTGATGAGAGTCAAGACGGTTTGCGTAAAGCAATATTGGCCAGACGAGAGAAAGAATCAAGCAGTTTTCTTGATCATTTGACAAAAAAGTATTCCAAAAAAGGAAAAGCTCCGAAGAAAGAAGATCAGGAAAGTGAAAATGAAGAGAGTGAAAGCGAAGAAGAATCGGAACAAGAGGAATTTAGTCGTAAGACAAAAAAGAAGTCTCCTATTATTAAAAATAAGGGAAAAGTCAACGCTAAAGGGAAAGCAATACAGAAAAAAGTTAAACGATTGTAAAATAGTATATTAAAATCAAATGGATCAAAGTGAATTTAATAGTAAATTTTTATATTTGTAAAAATTCAATTGCCTAATAATTAATATTTTTTGCTTAATTAATTAAAAATTAATAAAATTCAATATGTATTTTTGAAAAATTATTATTTTTGTTTAAATAAACTAAAGAATCTTCTCAAGACAAATTTTATTTTATTATAAAAAATAAAACAAGTGACTAGTCTCAGAAAAAAAGTCGTTGTGTTCAGTTCGTATTTGGTACGGTTGAAAAACCAAAAATGCCACTCCTCAAATCGGTGAAAGTGAAGTCTCCTGTTCGAATAGAAAAACTTTTTTAGAAATAAAAATTAAAAAATCCAAAATTATAATAATATGAAAAAAATTTTATCTAAAATATACGCGAACATTCAATAAACTTCTTGTTTTTTTCGAGAAAACACTTTTCTTAATCTTTAAAAAAAAATTATAAATAATAAATTTTTTCTAGAATCAGCTAGATAACTGAGCTTTCATATAAATAAATGTGAAAAAATATTATTCAGAATAAATTTTAAAAAAGTTAAACATATTTAAAAAAAGAGTTATTTTAACAAAAATGTCTTTAATTCCACACATGTTTCCAAGATCAATGTTTGACATGGATCTTTGGTCTCGACCATCAAGTCTTGACTTTGGTCCATCAACATTGGATTTATTTGATCCATTTGACGAATTGGATCACATGATGAGCCGAAATCTTAGATGGCTAAATAGACCTGATTTTTTCAATGAATTTTTGCCATCGGTACCAAAAGTTCCTCAAAAATATCGAATCAAAGTTGACTGTAGAGGCTATTCGGCTGACTCGTTGAAAGTAAAAGTATCAGATGATAAGCAAAAATTGATTGTAAGTGGAAAAGAAGGTGAAAATAAAACAAATGATGAAGATTATCACATAAGAGAATTTAAGAAAAGCTACAATTTACCACCAAATGCCGAAATTGATAAAATGGTCAGCTTTTTAGCTTCAAATGGTCAATTGGTCATTGAACTTCCACTCAAATTTGACCAAGAAAAAGCCACTCTAAACAAAGAGGACTTTTTTCCAAGGATTGTTGACAGTTCAAATGGTCAAAAACAAGTCGAAATGAATTTCTCTGTACCAAGTAACATAGATCCATCGAAAGTAAAAGTAACATGCAAAGATAGAGATGTAATCATACAAGCTGATGATAAACAAGAGAGACCAGATGGTATTTCTCAAATGAGTTATTACAGACGAACAACATTGCCCGAGAATACAGATTTCAATTCAGTAAAATGCCATTTGGACAAAAACATGCTTTCATTGAAAGCCGATTTAACTAATGATCACATAACATCACATCGTCAAATACCAATTGAAATGAAAAATTGTCATAAATCAGTAGAAAATAATTAGATTAATTATTTTTTCTTGGTTAATTTTATTGTATTAAATTTATTTTTGGAAATTTTTTTAAATAAATATTAGAAAAATAAAATTAAATTTTTTTGTAATTTTAAATCAAAACTAATGAAAGCCAAAAAGAAATTCATTTTTTATTTCTAATTCAATTAATTCATCATCAAAAAATTTTACATCATCCAAATAAAAATCTCCATAGCTATCACCATTCCAATTACTCTTTCCAAAATAGCAATTAGATCTGTTAGTAATTGCAGACAGATTATTTATTCCAGTATCTTTATATGCTTCGAGATTTCCATTAATGTAAATTGACATTTTACCTTCTTTTTGTACAAAGCCTAAATGATACCATTTAAATAATCGAAGAGGAGTTTTTATTTCAATTATCATTTTCAATTTCTTTTGACTATTATTAATTACGAATTTTAATCTGCGATTATGATCTGATAAGCTTATGATTATATTGTTTGAGTCTCCACTGCCAAAGTCTAACAATCGCTGCCATTTTTGATAAGATTTTATCATTACCCAACTAAGTATTGTGTATGCTTTTCCAAAATAATTACCACCTGGAATTATTGTATAGCTTTGAGTTATATTTAATACTGAATTAGAACTATCAAATCGATTTCGACTATATGTGACCATGGTTAATACATACATGTGTTTCGATCCAACCAAATCTAAAGCCTGCCTATTTTCTATAGGCCAATAATTAACTAGTTTTGCTCTTAAAAAGATTTAAATTTTACTAAAGTCTTTATTTTTTTATTTTAATAAACCAACTTTCTTTGTTTTAATTTTTCATAAATCACCTGACTTGAACTTTTTCTTAAATAATATCCAGCATAAATTGAATATAATAAGCAATTTGTATCATTGTGCGAAACAAACGCGCAAAATTCATTTTGATTACAGAAAAAAAGACATTCTAATCTTAAAAGAGTGACCAGTTTACTGATAATTAGTTGAGTGTCTGTTTCTTTAATTTCAGAATTTATTGCCATAAAATTATTTTCATTTTTAACTTGAAGAAATATATTTTGATATATTTAAAAAATAATTGCTAAATTACTTGCTGAAATCTGCAATGTACACAATATTACTAAAATAGTAAGCCTCATTTAAGCTTTTAACCTTTTTTTTTAAAAAAATTTTTTTTGAATGAATTTATTTTTCAAATAAAAATCTGTTTATTTTATTATTTTCATTTTTTGTCTAATTTTGCTAAAACCTATTATCAATATCAAAATTTTTATTTCCAGAAACTTTTATATTTAATTTTATTGAAGTATGCAGGCTATTAATAAAAAAATTCATCATGATATTTCCATTGTTAAAAAAAAACATTAAAAATAAAGTTAAGAAATGATATTCAAAATTAATTAAAAATAAAAAAATAAGAAAACAAGAAATAAAAAACAGGCTTTATAATTAGTGACTTTTTATTTGACTAGTTTATTTTTAATTACTAGTTAATATTATTTCTCAACCTTAGTCCTAAAGTTTTCTATAACAATGGAATTACTTAAAGACAAGATTTTTTTGATTGCATGTTAATTTAAATATAAAAATAATTATTTTTATTTTGGATATAAATATTTTGACAATAAAATTAGGTTTGAATAAGTTTTAAGACAAAAAAAGAATAAAATATGAAAAAACTTAATTAATGGTTTTTTTTCATTTGACGATTAAATTTCTTGTGATCATTAGTTTTTATTTAGAACAAAAAAGAAATATAGTTTTTGTTTTTAAAAATTTATTTAAATAAATTCTCTAAAATACATTTAATTTTTTAATATACAATAAAAATAACCAAAAAAATTCTTTAACTTATTTAAATCGGAATGTGATTTTGACAAGAATGATTATAATTAAGTGCTGAGTGTGTCCTGAATCAACAGAGTGCGAGAGAAGGTATGAGAAGCAGCTAAGATCAAGATATAAAGAACTAAACAAGGAGGAAGAGAGTAATAAAGAAGAGAGGCATTACATATGAGGAATCCGAGGAAATAAGTTTCGTAGAATTAAACAGACAGCAACAAAAACAGCAGAAAAGTAGAAATTTTATTGTAAAAGAAAGATTAAGAAGAATTTAAAAATTAAAATTAATTATACAATTAATGATAAAAAAATAGTTAAGTGTAATTGTGGATGTTTTTTTAGCCAAAAAAATAAAACTTTTGGGTGGCCTTTAGTAAATTAAATATCAGGTAAAAAAAGAAAGCTTTAAGAAAGCTGAAAAAAAACTTTCACTTCAAAAAAAACTCCTCTTCGATTATTTAAATGGTATCATTTAGGCTTTGTACAAAAAGAAGGTAAAATGTCAATTTACATTAATGGAAATCTCGAAGCATATAAAGATACTGGAATAAATAATCTGTCTGCAATTACTAACAGATCTAATTGCTATTTTGGAAAGAGTAATTGGAATGGTGATAGCTATGGAGATTTTTATTTGGATGATGTAAAATTTTTTGATGATGAATTAATTGAATTAGAAATAAAAAATGAATTTCTTTTTGGCTTTCATTAGTTTTGATTTAAAATTACAAAAAAATTTAATTTTATTTTTCTAATATTTATTTAAAAAAATTTCCAAAAATAAATTTAATACAATAAAATTAACCAAGAAAAAATAATTAATCTAATTATTTTCTACTGATTTATGACAATTTTTCATTTCAATTGGTATTTGACGATGTGATGTTATGTGATCATTAGTTAAATCGGCTTTCAATGAAAGCATGTTTTTGTCCAAATGGCATTTTACTGAATTGAAATCTGTATTCTCGGGCAATGTTGTTCGTCTGTAATAACTCATTTGAGAAATACCATCTGGTCTCTCTTGTTTATCATCAGCTTGTATGATTACATCTCTATCTTTGCATGTTACTTTTACTTTCGATGGATCTATGTTACTTGGTACAGAGAAATTCATTTCGACTTGTTTTTGACCATTTGAACTGTCAACAATCCTTGGAAAAAAGTCCTCTTTGTTTAGAGTGGCTTTTTCTTGGTCAAATTTGAGTGGAAGTTCAATGACCAATTGACCATTTGAAGCTAAAAAGCTGACCATTTTATCAATTTCGGCATTTGGTGGTAAATTGTAGCTTTTCTTAAATTCTCTTATGTGATAATCTTCATCATTTGTTTTATTTTCACCTTCTTTTCCACTTACAATCAATTTTTGCTTATCATCTGATACTTTTACTTTCAACGAGTCAGCCGAATAGCCTCTACAGTCAACTTTGATTCGATATTTTTGAGGAACTTTTGGTACCGATGGCAAAAATTCATTGAAAAAATCAGGTCTATTTAGCCATCTAAGATTTCGGCTCATCATGTGATCCAATTCGTCAAATGGATCAAATAAATCCAATGTTGATGGACCAAAGTCAAGACTTGATGGTCGAGACCAAAGATCCATGTCAAACATTGATCTTGGAAACATGTGTGGAATTAAAGACATTTTTGTTAAAATAACTCTTTTTTTAAATATGTTTAACTTTTTTAAAATTTATTCTGAATAATATTTTTTCACATTTATTTATATGAAAGCTCAGTTATCTAGCTGATTCTAGAAAAAATTTATTATTTATAATTTTTTTTTAAAGATTAAGAAAAGTGTTTTCTCGAAAAAAACAAGAAGTTTATTGAATGTTCGCGTATATTTTAGATAAAATTTTTTTCATATTATTATAATTTTGAATTTTTATTTTTTTTTAAAAAAATGAGAATTTTTTTTATCTTTTTTGTTGTTATTTCAAAAATTCAATCGAAGATAATTATTTTTTTAAAAAATAATTAAAAATTAATGGAAATTTATTGTAAATTAATGCAAAAATAATAAAAAAACATCAAAATTTTAAACAATTAATAAATCTGTTTTACTTAATTCTTTAAAGACTTTTCACTTCACTGTTCAATAATGGTATATAAAAGTCATCCATGTTCGGATAAACCAATAATTTTTGGAACTCGAGTCTCAGCTTATCGGCTATAAAATCCGATATAGCCGAATAGGAAACTTCAGTTTCACCCACTTGCGGAGTGGCAACAAGATCCATTATTGGTTTTTTAACAAATCCGTACCATATACGGTCTGAAGGATGAGGAGGTATGTTTAATGCAACGGTTCCAGTCACTCGTTTTATCTCCACATTTAGAAGCAGCTGACAATTAGACACATTTTCCATGGCTTTTTTTATAAAGTTCATTTCAGCTGCTTTTTGAAAATAATTCGATGCCGCAATTTTATTTACCATATTTAGTAATTTTTTGCTAGGATTTACGCTTGAAAAAAAAAATTTAATTTAAAATCGATTTTTTTTTTCTCATTTTATAATAAAAAAAAATTAGGTTTTAGTAATAAAAAAAAGCTGTTAAGATGAAAATTTTAAATTGTTATTTTAAGCTAATGAATAATGGAGTAAATTTTTTTCGTTTTTTTTCTACCCTTCCCCTCAACCACTATTTTTTTTGTAAAAAAAAAATTAAAAAATATAAAAGTAATCAAATATTGAAAAAAAAACATTGAATTTCCGGGTTGTTCCTAAATTACGCAACCAGAATATACAAAAGTACGGAATGGATAAAACCGAACATAAGTTAAAAAAAATGAATAAAATTTTTTTAAAAATTAATTAACTGGTATATAAAAATTAAAATTTAAAATATTTTTTCTTTTAACGTTTTTTAAAAAAAATTTTTTGAAATCAACAAAGATATCTTGATAACTTTTTCTTTATTTTTCGAAATTAACATTCATTACTCTATAGGATTGCAATTCCGGTTGAACTATAAGCATATATTTTCAGTTAATTCTTTATCAGTAACTAAAACACTTCAATTTTGAATCATTGGAAAATTTTTTTTCTAAATTCTAAAAAAGTCCAAGGGAATAAAATGCAATTTACGATCATGGGAATAAAATGCAAAAGATACACACATCAATGATTACTGGTTCATTTTTAAGCAAGCAATGAGTAAACAATAATACAGAAATATAAAAACTCCCCAAATTAAAAGTTGTATAAAAGATAATAACTGTTTAATCAGTAAATTAATCAAGTTATAATAATAAAATAAAAAAAGAGTTTTAATGTTTTTTATTCTCCAATATTTTGACTAATTAGACATTTGATTTTTATTCTATTTGAATTCTTGTTTAAAACTAATTCAAATTTTGGGCTCAAAATTAGATTTAAAACCGTTTTCGATTAATTATTATTTTATTATTTTGAATTTTATTTTAACTTTAGAAAAATAAGTTATCTTCAGATAAGTTCTTCATTTTCAATATAAATTGCATACACAATCTGCATTTTTTTTTAAGAATTCGGAATCCCAAAATTAACTCAAGCCGAAATGAACTGAAATTAAATTAACTAAATTGGTTAACCAATGCTTGGTCGACCTAAATTGCCAAATTTGACTTACCAAAACTAATTGAAATTACTTGAAAACTAAAAATAATCCAAGTATGCATTTTTCTGTTTTATTAAAGCTTGAAAATGATATTTGGAAGCTAAAAATTGAAAGTGAGTGTCTTTTATTCTCAAAATTCAACATTCGAATTTTTGAAAAATCAATTCAATTTAGGTTCAAGATCAAGATCAAAATATAGTCTTTATTGAGAATCAATTAAAGAGTAAATTTTATTTTATTCAAGAATTAAAGTCATAATATTGTACTTTTAAATTTTGAACTCAAAATTTTTAAAATTTAAAAAAATATAAAATATTTTTACACAATTGAATTTGGGCTAAAATTTGGTCGATCAAAATAATCGATCTTGGCAAACCATAAATTAGTTTGAACTGCCTGAAACTTGTTAAAAATGGCTGGCTATTAAAATAAAGAACTTATCCGTGATAAAAATTACATATTTTTCTAAAGTTTGAATAATAATTGATTGAATGAAAAATTTTTTGTTTGCATCATTCATTTTTGTTTTCGATTAAAATTTTTTATGATCTGACTTTTTTTTAAGCAACTAATTAGAACAAAAAAATAAAAAAAAATTTTTTCAATTGAATATCTAATATTCAATTTAGAGACTGCCAAATTTGAAAAATTATAATTTTTAATTAAAACTAAATCATATTTACGTTTCTACAAGTTTATTTTCATCATCCGAATGAATGTATTCATCGCCCGATGATTCAGGACTGTCCTCCTCAGATGAATTCTCAATGGCCGGATTATGCTTGCGATCCGGCCTAGATTCTCTTTTAAATTCTGATTCATCAGCCTTTAGCTTCATCAAATTAAGCTTGGTTGCCAGGCTCATTTGAATGCTGCCATTATAATCAATGTCTAAATGCACCCATAGGCCTTTGTCGTCATACCAAGGCTCACTCACTTGCTTAATTAGTGGCACTACACTTCCCAAATCCACTCCTGTCACATGCAGCCCCTCCATAAAATACGGCATTCTAATTTTGTTTAATTTGTTCTGAATTTTGGTCCGTACTTGTCCAATCCAGAAGGGATTATGAAAAAAATCTGCAAAAACTCGAATGAGAAATGTGTTCATAAATGTCAGCGACGAGTCGTACATATAGCTTGACTCGGTCTGCGTTTCAGCATTCAAATTTGCTTCTTCACTTTTATCATTCTCTTCATTTTTTTTATTCTCTTCCTCTACTTTATAAACTATTTTATCATTTACAACATCATATTTAAAATTTAAGCTATTCTGGGATATCAAACGCTTTGGCATTTCAATTAATGTTGAATTTCGGTAATGCTCACTACTTGGCAATTGTTTGGCCGATGCTTTTTTGAACAAATTGAACCATTCTTCTTTTTCGCGGTCAGTTCTGGCAAAAAGTATGAGCTCATTGAGTACATTCAAGTCGCTTTTATGGTTCAAAAGCCTGCAATTTTTAATGCAAATCGGATATTTTTTGGACCAGTACCGTTTGCGGCATAGCTGACTGGGCAAAAGCGACACTTGGCTGCCTTCAAGCTCAAATATTCTCAAGTCATTTAGTTGTACATGACCGATTTTTTCATCAGCAAACGCGCGTTTTGGCACCCGTGAAGAGCTAATCTGCAGTCGCAGGTAGCTACCGTCTAGATTAAGATAGACCGAACGAGTTTTGTTTATAAAATAGCTTTGTGGTGAATAGCTTTCTCTCAGCTCGTTCATCCAACCCTTGTAAACACCGTCAAAATTTTTGTTCTCTTTTCTAATTGCAGATTGAATAAGAAATTTTTTTAAATTTATTTCATTTTGGTCACTGTTTTGCTCTTGACTATTTGCACATAAATGCTTTACTAAATCAAACCTGAGCATTAAGTAAAAAATAGAACCACAAGCACTAATACCACTCAATAGTCCAATAATAAAAATAAACAAACTGTAAGAAATGTATTTGAAGATAGAGATGACTAAAATGCTTAAGGCCAGAATGATAGATGGTGTGAAAAAATTTTGGTTTGAATTTTCAGATGAATCGATGGTTGAAGTTTGAGGTAATGCAACATCTGTTTGGTGTAAGTCTGCAATTGGAGAATCCATGAATGAAGTCTCTTGAACAGTGGGACTGGGCTGGGCGGAGTCAATTGTACTCAATGGCGCATTTAAACTTATTGACTGTACTAAAGCTTTTTTCGTTTGTATGTGAATTTCGCTCTGTGATTTTTCAAGCTTGTGCTCTGGTAGAAAAACATCGTTGTCTGATATCGAAGGGGCTTCTGGTGAATTTTCCTGTTCAATCATTAGTTTGGACAGGGAAATTGAAGGCTTAGATCCTGACGAAAGTTTTTTTTCGATGTTGCTTGCAAACGTGTTGATCAGCTTTGACGTTGAATCTTTGCGATTTTTTTTAAATTTTTCCAAAAAGCTCTGTGCCAGCTCGCCTGCATTTGAGCCCAAAGACTGAGCTAAGCTTTCTTTAATCGAACTCATTTAATTTCAAAAATATTAAATTATATTTCAAATTATATGAAAGAGCTCATTTGTTTTTTTTTATTAAAATTTATTATAATTTATTTAATGAATCTAAATGACAAAATTTTAAAGCTTTTTTCTTAAAAAAGAGTTATTTCTAAATCGATTTTTTTTGAATTTTACTTTTTTGAATTTTTCTTTTTCGAATTATTTTATTACTTGATATTTAAAAATAAAAATTTATATTTCTTATTAATATTTTTGAAATTTTTTTTGGGAAACAAATGGGTTTGATAGTTAATAATAAATTAAAGTAATCTGACAAAAAAATTCTATTGACATAAATCCCTGAAGAAATAAAAGACAAATTTTCGTTCAAGAAAAAAACTTTTGCTGCTTTGCTATCACAATTTTTATGAAAAAATAAAGTCATTTAAATAAAATAGCTCTAAATTGAAATAATATAAAATCTTTGAAAAATGTCAAGGTTTTATCTTGATGTTGAAAAAAAATTTTTTTTGCGATGAATAAATAAGGCTGATTTCGAATTACGAATTTCAAACCAATTTTAATTTAATTTGTTTAACAAAAAAGAGAAAAATGAATGCCAATTGAAATGACAAATGTTTTTTATCGAATTTTTAAAAAAAAAATTAAAAAAAATTAATTTTTTTCAGTTTTTATTTTAGTTTATCCAATTTAGTCAATTTTTTACATTAACTAGTAAATTGTAATCAATAATTATAACTATTTGAATAAACCATTTAACTGTTTATTTAGCAAAAATATTTGAAAACATTTTTTTTGATTTTTCCGTCATTTCTAAAATTTAAATTAAATTACAAACCTTTAATTTAAGAAAATCTTAAAAATTAAATAACATAGATAAAAATTGTATAAAATAATGATTTTAAATTTTACTTTTACATTTATATGAAATTTTTATAAAAAATATAATAAATATAATTTTTTAATTTTTTCAAATGAAATTATTATTTTTAAAAATGGCAAGAAAAGAGACTATGCAAACGGCATAATAAATTGAAAAGATTTCATTTCACAAAATTTAATTGAATTAGACTGTTCAAATGGCTTGAAGTTCCATACAAGTTGACAAGAAGCACTTTAGATGAAGAAAATTTGAGTTAAAAATAACAAACACAATATAATTTATTGATTATTTAATTAATAGACATCTTAGTAATAATTAAAAATTCTTAAGTTAATCTTATATTGTTAAATTTTTTTTCGTTGATTAAGGAAAAAATAGTTCCTTGTTTTTTAAAACAAAAAATTATAGAATATATTTGAAATATAGAAAAAAAACGCTAATCGTTGCTTGGAAATAAATAACAAGAATGATTTGAACCCTCCTATATGCATCGATGAGCCTGCAGTTGCCCTATTGACTTAGATTTAGCATGAATTGATGAATTTCAAAAAATTTTTTTTTAAATAAATTACCGTTAAATTTATAACTGTATTAAGATACTGCTATGTGAAAATTTTTTAATTTTTTTTTTAATAATTTTGTATATGGGGCTAAAAAAAATAAATAATAATAATAATTTCAAAAAAATAAAAAAATGAACAAAATTTTCATTTTCTTTCTAATTTATTGAAGTGTGTCAGATAAAAATGATACTGAATTCAGACTAATTTTTAATTACTAAAATTCAAAAAAATTTTCAGATCGTAGCAGATTAAAAAATAAAATTAAATAAATACTCAATTAGCGTAAAAATTGAAATTTTGCGTAAATAAGCGAAAAATTTTAGATTGAATCACCTTTTTATATTTTCAATTTTTAATTTTATTCTTTAAAAATATATTTTAAAATTTATATTTAATATTTTACTTTTATTATTGCCACTAATGACCATTAGCTATAAATAATAAAAGCTGTAAAATAATAATGGATGTAAAATTTATTATTTATATTGTATTATTTATTAAATTATTGAATTGAACAATAAAATTTTAATCTGGTAATAATTTATTTAGAGATATAGATTATCAATTGTTTTTAGCTTTTTTTAAATTTCTAGGAGCCAAATCATCATTCATCAATCATCATCATGCAGTAGCCTCTGTGTCAGATCGGAGCTGTTGCTCAAAAAGGTACTTGAAAAGGAGATGAGCTCCTCCCCATTATCCACTAGGATAGAATAGGGTTTAAAAAAAAAAAAATCATCATTCAAGTAAAACTCGAAATACTCCTAAATAATGACCATGATTGAATTATTTATTCACTGTAGAAGTAACTAATTGATTTAGATTCTTCAACTTCTATTGCACTATCTAAATCAAAGCAATCAATATCATGTTGCAGTAAATTATTAATTATTACAAAAAAGTTCTAAAAAAAATTCACATTTTACAAATTTACAAATTATTATTAATCAATTTCTGAAAATTTGGGCAGGTTTTTTTATTTGTTGAAATATTTAGGCTGGTAATAAATATTATTATTTATGATAATAAATATTATCATGTTAACTTAGAAATTGTTTGCTTTTCTACAGCAACATTTTACAATTGATTTATAGCTTTGCAGATTTGATTTGTTCAGCTCTTGTGTCAAATATTCACCATCTACATCTTCAAGTTTTAATACATCATTAATTAAAATTGACTTGGCTCTATTCTACTAATTTTTTTCAATCAAGCTAACAATTTCACAAATACAGTTTCTTTATTCAAGATTTGAAGTCGATAAAAATTGTAAAAAAAAAATCCTTAATTCTAGTTGCATAACATAGACTAAGAAGGAAATAGTCAATAAAACAAGTTTTTATGATTTTCTTTCTAGAATTAGGAGTAATACAAAAGACAATTCTACCACCATTTGAAGGGATAAACTGAATAAAATGGTTAATATCAATATTAAAATCAAATTCCTTGGAAGATACATGATAAAACTTCTTAGTCGGATCGTCATTTTCCAAAGAAAGTGACCTCTTTAATTAAATACTTGGACCTTTTAAGTAATTGCTTATGAATGTCTAGATTGAATCCTTCACATCAATACATTTTTATCGGATTTGGATGAAAAAATTGATCGATAATGGAACAACTAATTTTAAAAATTACATCATCATTTCTTAAAAGATTCTCCATTGATTATCAAGCTTAAACCAACTTCTTATTATTTTAGTATCATTTTTTGTAGCCGGAAAGACTCCGTAAGCACCAATATTTCTTCCATTTTTAAGTCACAAATATGAAAGATTTTACAAAAGACCATTTTTTTTGTACTGAATAAAATATTCTCTGGAATATATTATTTGAACTTTTCTGACAATATAAATTCAGTTGTATTTTTACATGTATCGTTAGCGATTTTAGATGAATCAGAAAACTCACATAATAAACTCTTTAATTTTGATATCTCTAATAAAGTTTGATTTACGATTTATCTTTGATTCATTTAAATGTGACTAGCATGTAAGGCTACCTCTAAGAATGAGAATATTTTTTGAAAGAGGAGCTTGTCCTCTAGCTTCTGATTGATTTAAATGGAGTTTTGTATAATTTTAATGACTACTAAATGATGTTGACTAATCCATATAAATAAATTTTGATTCTTCAGATTCAGTGTTTTCTTTTGAAAAAAATTAAACTTTAACTTCATCTGAGATCTTGTCCATTATGCCAACAGAAAATTAATTTTCCTGAATATCTTCTATAATTGATTCCTGAATGTTTGAAAAAACAAGGGCTTGAAGTTTCAACTAAAAGTTGATCATTAACTACTGTAAATAAAATAAAGTAGCTAAAATAAGTAACTCAAAATATCTCTGCAATACGGGGCGCATGTTTAATCCCTTTCATCATAAATTGGGGGATCTGTTTCGACATGGTAGTAATTGCGGTATATATGATTAATTCGATGCAGTAGCCTCTGTGTCAAATTGAAGCTGTTAATATACCTGAAAAGGAGATCAGCGTCGCCCCATTATCCGTTAGGATAGAATAGAGTCAATTATTAAACTTCAAACTAAATAAAAAATAATTTATACATTTATAAGAATAATTTTAAACAATACTGATGAACAGCTTTAAGATTAAGAGGTCTATGGTCTCTTTATTTATTTAATAATGAAATTGATTTTTACAGATTTTGTTTAAAAAATTCAAAAAAATTTAATTTAATGTTTTGCTTTTTTAAATATTTTGTTAATGATCAATTATATATATTTTTGTTATTAATTTGTAAACATCATATATCTTAAAACTTTTTTAAATAATCATATTTATAAAATTTATTTAGAATGGTTTCAAACATTTGTCTTTAATTTCTCTAAACCTGTTTATTTTATTTTTTTGTTTTTCTTTTTTAACATCGCCTTAAAGACATTCATTGAAATAAATAATAATAGGAATAATAATTTAGGACCCATAGAATAAAAAGCATATTTTTTTTCTAATTGTTTATTATCTTAAGGGAGTATTATAAGCTATAAAAAAATCTAGGGGCAATTAGTGAGATTTAGAAAATTTTTAATTTTATTTTAAGTGTTTTTGATCACGTAAATTTGTGATTTCAACCAATATAATTAGTATGCTAAATTATCTTAAATTTAAGGATCAAAAAAAAATCTTAGCATCTATAGATAAACAAGCTGGCGATCTTTAATGGGATGAATACCTGGGGTAAAGCAGTAAATAATGACTTGTTTGAAAAATTTTTAAATTTTCATATCTTTTGAATGGATTTTTCAAATTAATTTATCTTTTTTGAATTATGTAGATTTTAAAATTTTCTTTAAAAAATTCTTTTAGTTTTTTTATGAAATATTTATGAATTAAAAAAACCTGAAAAATGCTTGGTGCTTCTAGTGTTAAAAAATCATTTTGCAAAATGTTTGCTGATACAAAGTTTGTATCATAAAAAGATTCAAAATGAGTACAAGAATAAAAAAAGTGTAAAATTAAGCAAAATCAAAATATTTAAAAAGTTTATAAAAACCTCATAGTTCTTCTGGTGTAAAGTTCACTTTTTTTTATATTCAATTCTAATGGCCTTTAATAAAATATTTTTTAGTATTTCAAATAGAAAAAAAAAAAAAGAGAATGATCTATAGCCTACGTAGACTATAGACAATCAATTCAATAATGTCGGTAGAATTTAACTAAAAGACATAAAAAGTCTACAATCTCCTGCTTTGTCAATTTAGTTTAAACAAAATTGATCATACCTTTTTTTCTTGATCGTAGAATATTAACTATTATTTTATTATTACTTAATTGTATTTTGATTTTTTCGAAAAAAATTTTCTTAGAAAAATACTGTAAAAATACAACAGCATTATTACTATTATTATTATTACTATTACTACTATTATTATTTATTTCAAAGAATGTCTTTAAGGCGATGTTAAAAAACAAAAAAATAAAATAAACAGGTTCAGAGAAATTAAAGACAAATGTTTGAAACCATTTTAAATAAATTTTGAAAATAATGTTAATTATATATTTTTTTCTAGTTTAATTAAATATTATTTCATTTTAATTTTAAAAAGTGTGTCCAAAAAAATAAAAAATTTTTCACTTTTAGCTTTTTGCCCTTTTCAAAACATTTTTGTTTTATTCAAATTATATTAACTTTAATAATTCATTATCGACAAAATATTCATCCTCTTGATTCGATGTAACCCACTGAATGTCATCAGCTTTCCTAGGTTTTCCAGTTCATTTGAATTTCGACAACACATTTTCAAATTTAAAAATTTTTTGTTTTTAAATGTTAATTTTTAAGCATATAATTTTTCAAATAAAAAAATCTTAGAAAAACTAGCTTTTTCTGCAAAAATTGCAAACTTATGTATATGTTTTTTTTTTTCGCAGGAAAAAATTTATTCCTAAACATGAATTATAAAAAAGGGTCAAAATAACATAGACGTTTAAGTCTAAAAATAGCTAGCAAAATGTTTAATTGGATTTTTAGAAAAAAAGCTATTTCAATTTTCAAGTTTAAAATTTTTTTGCTAAATAAAGTGATATACCAAATAAACTAATACAAAAAATGAATAAATTCTGAAAAATCAATCAAATTTGAAAAAAAAAGAAGCTTTTAACTGAATAAAAAATTTAGCCTGATTGAAAACAAAATTTATTCTTGTATAATGTCAATTTTTGAAAAAAAGTTAAATTAAGATTAAAAATAATAAAAAATATAAAAGCGAAAAAAAAAAATTTCTCAAATTTCAACAACATAGTTTTTTTTTAAAAATTCTCAAGTTAAAACAACAAGAAAATAAATCGAATTTAAAAATTAGGAAAAAAAATTAAATTTTTTTTTAAATAATAAAATAAAATATAAAAATATTCAATCTCATACTGTATTGCTACCTACTAATATTTTTTTCTTTTTTTTTCTTTTTTTTTTTTGAAAATTCATTTGATCAATTATCAGTTGGCATCAAACATCAAAAACAATATTTATATTTGTATATGTATTCAAAAATTTAGTTGTTGTTGCTGTTGTTATTAAATAAAGTATTGTAATAATTAAGAAAAAAACTTAGTAAAAAATTATAAGAAGGACGGATCCATTGAAAAATTTTAAAACCGATTTACAAAGGCCGATGACTAAGCTAATAGGCTTGCTTGGTCTTGGTTTGTTTGTGTGTCGCCGGGTTCATTTTATTTTGATGGGTGTAAATTCGTTTGCGCGCATGCTGCTGTGCCTGCTGATTGCCAGAGTCTTTGATTGCATCGACGTTCAAAAAATCGAGATCATCGACATTCAAGCCAAAGTCCAACGAGTTGTGACTGCTGATTAACATGGCGCTGTCGCACTCATCATCCTGTATTATGTGCGGTTGGACGTTTATTAGTCCGGCGTCCAAGTCCAATAGAGTGTCCGGCCACCACTTGGGCTGCCTGATGCCAGTGCCCTGCACAGTCAGATCAATCGCTTTTTTCTCACTACTCGGATTGATTAGGCTAGTCGGATTGAAGCTATCGTCCAAGTTAAACTGGCTGGTAATGTTGAAAAGCTCGCTGAGCTCGTTGTCATGCGCCAAACTGGAGCTTTTTTTCAACAGGCCGCCTACTAAATCGTCCGGTGATGAGTTAGATGTACATGAGGAGTCAGTGAATTGGTCCAGTTCGAGATGAGGCAAATTGGCCTCGTCGAAATTGAACAAGTTTGCTTCGTCATAGCCAATTCCCGCCGCATTCGAATGTAATGAGTTACTAAACGAATCACTAAAATCAAAATGAGCACTATTTGACACATGTTGCTGCTGTTGATGCTGTTGTTGGTGTTGTTGCTGTTGCTGTAATTGTTGAAGATGAACATGACCCATTTGCTGATGATTGGAGTCAATGTAGTGGCCCGAATTCGGATTTGAGACCATGCCGTAGCCATAGGTTGAATGAGATTTGTTAACTTGGGACAAATTGGCATCCGATCTGACAAAATCGCGATTTTCCATTTCATTAAATTGAACAAGATCGAGTTTTGTCTTTTTTTTCTCATCAGCAGTGATTTCGTCACAATTTTTTCTTTTTCGCTTGTAGACCTTGTTGCTAATGACACCAAGTGAGTTGGACTCGTCAAGTTGACGCTCGAATTCTGGGTCTAGAGTCCAGAAGCCGCCTTTGCCCGGCTCATCTTTTTGTCTAGCTATTTTCTTAAAGCATTTATTCAATGACAAATTGTGACGTATGGAATTTTTGAATGTAACTTGCCAATTCGGATCTGCTTTTTTAAAATAGCTAAAGTTTCCAATGATCCAATCGTAGATCATTTGTAGTGTCATTTTAGACTGTTTTGACTCTTTCATTGATAGAATAATTAGTTGCGAGTAGGAATAGGGCGGTTTGCTTTCCGAATTAGTTCGGTATTTGTCGCGGTCTTTCAAAAACGAATTGCGAAATACCGAACTCGGATTTGAGCTTGAATTGGCTAGGGCCGATTGAGTTTTGCTCGGCTGTAAAATGGCCGGCGCGGACAATTGATGCTGCAGTTGCTGAACTGTTTTGGAGTCGGTTTTTTTGTTTCGGCGTTTGGTGGACGCGTTCGATGAGCACGTTGATTGAGGCGAAGCGCTGCACTGAACAGAGAGCGGCGGCGACAACGGCGGATAGTGAATGTTTGATGAATGCTTTGAGGACAAATTTACCGCCGGGATGGTCGCACTGTCCAGATCGCAGTCCAGATTCGGCTGAAATTTGTCACTAGTTTGCGAATTTGGCGATAGAGAACAACTGCTAGCAGCAATTGTGGGATTTTTCATTATGTTAAGACTTTGCAGCCACTGGAGCGAGGTTAAGCTGTCGTCGAGCATGTTGGACGAGCTCGAGTCCGAGTCCGAAAGTTTGCTCAGAAACGCTTCTTCGTTGAGCTCGTCTATTTTGTCTACAGTGGTCAGCAAATTTGACTTGGCTTGTCTATGGCTCATTAAATTGATGGTCTTTATGGGAGAACAGTTGGCCTTGGGTATTTTATTCAGATTGATTAGTTGCAGTTGCTGGCTAGATGTACTTGATTTGCATAGCGGATTGGGCGAGCTGGTCACAAATTGGTCATGTTTGGCCGACGTCACGTTGCTCACTAGTAAACACTTGTTCTGATTATTGTTCAGGGATGCTAAATATAAAAAGAAAATTATTTTATTTTTCTGGTATATTTTTTTTTTCGTTAAAGGGGCTCATGGCCTCCTGAACTGTTAATTAAGCTAAATAAAAACAGAGAAAAAACTCTAGTAAAAAAAAAAAAGAAAATAGAATAAAAAAGACACTTAATATTTTATTTTTTTTAAAGTGAAACAATAGATTAAGCTCTCGAGGCCCATTCCGTTTAATTATAAGTCTGAATAAAAAAAATAGAGAGAAAAAAAAACACATCGATTTGGCACTACAACAACACAACAAAAAAATACAGAGAAATTTTTTTTTTTAAACTATTGTTTTCTATGCGACAATTAAAGCCAACAATATAAAATAATTAGTTTTTGTTTTTTCTATTTGGCAAAAAAAAAGAAACAAAAAACAATTGCTTTTGGAAATTTATATCCAAAATAGCTTCGAGTTTAGACTACATGCAAAAATAATATATTTATTAAGACTAATAGCAGCTGAATTGGGCACGATTGAATGTACAGTAGGCAAATTAGCGCTCGTGGCGCACTAAGCGTACCTAGTTTGTTTACAAATTAAAATCGAAGTTTATCGATTTGGCAAACAAATCCGTCACAGGTTTAATTGACTTTAAGTAGATTTATAAAAGCTTTATTTAAAGCCACCGTGAGTGTTTATTAAAAATATCTACAATGTTTCTAATCTTGCCATTAATCTCGGTCTCAAGTGCTTTCAAGAAGCCTTTTCTCAGAGTTTTCAAGAGCTCAATAAATCCTAAATTTAAATTGCAACTCACAAAAGCCACACAAACACACATACTCTCTCTCTCTCTCTCTCTTTCTCTCTTGAACACTAATTTTCTCAACTATCACACTTTTAGACACATTCTATTCTTTTTATTGTGCTTTTAGTTTAATTTTTTTCTAAAAAAAATACCTTAAACACAATGACAGAAACATTTGAAAATACTTGACAAAAAATTAAAAAAAAAAATTTAATTTACGACCCTCTCTAAAGAAAATAAAATTTTTTATCTAATTGTTAAATAGTCGGCCAAGATTTTGTAAAATTTTTTTAAAATTTAAAAAATATGTAGATTATTGAGCTTAATGCTTTTAAAATAAAACTTATTTATTTACTTTGAATAATTTTAGCAATTTTAAATTTCAAATTAGAAAGCAGAAGCCTTATTTTAAAATTTAATTTCAACTTATCAATATTTACAATTAGTTCAAAATTTTTTGAAGTTTAAAAAGTTCAAAAAATGACAATTAGCCAAAATGTGAAAACAGTTGAGATTTTATTTTTCTTTTTTGATCTTGCTGCTTTGAAGCTAAAAACATGAAATAGATTTACTTAGATTAAACGATGCGACTAATCAAGTTCTTTCGATCTAAATCAATCGTTTATGACAGAAATATAAATTTTTTTTTTAATTAGAATAAGTCGATATTTTTGTGTTTGTTAGTTTACCGGGTTTACCCGGATGTGCGTTTAATTCACGCTCAAGTAGACTTAAATATAATAAATAAAAAACACTTATTAAATTTTATTTTAAATTTTTGCTTTAGATTTTAGCATGTTAGACTAGCTGAAAATGTTTTTTTTTGAAAAAAAAAATCGTATTAAATTTTTAGCTATTTAATTTAATTTTAAAAAATATGATCAAAAATTGTGATCTTAAAATTCTTAAGTCTTTGATTAAAAGCCAAAAAATTTTAAGAATAGTGCACATTGAACACTCAATAGAGCTATTAAGTAAAATTTTATGCATAATAAAAGAGAAACTTGTAAAAAAGAGTACTTAGAGTATTTTAAAATAAACCTTATCCAAAAGACTTAAATTAAAATTAAAATTGTCTCTATTTTTTAGAGTACATCTTTTTGACTAGCATCAGAGAATTACGCACAACATTTTAGCATATTGGAAAATTATAAATGCTCATTTTGAATATAGCCAATAAATTAAATTTAAAATTGGCTTCAAGTTTGCTTATTTAGCTTTATTTAGCAATTTTTCCAAAGTATTCGTTATGAAAATAAAAAAAAAAAAACTAAATCAAACAAGCTTCTAAAATGAGATTTTCAAAGCTCAGGTTTTAGATTTCTCGTGAATATAGATTTTAATTGATTACCTTTGTATTTGTATATGCCTAAATCATGCTTAGTGATCAAGCCATACTCATTAGAACCAAAAAAATTTAAAAAAAAAGAGAGAATCAGCACCCACGCGATCTATGTCTTTTTTGTCACTGACTAGGACTTAAATTAAGCTTTTTTTTCTCGACCTTTAATAATTTAATTAAACTTTTCTAATTAGGTTAGAGCATAGCAGAAAAATGATGAAATTTGACTATTTCGATTGACATTCGAATCAACCTGTGCCACAAAGAAAATAAAAGAAAGAATAAAAAAAAAATACAATTTTTTTTCTTCTTAATGTCGCAATTAAGAAGACTAAACTCAAGCAAATAAAATACGAAACAATATATCAACCTGGGCAACATTTAAATATTTAAATTAGAGAGAATAATCTTAGAATTAAAACTTGCTTAATGAATAAATGATTTGAATTTTTTTACGTTCGATCAAATATTTAATAAAAGAAATAGAAAAAAAAAAAACTTTCTTATTTAAATTAAATCAAATATTTTTCTAGCTATTCTTGTTTGCTTTTCGGCTTGTTGTTCAATAAAGTAATATTAATTCTTATTTGCATTAGTTTTCTCTCGCTCGCTCGTTCTCTCTCTTTCTTTTTTGTTGAGCGTCAACTTCATTTAAAATCAATGCCCGTCAATGGTTCACCTAAATCTGATACTTTGTATCGGATTTGAGTTGTTCTAATCAGGCTCTGCAAACAAGCTCTATCTCATTATCCTATAATTGGCCATTCTCTTCTATTTTTTAAGTTTTAACAAACACCAGCAAAGACTGACTTAACATTTGGCAAAAAAATTTTAATTTAAAATTCATAAAAAGAAACTTTAGTTTGAAAAAAAAAAGTTTATTTTTTGCAATTCAAATTTCGAAACTAGTTAAAATAAAAAAAAAAACGGAATGCAAAGCCTTTCCACTCTCACAACTACTCCAATCAATTCTAAAATTTTGTTTGATTTATTTATTTATTTTTTTTTCGGATAACAAAAATTTTAAATTAAGAATACTATGAAAATAAGAGAGTAAGAGAGAGAGAGAGAGAGAAAAGAGAGTTTTAAAAAATTGAGAATTTCGCTGCATTATACGGCTTTGCGCGCCTAATTACGTGCTTGCAACTCAAGCCTAGAATTAATTAAATTATTATGCAATGTGCAAGCTTGGTAAAACAAGCAATGGTCCTTTTAAATTTAAATTTTATATTTTCTTCTTTTTTTTCTAAAAAATTGAACACAAGCAGAAAAAAAATTTTTGTTAAATTTTATTTATTGTAAAGAACAAAAAAATGAAAAAAGTTTTTTAAACTATTGAAATATATTTTACAGCTATTAAATTAATTTAAATTAAATTAAGTTAAATTGGCTTACCAATCATGGTTAATCGATCAGTTGGCGGGGCTCATTTCGATCGATACAAAAAAGACACACAGACAGCTGAGCGTGACTGGTTGGCAAATAGAACTAGGAGCGTAAGACAGACCTATGTTCTAAATATTAGCTCGAAAAATAAATCTAAATAAAAATGAAATTAAAAAAGTTTTGATCTGAGCTGAAAATTGGACATATGGTTTTATTTTATTGAAGCGGCCTGAATTCGCCTTGTTTACATGTGTTCACAAATTGAATGCAAAGAAAAAAGCCATACATGTAGTAAAATAGCTGCTTTGGCCTTAAGTGTTCGAAATTTATTCGAGTTTTATTAAATCTTAACATTAAGAGTGCCAAATAAATATCGAGTCCACAACTTGAACTTTTCTGCTAATCGGAAAACGACAAGGAAGACTTAGATTTATTTAGGTCGAATTTCGATAACAAATAATTTAAAATTTAAATTATTTCTTAAATACAGCTGATTGAAGTTGAAGCCGGGCTTTAATTAAAAAACCAATTAAATTTCTTAACTTAAAATTTCAAGTGTCTGCAAGAAAAAAAAAAGAGAATATCGACCAAGCTAATGATAAGCCTATTCTAGTTCAGAATCAGCTCATAAATTTCAAATTAGTTTTTGTTTTAATAGAGTTTTGTTATTGTTGTATGAGCAAATGTTTTCATGAACTGAAAAATTATTCTGAATAAAAATCCAATTTAAAATGTATCCGATTTTTTTTTTTTTTTAATTAAAAAAAGTAAAATACAACTAAATTTAGGTTAAGTATATATTTGCAGAACGTTTTATCGAAGTCCGAAAAGTCACTTTATTCCGTCATCTTTTCATTCTAGTGTTTTAAAGATTCTCTAATTTTTGATAACACACACACACTGCAAGTATTAATACTCTTACTGAAGCACTGTTATTAATTAGCCCGCCCAGAGTAAACAAAATATGTTTTTTACTACTATGGCAATGATGAAATTACGAAATTACTCTCCCTCTTTTATTTTTTTTCTAACAAAATTTTCTTGAGTGCATTTTTGAAAATTGACCACTATTGGGCTAAGCCCATATAGACAGACTCTATTTCCTCTATGGAATTTTAGCAAATTATTTCTATTAGAATAGATTTACACTTTTTTTTGTTCACTTTATTTTGAATTATTGGACGCGCCGAGCCGAATTAAATTTTTTCTCCTGGCGACTGACTTGTTATTCACTGACCTGGCAACTTAGCTTCAATTCAAAGCTATTAGGTAAAGAGATACAAATTTAAAACTATGCGAGCATATGCTTCAAAGTGAAAATTAGCCTCTTTTTATTCGAATATTTTTAATTTTTTCTTTATTAAACAATTTTATTTTTCTCTTATATACAAACAACAAAAAATAAAAACCAATTTTATTATTATTTTTTTTTAATTTGAAAAAACGTTTCGATTTTTCTCCAAGAATGCTGTTAGGCCTCTTGCACTAGATTTGATTTAATGGAATAAGTAAATTGTTTATGGCACTTTGTTCAATTATAATACTCTTTCTTTTTTAGTCAAGTTATTACTATTTTATTATTTTAGATTTCCATTAATAATTGTTATTATTTGATGGAAAAGCGACTAGTGAACAAAATAGATGGGGGAAAAAGCCAATTTAATTATATAACCAACTAATCGGATCTCCTCATGGTTGCAAACTTTTTATTGAAATTGAAAAAAATGAATTAAAAAATATTTTCTTAAATAAGCTAAAGTCGCTAATAATTATAGTAAAATGAAAATAACTTGCTTAATGTCTGTAAACAAGAGTTAAAGCATTGTTTTTTTCTCGTGTCCGAGAATACTTTACCGGACATTAGTTGACAAAAAGCATCTGATCGCTTGATTACAATGGGCAAGTCCTGAAATAGTTAAGCTTATATTTATTGCTTTGTCACATGACTTAACTGTTTTAGCTTGCTAGCTTCGGGCTACGCTAAAAACTAATTAACTTTTAGACACTCTATCCAGCACTTAAAATTAATAGGAAAATAATTTGACTCGGATTTGAATTTGAATTCCTGAGGAGAAAATTACATCTTGTTGGTCGAACACAATGGCTGGCCAATTGGGCCCGAATCAATAAGTAGAACAACTAGTTGGAATTAAAAAAAAAAAAAAAAAAAACATATATTTTTTGCCTTAACTATAAGAAATTAGGATTTACACTTTTTATTAAATGATAAGAAAATAATTTAACATTATTTTTTTATTGATAGAGTAAATTTAATTTTAATTTTTTTTGTTAAATACCTTTTTTATTACCTTTGCCACATAAAACAAATGAGACTAATCTAAATCGCATTGAAATTTCTCTAAAATCTTGTACTGATTCGAGTTTTTTTAGATATATATTTAAATTTACAAAAAAAAAAAGGTAAGGCCATGCTTACAAAAAAATGATTATTTTAGAACTAATTTAATATTCTTAACAAGATAAATCCTTACTTTAAATCTAAAAGGCGTAAATTGAAAAAGATTTTATCAAATTAAAAAAAAAGAATAAAATTAAAAGGTAAAAAAAAAGACTTAATGAAATCACGAATTTAGAGGAAGTTTATCATTTAAAATTCATTTAAATTTGAATGTTATTTTTTTTTTCATAAATTAAAAAATATAATTTTGTGAAGTAAGATTTTTATTAAAAAATGAGCAGATGAAAATTGAGAGAGAGAGAGAGAGAGGCAAGATATTTTTGTAGTAAAGATAAAATTTATTGTTTGAAGATAATTTTTTTTATTAAAAAAAAATCATTTTTTTTTAATAAGTTAGTTTTATGAGTCCTTGTAAAAGCCAGGTCATAAATTATCATCATGAAATTATTTGAACAGCGTACAGCGTTGATACAATTGCGCCTATAATTAGAATTAAGAAAACGGGCAGTATGAATAAAATCCAGCAATAAATAGGACATGATATGAAATTTTCGCAACCGGAGCAACACGAACAGCACTTTCGCCAACAACCAATGCAGCAAGTGCAACACTGCAACGACTGAATTTCGGTTTTTCTGTCGTAGTGATGATGAAAGCCCACAAGTAATTTTCGCGAAGTTTCCACATAAGGCAATGGTGAAATAGACTCTACATAGTCCGATTGAGTATCATAGTCTTCTTCTATAATTGTTTTAGGCTTCTGGGTCTTTGATTCTTCGTTATTGTTTTGGTGAAAATCAAGAGAAGAGTGCTGCGTTGCATAAGGCTGAGAGACTTGGTATATTGGTTGAGTAACTACAGGTGCTTGAGTTCCAGATACATAAACCGGTCTTACATTATTCGCTGAAGAATTGAGCTGAATCAGCCTATTTGAATAATATGCCATTTTAATTTTGTGTCGAAAAGTTTTAAAATTATTTCTTTCACAGAAGTTTAATTCAAAATAATCAAAAAAGGTAAATTGTTTAAATATATCTAATTGCTGTTTTCAAAAGCAATAATGAAGCCATTCAAATGTCTAACATTTTAGCAGATTTTTATTGTTTATTTTTTTCAGGATATTCAATTTTTTTAGATTGAATTTTTATCTTTTGAAATGAAAAATTGATATTTATTTATCAAATTTAATGAACTGATTCAGAATATTATAAAATTTGAATTTATTTTTTACTTTTATTTATTACTTGAAATATATTGGATTTATAAAAATAGACTTTTTTAAATCTAGCACTTGAAATCTAAACAAAAATTAAAATATATGCTGTTATTTTCTTTTCTATTTTTAAATTCGATTTTGCTTCTAATTCTTTATAAAGCATGAATATTTCGAATTTTTTTCATTCCTAAATCAACTGCTAAGATGGAACAATTACTTTTTAAATTAAAGAATAAAAGGAAACAATTCTGAAAATATAAATTTTAAATGAGAGAAAATTAGCCAAGTTTTAAGTATATTTTAATTGTTTTTCGAGTTTAAATTATTAATTAAAATTTGAAATGCCTATTTGGCTCTTAAAGTGATTCTTAAGCAATAAAAATTTTCACAAATGATTTTAATAGTTACTTTTTTTGTTTTTAATTATATTTATTTTTTTATGCTTTAAAACGACTTCAGGTCGATGTTTAATGAATTTAATTGTTATTTTTTTGTAAATTTTCTCAATAATTCTTATTTAAGCATTTAGTTTTTTTTATTTTAATAAATAATATAATTGTTTATTAAATAAAACTTTAAAAAAATACTCTCAATTTATTTAGATCAAAAAAAATGAACACTAATACTTTAAAATCTAATCTTGATGTAATTGAATAAATAAATTTTGTAAGCTTGAACATTTTTCTTCGAATACAAAAATCTAAATTTTGATTATTTTGACAAAATAAACTATTACATAATAATTCTATTTGTACTAATTCTTTACTTTTATTAGTTAAAATTTTAATTTTTTTTCCATTTATATTTCTTTGATAATGTGTATTTTCGAATTTTATTTAAATATGAATCGATTTGAATTCAATTATTTAATTTTAAATATTAATATGTTGAAAATATTTTTTACTTAAAAACTACTTTGATTTCAAAGATTGATCAATTGATTTTTAAAAAAAAAGAATCAAATTATTTTTCAATTTTTATCTTGAAAAAAGTGGATAATATATTTTATCAAGAGAAGTTTTGAAAAGAACATTTACTATCTAATTTTTTATTTAGATAAAAACTTTTTGTAAAATCACTGATCTAAATTTAAAATTAGCAAGAATAGAGCAAACAAAGATATCATATCTGAATTTTTTTTGACTAATCAAAGTCAGTAACAAATTAATAAGTTAAAGAAAACAATTATTTTTTAACTTCAAATTGAACAAAAAAATATACTGATTTTAAAAATTTAAAAAATTAACAAGATGATAAGAACATGATTCAAAGATTGAGAGAAATTACTGAAATAATGAATGGTCTCCTAAAC
>PJRA01000493.1:750416-796978 GCA_016987375.1 Brachionus koreanus | reverse complement strand
AATGTCGGTAGAAACAAAAAAAAACGAAAAGTCTACTATAGCGGGATTACGTTAGTCTTCCTGCTTTGTCAGTTTAGTTAAACTAAACTTGACCGTACAATATTAACTATTATTATTATTATTATTATTATTATATAGTCGTTGAGGTCACTATTGATTTGTTTATGATTTGATCTTGTAGAATCTATCAAAAGGATTTAATTACAGAGAAATGATAAAGAATATAGAGAACCCCTATCATTGAGAAACTTGTTTTGATCGGGTCATTTTTTCAATTTTTTCCATCATTTTTTAAATATTCATTCTAATTAAAGAAATTTAAAAAAATACATACATTTATGATTCAATTAATAAGGCTCTATATTAACCTGTGTAATCAAAAATGAATTCGTCAAATATAATTAAAAGTTAAGTACTAAATTAAATGTAATATATTTATTTAATTTGTCAAATAAAATATTAAATGTCTCATAGAAAAAATTTAATATATAAAATTAAGAATTAGGCGTATTTTAACAAAGCCTTTTTTCATTTTTGATGGTCTGCCTGCGCCACGAATTTGATTTAGAGGTACGGTATATGCTGCTTCTGGGAAATCTTGGACTAGATTGATATCTGAACTGTTTGCAATGCCAATCAAGTGTTAGCACATGTAATTTCAATATGGACATGTACAAGTGCTCAGTTTCCAATTATCGTGATTTAATTGTATTACTCGAAGTTTTTGATACTCACTTGTAAATTTTGAAAATGTATCCCAGTTACATTGATTAACCGACAACAAATAATCGTTGCACATTTGTATGTTCATCTCATATGCTGTATTCGTTGATTCAGCTTGAGTTGGAGTCATTGCTTGATCAGGTTTAGGTTTCAATGTGTTCTGGTTTCAATTGCAATCGTCTATTGCACTTTAATTTACCTGCAACGGCGCAATAATAGTGTCGTATTGTTACGCCGTCACATTATGATGTTGATAAACTTTCCCACTTTGTATCGTCGATTTGCAATTGTTTAATGAGTTGTTGAGCAGTTGTTAGATCTTTAGCTAGAGCGAAAGGTTCGTAAGTTTTAAAAATTCTTGCTTTTTTGTTTGGCCTTGATATCTCTTCTACGTCACTGTCTGTTTGGTCTTTACATTTTTACATTTATATTATTTTATTTATTTGTTTTCTGTATCGAGCTAATGCTCCTTCAGATTAAAAAAAATAAAATAAATTTAAAATAATAAAAATAAAATATAGTAAATATGATTTAAAAAGAAAAAAAATAGATAAATTAAATAGAGAGTAACAGGACACATATGTTTAAATATCTGATTGCTTGGGAAAAAAGGAGGAAATAGTTAGGTAGCAATTACACAGTGGAGTAAGATTATCTATTAGACAATAAATTTTTTATTTGACTTAAAATTTATTTGAAAATTAATTTTATATCTGATGGTTTAATATTATTTCAATTAATTACATTATTAAATTTGGAATGAGTTTATTAGAAAGGTAATTGGTTTTGTTGGCATTTTTTTTAATATTTGAAACTTAAAAAAATATTTAATTTTATAAAAAAATTCTAAAAATTAATAAAAATTAATTTATATGTCATTTCTATCTAACATAAAACAGATAGATAATAATTTCTATAAAAAAAGTCTCAATGCATGATTAGAAAAATTTTAATGCAAAGTTTTACACAAATCGTCCCAGGCCCAATTTAATTAGTTGATGTCTTAATAATTTATTGATATCTTATTATTGTAAATCTAAAAAAATTTCAAGAATTTCATTATATTATTTATTATCGAATGGCTCAAAAATCAGAAAATGTATCATAACTGGAGTCAAGCAAGCATCTCACTAATTACTGACGATGTGGACGCAATTTTACTGATTTACAAAAGTTTTCAAATGAGTTATGTGCTGGTTCCACATGAAAAAGGCAATACTGACGAATGAATCAGTCCAAACAAAGAAGTTGACAGCCATTTCAGAGTCCATTATTGATTTAAAAGGCTTTAAAGAAAACTCAAACTGTCTCATAATCGTTTTGGCCATTCAAAAGTCACAAAAGTGAAGGTTTTGTATAACTATTAGAATGACCAGCATTGCACATCAAAAATTAAAAAAAACTTGAAACTTGTTTCATTATATTCTAAAGAATATAATATAATTTTTTATTGCAAATCTTATTCGTCTTACTTTTTTTTTGTTTTTTAAAATTTTTTACCAAAATTTACCAGTAAAATTTTTGTTTGTTACCAATTTTTATGTAAAAAATGGTAAAGAAATAAATTGAAAGAAAAAATAACAAAATAATATTTTTAATCAAAATTTTATGAAAAACAGCAAAATTTGAAATTTTTTAAGCATTTTTGGAGTTAACATAAATTAACGCAAAAAATGGTAAATTAACTAAATTTTATGTTAAATTATGTTAATTATAGTTAATTTACCAATTTTTACAATTCTTTTTTTACGTAAAAAATAGTCAAATTACCATTTTTTACGTTAATTTACACAAATTTACGTAAATTTGCATTAATTTACCATGGATCCTTATTTCAAATCACCACTGTATATCTAATTGTCATATTGAAACATATTTTTTTTGCTTTTCAAACTATTAAACATTCTAATTTGAAATACACTATAATCTTGAATATAGCAAGATAAAATTTCTAATATTCGAAATAACTCCATTCAATCTTAAATATTAATAAAAAATATAAAAAAAAAATCCAAATAAAGTTAAAAATCCACTTCGCATGAATAGCTATTTTGGAATATATTTTAAAAATATTTATTCAATTAATTTAAAAAAAGTAATTATATTTAGAAAAAAGCATTATATGACCAAATTTTTAAATCTTCTCTTTCTCTAATTCTTAAGATTTTTTTTAAAATTAGAAGTATCACCGAAAATTTTATTCATTCATAAGATTTTCTATCGTACATTGTTCGAAATCATTCGAATTCATATCTTTTATTTCCCACATTATAGGTCCATAGAACTCTTCCAGCTACTTTTCCGACTAAAAATGCGATAAAAACTCCGAGAACAGCTCCTCCTATTACATCACTACCACGATGATGATAATCAC
The DNA here is from genome assembly GCA_016987375.1 of Brachionus koreanus. Lineage (NCBI taxonomy): Eukaryota > Metazoa > Rotifera > Eurotatoria > Ploima > Brachionidae > Brachionus > Brachionus koreanus. The sequence goes on along the minus strand of PJRA01000493.1, from coordinate 793,881 downwards.
TTATTCGACTAATACATGTAATGAAAGCGGCTATAAAAGCCAAAAGTTGAATTAATGCTTTGATATGACGAAATCTGAGCAATCTAAGTCTGGCTTCAAGATATAAAATCAAAAAAGCCATGGTATAACAAGAAAAGCTTGAATGACCAGAAGGAAAGCTTAGTCTTGCTTCGTTTACGTCTTTTTCTTTACCAGTGCAAAAGCTGTTACCAGTATAAATGCGATTATAAATGAGTCCACTAATGGTATTTGTAGTGCAATTGAGTTTAGATAAATCGGGCTTGCAAACGTCTATAAAATGCGGTCTCAATCTTCCAATCCATCGCTTTCCGATCTCGGTAAGCAACAAAGTAATCGCTATACCCAGAAAAAACAAAGACATAGCATGAAAAAAGCAAATGAAAAAAACTCTCAACTTGGAACGACTTTTGGCTGGCTGTCCATTTTTGTTAAAATTTATTATTTTTGAATTCTTTAATTCGGTCAGCACGATAAATAAAACTGGCCCGAGCACACCGAAAACTGAAACTACCCAAATTTCGACAGTGTCTTTTCTGTACGGGTAAAAAATGTCCGTATCATTGCAATAAAAGAATCCAACATACGGTTTCATTAATAGATAGACCAAGAGAAACGCTATGAATACAATTATTATGGCTACCAAGTCTATAATGATCTGAACGACTCGGTTGAATAAGTTGGCATTTTTTTTCTCTGCACTTGAATCGTTTTCTTCAGTGATAGTAAGCTTTTCCATATTAAACGATGGTTCATTGTCGGGAAAAACTCGCTCTCGATTGCCACTTAGACTCGACATATCTAAATAAAATGTTGGCATAATAAATCATATTTTATTAAAAGAATTAAACAAATATTTTTTTAAATTAAAAAAATCAATTTTTGTTAAATAAATATAATTTTATTCTCAAAATTAAAAATTATACTTTTTTTATTTATAAATTTTTTAATTGACCTAAATAATTTTGGCTCATCGTCCTAGAAAAAAAGACTATGAAAATTATTAATCATGATTTTTTGTTTTTTTAATCTGTAATGAGTGATTATTATTCAAATTTTAAACTAATTCAACATGGTTCTTACGTAAAAGTTAAAAAGTTTGACTTGAAAACAAGCTTAACAAGTTAAAAAAATCATTATAGTTAAATGTAAATATTTAAAGTAGAAATTATTATTATAATTGTTGGATGTCTTGGCAACATTTCAAATTAAAACTTTACTCTAAAAAATAATTATTATAATTTACGATTGAAAAATGAAAAATATTCAAGATAATTTAGAAAAAAAACAATTAATTTGAATTAATTAAAAATGAGTAATAGGAAAATTGGCTTTTAAGATTGAAAAATAATGATCCCATTATCAAAATAAAGATAAAAAATATTTAAATTTAATTTTAAAAAGTGTTAATTGAATTTTGTTTAATTAAATGAACCCAGCTTAGTATTTTCTTTTTTTTTTAAATTGAATAAAACATTATCCATTTTTCTAAATTCTAAGTCAATTTCTTCCAATTATTGTGTTTTAACGAAAGTGATACGATTTGAAAGAAAACAGTGGCTTATTAAAGAAAAATTAAATAAAATTATATCAAAAAAATGCTTAGCTTTTCTAAAGGAAACAAAGAAAACATGTTTTTAATAAATCATACTTAATAATAATAAAGTGTTGAAAAAAAATTAGCTATCTAATTAAATGAATGGTACAATGCAATTTAGCATCATCCAAGGTATGTCGAAGAAAAAAATTTAACCACACTTATTAAATATTATTTTAAGTATTTTTGAAAAGAAAATCAAAAAGGCAATTTTCTATAGATCAAGCAAGTTTTGAAAATATTTCACAAACATGCATATTTTCAGCACCCGTGTCTCGAAACCAAAGTTTTTCTCTCTATTTCTATCATTTATAATTAAACCAAGATAGCAACCAATATATTAACCAATATAAAGCATCACGGGGCATTTAATTAACAAACTAAACAAAAAAAAAAGAATTTGTTTTTATTCAAAAGGAAGCCTTCATCGCTGTTGGTCGACTAATCTAAACTCCTAGCTCGATTTGAGTTAATCGGAGGCGAAAAATAAAATTACATAAAAATCAAAGAAGAAATGAAAAGTTAATAAAAAGAATAAAATTAATATAAAATTAATAAAAAGAAATTTCCGAGATGCGTTCGATAGAAGATAAAGTCTATTCATTTTGCATTGATTAGAATAAGATCTAGATATAGCCGAATTAGTTCTTTGACTTATTGTATTAGCATTGGACTCCAATAGAATATAAACAATCTAACAACGTCTTTTTATTTAGTTTGCTCCATTGAAGTGAAAAATTTGCCAGGCTTTTTTCAATATTTTAGTATATTTTTTTAATATTCTTGTAAATGAAAATTACAAAGCAATTCATCTTCAGCAAAATGCAAAGATTTCTATATATTAAAAATTAGATTAAAAAATTAATAAACTCTTCTCTTAAAATAGATTGGGAAGCGTTACAAGAATACAATAGAATTAACTATGAATTCAAAGTAAAAATAAATAAAATAATAACGAAAACTTATAACATGCACGAAACTAATTTCAGATAGTCTGCTAAGTTAAAATTTAAGAAGACAAGATTTCAAAAATTTAATTAATACAATTTAATTAAGTAAACAGTTAAATTGTAATTAGTATTAAAAAAATAATAATAATATAAACTTAATAAACTGAATAATGAGCTATTTTAATAAAGAATCAGCTTAGAAAAATGCTTGAAGCATTAAAAATTTCGAATTGAATTTATTCAAACTTTTACCAAATTATTAATAAAAAATTATTTATTTATAGATCATTTTGAAAAAAAGGTTGTTCAATTTTTTATATTATTTATTAAGGATAAAAATTTTAGAGATAAAGGAAATGGAATTTTTAGATATTTTTTTTTTAAATTAATAGTTTAAAAGTTTAATGAACCAGAACCGCATGGTGATGGAGCTGGACATGGGGCTGGGCATGGTGGTGGTGGAGGTGGACAGGTTTGAACTGGAACTGGGGTTGGAACTGGGACTGGTTTAGGGCATGGTACAGGCTGTGGCACTGGAACTGGTTGAGGGCATGGCTGAGGAACTGGCTGTGGAACAGGTTGAGGACATGGTTGAGGAACTGGACATGGCAATGGAACTGGGCACGGTTGCATTGCCATGTCTGTTTCACTTTATTTCATCTTTAGAACAAAGATTTGACCGTTAGAACAAAAGCTATAAAATTTTTTACTTTTTGAATTAAATTTAACAATGTCTTTTTTCTTATCATCCTTTCGATGTTGCTTCAATTATTTCCTTTAAGCAATAGTAACAACCTTTTTCGGTCGATTAAATTTTGTTCTGTTAAGTAATAAAATAGTTAAAAAAAATAAAAATGCTCGAAATAAAATAGAAACTAAAGAAAAAAATGATAAAAGAAGATAATAAACAGGGAAAAGAAAATCAAAAAAATAATAATTATTTAAGAGAAGTTTATCAGCGTCATTTAAATGAAAAAAATGATAAAATAGAGAGTCTTATGAATTAAAAAATGAAAAAGAAAAAATTATTAAAAAATTGAAAACAAAAATTGATATAATGCGCCAAGGAACTGGTAAATATAATTAAATTATCGTAACATCTTTTTTTATTGACTAAGAAAATTGATGGTAAATTCTTTAAAGACAATAAATTCTCATCCATTTTACTCCCGTCGAAAAAAAAGAAGTTTAAACTATACAGATACGAATTGTTAGTACTGTCTGCAGACAGTCAGACAGTAAAAAATTATTTATTTATAGATCATTTTGAAAAAAAGGTTGTTCAATTTTTTATATTATTTATTAAGGATAAAAATTTTAGAGATAAAGGAAATGGAATTTTTAGATATTTTTTTTTTAAATTAATAGTTTAAAAGTTTAATGAACCAGAACCGCATGGTGATGGAGCTGGACATGGGGCTGGGCATGGTGGTGGTGGAGGTGGACAGGTTTGAACTGGAACTGGGGTTGGAACTGGGACTGGTTGAGGGCATGGTACAGGCTGTGGCACTGGAACTGGTTGAGGGCATGGCTGAGGAACTGGCTGTGGAACAGGTTGAGGACATGGTTGAGGAACTGGACATGGCAATGGAACTGGGCACGGTTGTGGAGTTCTGACTGGAATTGGAACTTCGACAGGTACTGGGACTGGTCTTGGCACTCTAATTCTGATTGGAATGCGAACTGGACATGGTTGTGGAACTGGCTGTGGTACTGGGTAAGGTTGTGGAACTGGTACTCTAACTGGAATTCTAACTGGAGTTTGAACAGCTACTGGTTGTGGTACTTGATATGGCAATGGAACTTGAACACGGTTAATTTGTGGAACTGGTTGTGGAATTTGAACTTGTTGTGGTACTGGAGTTGGAACTGGAATTTTAAATGGTGTTGGGACTGGAACTCTTTGTGGAATTGAAACTGGTACTGGGCATGGTTGAGGGACTGGCACTGGTACTGGTCTTGGACATGGAGTTGGTACTGGAACCTTTTATTTAAACAATCTTATTTATCTTGTTAAAATCAAATAGTTTATTAATTTTACAGTTACGTGTTGTGGTACTGGAACTGGAGTTGGTACTGGAGTTGGAACTGGTACTGGTACTTTGCATGCTGGTTGTGGACATGGAGCTGGGCATGGAGCAGGTGGTGGTGCTTGATGAAAGATAAAAGTAAAATATTTGCTCTTTTCATTTTGTTTAAAAAAAATTTCTAATTACGTGGACATGAGCCACATGATGAATTTAATGATGGCAAAGACAATGGAGTCGAAAATTCAGCTCCAGCTGAAAATGATGAACCCAAAAAAGACATATTGCTATTGATAATTTGGTAAATTATTTTTTTTTAAATTGTTAGTCGATTTTCGATGATTTCTTTCGACTTATTGCAATCATATTTATAACTAAAAACAGTCATGCTTCAATAAATGTTTGTTATAATTTTTTAAAATTAAAATAATCACTTGTTTAACTACTCTTAAAATAAGAATATTCCATAAATAATTTGAAAATCATTCAATATGCTTTTCTCTTAATAGTTGCAAAAATTAAAATAAATGTATTTTTTGGTAAAAATTTATTGATAAAATTAAATTGGTTTAGAAAAATATATTTTAAACTAAATTAATTGAAAAAAAAGCACAATTAAAAAAAAATGTATTCTAAAAATAAATAAATGCCCAAACTCATGAAAAGATCACCATGATGTTTCGCTCAAAATGTTATTGAAATTCACATTTGGTTTCTTCTAAAAATTAATTAAATTTTAAATAATAAATAGTATTTAGTCCATTTATTAGATAATAGTTAGCCTAAAATTAATAATTTAGAAACCATATAGCTGTTTGAAAGAAAATTTCAAATAATCATATCAATCAAAAAAAATTAAATGGAAATCATATCAACATAAATATTAAATTATATTAGATATTTATCATATTTAAAAAAATCAAATTTTAATACAATTTAAAATTTAATTATATTTAAAAATTTATACATTGACATTGAAACTTTTTCACATTGCTAAAGTGACCATTATAATTTTCATTTATTATCATCAAGTTAAAATCTTAATTAAACAATACTTTTTTTTTGATATTTAACATAAATGCTATGTTATTTTATTGATGAAACGAATTGAACTTTAGTTTTTGTATTCTAGTTTAATATCAATTATAAAATTTCAATTTAAACAGGAAGATTGTTGAATAATTTTCGGAAGATTTTATTTGTTTTTATTATTTTGTAAACAATTCGCGATTGAATGATTTCCCAATTTTTTTTGTTTCTATTTATTATTAAATTTATTAAATATTTTATTAAGCAATTAAAAAATTACATTAATATATTGAAATAAGTAATTTTGAAGTTTAAACAGTTATTATAATTATATTCATTTAAAATTTGGAAAAAAATTAATCCTAATTAAAATAAATAGATTCTTTTTAATACTACAATATTAAACATTAATTTTTTCAACCAAGAAAAAATTTCTCTCTATAGTTGAAATATAAAAAAGGATCAAATAAAAATTCCATCCATATTAAAAATTATCTTAAACAATAAAATTTGTTATTTGAATAGTCAAATTAAGAAGAATAAATTTGAATATTACTTTTTTTTGTTTAATATTCAATTTAATTTTTATCAATTATTGGCAAATGTGGCTTGATTTTTACTTGCTTTTAACCAATCTAATAAATCGATACTAATACTAAATATAATAATAATTATTTAATGTGTAAAAAAAGAGCAAATTAAAAAAATTTAGTTGATAAAATGTAATTATAATTTTCTATAATCAAAGTGGAGAAAGTTATACCAAGCATGAAAATGGAATAATATAAATGGGAGAATTGTGTGAGAAAAAAAGTATCATCAAATTTACAATTTTTAGCTAACTAACAAGCAAAAAAAACTAAACATTCAAAAAAATGAGTCTCGGTTCTTTCGGTATTAAAAAGCTTATTTTGATTTTTCTTTTCAAATTTTTTTAATTCAAAAGGTTCATTTGATTTATCATCTGCTGCTGGTTCTTCATGCGGATCATGTTGTCCACCACCACCACCTCCACCACCACAGCCAGTACCAGTACCTGTCCCAGTACCACAACCTGTTCCTGTTCCTGTTAGAATCCCACGCCATGTTCCACAACCAATACCAACTCCAGTTCCTCAACCAGTTCCAACTCCAATTAGAGTACCAGTACCAAGACCAGTTCCAGTGCCAACTCCAGTACCAGTTCCTCAACCATGTCCAGTACCAGTACCATTCAAAGTTCCAGTAAGAGTACCAGTACCAGTTCAATTAACTGTACACGAACCAGTTCCACAAGCTCAAACTGTTCAAGTTCCAATAAGAGTACCAGTTCCTCAACCATGTCCAGTACAAACCCCAGTTCCAACTCCTGTTCCAGTTAGAGTACCAATTAGAATACCAGTTCCACAACCATATCCAGTTGTTGAACATGTCGATGTTCCTTACAGAGTTCCAGTACCAAAACCTTATCCAGGTATTTTCTAACAAAACTTTTTTCTGTTCTTTTTTTTTTTAAATTAACTTTATTTCCATTAAAAAGTTCCAGAAAAATTTCCAGTTCCAGTTAGAGTACCAGTACCACACAGATACCCAGTGCCACAACCTGTACCAACCCCAGTCAAAATTCCAACTCCAGTCCCAGTTCCACAAAGAGTTTCAATACCAACTCCAGTTCCTCGACCAGTCCCAGTACCAGTTCCAGTCCCACCACCATGCCCTCCACCATGTCCAGCACCATCACCATGTGGCGCTTCTGCTGCTGGATTCAGTTCTTTGCCTTCTTCTTTCTAAATATCCTCGTTCAATTACATAAAAAAAATCCTTTAACTGAATAAATAATAATTCTCAATCTTTAAACATTATTTCTTTTTATTATTATAAATCATAATTTGGGCATTTTGTCAAAATCTAAAAAACTTTCTAAAAAATAAATTAAATCAAGACTGTTATATATTCATAGTAACTTCTTTCTAAAAATGTATCTAAAAAGTTTTTAGAATAAATCAGTACTTTTAAGTTTTTTTTTTAAATCATTTTGGTTTCTTGATCTCTTTAAAAGAAGTTAATTTTTTAATAGCATTAATTAAAGAAGAAAGAAAAACGACAAACAATTTTACTGATCTTTAAAACATCACATATACCCGTAATAATTATTACTCATTTTTATATGCATACCATTTCTGAACAGCGTTTGGATACGCAAAATTTCATAATGTAGGAGGTGCAGAACTATCCTGAGAAAAAGAGACAATGAAGAAATATTGGCAGAAATCCGGGGATCGAAGTTGTTTTTTTTTAGTTAGCAATGACAAAATAAATATATTTAAATTGATTGAAAACGTTTTTACTTTTTGTACAGGAATTTTCTTACTAAAATTCACATTTCGTTTTATTTTGCTTTCAATAATTCAAACTTTATTAATATAATTTTTTAATTGACACCTTTATTTTCTCTTTGACATTTTTTAGCAAAAATTTGAATAATAAAGCCGAAGCAGCAAAAAATTTATATATTTTAATTTCAACTTATCAAACTTTATTTTTCAAATTTTTTTTCATCAATTTTAAAAAAAATAAATTATCTAGGAGAGAATAAGTGAATGTTAGTTTGTCATGGTTTAGCATAAATAATTATTTTAAATTTACTAAAGCTAATTAAGGAATTTTGCAAAAATGAAATTTTTTTTAATATTTTTAAAGAATAATTAAACTAATTCTAATTTTATAGTTCCAAAAATTATTTAAAATGAATTTCAAAGTATTATTTTTACCAAATTTATTTTTTCTAAAATTATTAAATAACGAAGGAAAAGATGGGTAATCAAACTAGAACTAAGCATCCATCGGGTTCAACTTAAACTACAATTTTTAATTCTTAAGTCATGATTTTCTATTTTAATGACTATTTTAAATTATTTTGGGTTAAATTTCAAAACAATCATTAGTATTAGATGATACAAATTAAAAATCTTTAACAAATAAGCGGTTTTTCTGTAATTATTCCAGAAAAGGAATTAATATTCCAAAAGGAAATTAATGGATTTGTGTCAGTTCGACGTTTTTTTAAATTTTAACTACATCTCATGTAAATTATTATCTTCACTTTCGCAATATAAGATAAAAAACCATATCGAATTTGAAAAAGACCCATTGAAAAATCCCATCATTTACCTGAGCAAAAAACTGAGAATTAAAATGATAAAGCTCTCTCAGCTTCCTCATCTTTTTTTGGTGTATCGGTTAAGGAATACAATAGACTTTTATTGAAAGTGGATATTATTGCAACTAAGTTGGATTTAGCAATCGAAAATAGAAATGATAGATTTCAAATTCATGTCATTTTATCTCTTATCTTATCTTTGTTTATTTTTTAAAAAATTTGATAAGATAACTGAAAAACATAGGAATACTGGCAGAAATCCGGGGAACAAAGTTGTTTTTTTAATTAGCAATGACAAAATAAATATTTAAATTGATTGAAAAAGTTTTTACTATTTGTACAGTAATTTTCGTATTAAAATTCACATTTCGTTCTATTTTCGTTCTATTAACTTTCAACCAAGATTTAATTTCCTTACAAACAGAGTCACGACAATTTGGAACAAATTGCCAACGGACGTTGTTAATGCACGAAGCTTGAACAGTTTTAAGGCGAAGTTGGACGTCTGGATGAAGGAGAATTTTTTCGAAGCGACTGCTACAGCCCTTTAGGGCTCTACTTGGACTTTTTCCAAGTCGCAGTTCTATTTTACTACTACTACTACTACTATTTTGCTTTCAATTAATCAAACTTTATTTAACTTTATTAATATAATTATTTAATTGACACCTTTTTTTTCTCTTTTACCAATTATTTTAATTATTTAGATCCAATTAAAAATTATAAAATCGAGATTTTTAAAATAAATTTGATCGAAAAACAAATTCAATTCTCAAGAATTATTTTAAGTTAATTCTGAAAATTTCTGATACTAAATTATTTAAGCAAATTGAAGTTGAAATCTTTTTTCTTCGACTAATATTAGTACATTTAGCATGTAAATACTTTCTTCAAAAAATCTAATCTCCTCAGCACTTCGATGCAATAATTATAGCTTAGTGGTTTTAAAAAGTAGCCTGGGTAACTTTTGTGGGTTGTTCTTCAAAAATCATTCCACCACAATCGGTAATTTAACAAACGCACACTTGGATGGATCCAAACATCCATTAGTTTCTATCATAACACTTATTATAGTTGAACAAAATTTCAATAGACAATTCTTAAAAGTTATGAAAAGAATCAAGTTTTTGCAAAAAGCTAAACTTTTTTTTGAAATATCTTCTTTTTTATTGAAAATCTTAAAATCATATAATTCTTGTTAAAAATTAAATACTTAAAGTCAGAATGGATTTTATTTTTTAAATAATCATCTGATCATTGAACAAATAATTATATGTTTTTTTTTACGTTTTTCTGATCATTTTTAATTAATCGACAAAAAGAATTAACTATTTGTATTTAATCGGTCCATGTATTTTTAGTTTAAAAAAACCTCCTTCAAGCAATAATATGTATGCTTGAAAACTTAAAATTCGTAAAAGATATCACAGCAACAACTAAAAATTCAGAAAATTCAATAAAACTTGCACAAGAATTCTAGGTTTTTATTTTTTTTTGAATAAAATCCCAAATTCTTAACTCGGGTTTATGATTTGGTGAACCTTATAATCCATTCGTAATAAATTATTTTAAATGAAAAAAATCTGCTTTAAAAAAAATATTAAAATAAAAAGTCTTTGACTTGGACTTGGCTTGTTACTTGTGACTTTTAAACTACTCTGCTTTATTATTATAAATATTTATAATTCCAAAAACCGTTTCACTTTATTTCATCTTTAGAACAAAGATTTGATCGTTAGAACAAAAGCTTAAGCAAAAGCAAATTATTTAGTTTTTAATTTTTATTTATTTTTAATCTTTAAATCCAAAGATGCTTTAAAAAAAAATTAAATTTGAAAATTTGAAAATATAAGCAAATTAAACTTATTTAAAATTTAAATTTCTTTAACATATTAAAAATTATTAATGACGAAAAATTTAAAAACAAAATTTCAAAATATAAGAATAAAGTTAACAAATTTCTATTTTTAAAAAAAAATATAAAAATTTGGACTTTTTAAAATTATATTATTGTTTGAAGTCCGGACTTGACTTTTACAAAATTAAAATAATTCAAAATCCGAACTTGGACCCTATTTTTAAAGACTTTGACTTAAATTTTGACTCTTAAACATAAACTCTATAATAAAGTTTGAATAATTGAAAGCAAAATAAAACGAAATGTGAATTTTAGTAAGAAAATTCCTGTACAAAAAGTAAAAACGTTTTCAATCAATTTAAATATATTTATTTTGTCATTGCTAACTAAAAAAAAACAACTTCGATCCCCGGATTTCTGCCAATATTTCTTCATTGTCTCTTTTTCTCAGGATAGTTCTGCACCTCCTACATTATGAAATTTTGCGTATCCAAACGCTGTTCAGAAATGGTATGCATATAAAAATGAGTAATAATTATTACGGGTATATGTGATGTTTTAAAGATCAGTAAAATTGTTTGTCGTTTTTCTTTCTTCTTTAATTAATGCTATTAAAAAATTAACTTCTTTTAAAGAGATCAAGAAACCAAAATGATTTAAAAAAAAAACTTAAAAGTACTGATTTATTCTAAAAACTTTTTAGATACATTTTTAGAAAGAAGTTACTATGAATATATAACAGTCTTGATTTAATTTATTTTTTAGAAAGTTTTTTAGATTTTGACAAAATGCCCAAATTATGATTTATAATAATAAAAAGAAATAATGTTTAAAGATTGAGAATTATTATTTATTCAGTTAAAGGATTTTTTTTATGTAATTGAACGAGGATATTTAGAAAGAAGAAGGCAAAGAACTGAATCCAGCAGCAGAAGCGCCACATGGTGATGGTGCTGGACATGGTGGAGGGCATGGTGGTGGGACTGGAACTGGTACTGGGACTGGTCGAGGAACTGGAGTTGGTATTGAAACTCTTTGTGGAACTGGGACTGGAGTTGGAATTTTGACTGGGGTTGGTACAGGTTGTGGCACTGGGTATCTGTGTGGTACTGGTACTCTAACTGGAACTGGAAATTTTTCTGGAACTTTTTAATGGAAATAAAGTTAATTTAAAAAAAAAAAGAACAGAAAAAAGTTTTGTTAGAAAATACCTGGATAAGGTTTTGGTACTGGAACTCTGTAAGGAACATCGACATGTTCAACAACTGGATATGGTTGTGGAACTGGTATTCTAATTGGTACTCTAACTGGAACAGGAGTTGGAACTGGGGTTTGTACTGGACATGGTTGAGGAACTGGTACTCTTATTGGAACTTGAACAGTTTGAGCTTGTGGAACTGGTTCGTGTACAGTTAATTGAACTGGTACTGGTACTCTTACTGGAACTTTGAATGGTACTGGTACTGGACATGGTTGAGGAACTGGTACTGGAGTTGGCACTGGAACTGGTCTTGGTACTGGTACTCTAATTGGAGTTGGAACTGGTTGAGGAACTGGAGTTGGTATTGGTTGTGGAACATGGCGTGGGATTCTAACAGGAACAGGAACAGGTTGTGGTACTGGGACAGGTACTGGTACTGGCTGTGGTGGTGGAGGTGGTGGTGGTGGACAACATGATCCGCATGAAGAACCAGCAGCAGATGATAAATCAAATGAACCTTTTGAATTAAAAAAATTTGAAAAGAAAAATCAAAATAAGCTTTTTAATACCGAAAGAACCGAGACTCATTTTTTTGAATGTTTAGTTTTTTTTGCTTGTTAGTTAGCTAAAAATTGTAAATTTGATGATACTTTTTTTCTCACACAATTCTCCCATTTATATTATTCCATTTTCATGCTTGGTATAACTTTCTCCACTTTGATTATAGAAAATTATAATTACATTTTATCAACTAAATTTTTTTAATTTGCTCTTTTTTTACACATTAAATAATTATTATTATATTTAGTATTAGTATCGATTTATTAGATTGGTTAAAAGCAAGTAAAAATCAAGCCACATTTGCCAATAATTGATAAAAATTAAATTGAATATTAAACAAAAAAAAGTAATATTCAAATTTATTCTTCTTAATTTGACTATTCAAATAACAAATTTTATTGTTTAAGATAATTTTTAATATGGATGGAATTTTTATTTGATCCTTTTTTATATTTCAACTATAGAGAGAAATTTTTTCTTGGTTGAAAAAATTAATGTTTAATATTGTAGTATTAAAAAGAATCTATTTATTTTAATTAGGATTAATTTTTTTCCAAATTTTAAATGAATATAATTATAATAACTGTTTAAACTTCAAAATTACTTATTTCAATATATTAATGTAATTTTTTAATTGCTTAATAAAATATTTAATAAATTTAATAATAAATAGAAACAAAAAAAATTGGGAAATCATTCAATCGCGAATTGTTTACAAAATAATAAAAACAAATAAAATCTTCCGAAAATTATTCAACAATCTTCCTGTTTAAATTGAAATTTTATAATTGATATTAAACTAGAATACAAAAACTAAAGTTCAATTCGTTTCATCAATAAAATAACATAGCATTTATGTTAAATATCAAAAAAAAAGTATTGTTTAATTAAGATTTTAACTTGATGATAATAAATGAAAATTATAATGGTCACTTTAGCAATGTGAAAAAGTTTCAATGTCAATGTATAAATTTTTAAATATAATTAAATTTTAAATTGTATTAAAATTTGATTTTTTTAAATATGATAAATATCTAATATAATTTAATATTTATGTTGATATGATTTCCATTTAATTTTTTTTGATTGATATGATTATTTGAAATTTTCTTTCAAACAGCTATATGGTTTCTAAATTATTAATTTTAGGCTAACTATTATCTAATAAATGGACTAAATACTATTTATTATTTAAAATTTAATTAATTTTTAGAAGAAACCAAATGTGAATTTCAATAACATTTTGAGCGAAACATCATGGTGATCTTTTCATGAGTTTGGGCATTTATTTATTTTTAGAATACATTTTTTTTTAATTGTGCTTTTTTTTCAATTAATTTAGTTTAAAATATATTTTTCTAAACCAATTTAATTTTATCAATAAATTTTTACCAAAAAATACATTTATTTTAATTTTTGCAACTATTAAGAGAAAAGCATATTGAATGATTTTCAAATTATTTATGGAATATTCTTATTTTAAGAGTAGTTAAACAAGTGATTATTTTAATTTTAAAAAATTATAACAAACATTTATTGAAGCATGACTGTTTTTAGTTATAAATATGATTGCAATAAGTCGAAAGAAATCATCGAAAATCGACTAACAATTTAAAAAAAAATAATTTACCAAATTATCAATAGCAATATGTCTTTTTTGGGTTCATCATTTTCAGCTGGAGCTGAATTTTCGACTCCATTGTCTTTGCCATCATTAAATTCATCATGTGGCTCATGTCCACGTAATTAGAAATTTTTTTTAAACAAAATGAAAAGAGCAAATATTTTACTTTTATCTTTCATCAAGCACCACCACCTGCTCCATGCCCAGCTCCATGTCCACAACCAGCATGCAAAGTACCAGTACCAGTTCCAACTCCAGTACCAACTCCAGTTCCAGTACCACAACACGTAACTGTAAAATTAATAAACTATTTGATTTTAACAAGATAAATAAGATTGTTTAAATAAAAGGTTCCAGTACCAACTCCATGTCCAAGACCAGTACCAGTGCCAGTCCCTCAACCATGCCCAGTACCAGTTTCAATTCCACAAAGAGTTCCAGTCCCAACACCATTTAAAATTCCAGTTCCAACTCCAGTACCACAACAAGTTCAAATTCCACAACCAGTTCCACAAATTAACCGTGTTCAAGTTCCATTGCCATATCAAGTACCACAACCAGTAGCTGTTCAAACTCCAGTTAGAATTCCAGTTAGAGTACCAGTTCCACAACCTTACCCAGTACCACAGCCAGTTCCACAACCATGTCCAGTTCGCATTCCAATCAGAATTAGAGTGCCAAGACCAGTCCCAGTACCTGTCGAAGTTCCAATTCCAGTCAGAACTCCACAACCGTGCCCAGTTCCATTGCCATGTCCAGTTCCTCAACCATGTCCTCAACCTGTTCCACAGCCAGTTCCTCAGCCATGCCCTCAACCAGTTCCAGTGCCACAGCCTGTACCATGCCCTCAACCAGTCCCAGTTCCAACCCCAGTTCCAGTTCAAACCTGTCCACCTCCACCACCACCATGCCCAGCCCCATGTCCAGCTCCATCACCATGCGGTTCTGGTTCATTAAACTTTTAAACTATTAATTTAAAAAAAAAATATCTAAAAATTCCATTTCCTTTATCTCTAAAATTTTTATCCTTAATAAATAATATAAAAAATTGAACAACCTTTTTTTCAAAATGATCTATAAATAAATAATTTTTTACTGTCTGACTGTCTGCAGACAGTACTAACAATTCGTATCTGTATAGTTTAAACTTCTTTTTTTTCGACGGGAGTAAAATGGATGAGAATTTATTGTCTTTAAAGAATTTACCATCAATTTTCTTAGTCAATAAAAAAAGATGTTACGATAATTTAATTATATTTACCAGTTCCTTGGCGCATTATATCAATTTTTGTTTTCAATTTTTTCAAAATGATCTATAAATAAATAATTTTTTATTAATAATTTGGTAAAAGTTTGAATAAATTCAATTCGAAATTTTTAATGCTTCAAGCATTTTTCTAAGCTGATTCTTTATTAAAATAGCTCATTATTTAGTTTATTAAGTTTATATTATTATTTTTTTTTAATACTAATTACAATTTAACTGTTTACTTAATTAAATTGTATTAATTAAATTTTTGAAATCTTGTCTTCTTAAGTTTTAACTTAGCAGACTATCTGAAATTAGTTTCTTGCATGTTATAAGTTTTCGTTATTATTTTATTTATTTTTACTTTAAATTCGTAGTTAATTCTATTTTATTCTTGTACCGCTTCCCAATCTATTTTAAGATAAGAGTTTATTATATTTAACTACGAACAGATATGGCACAGTAAAAATCTAAAATAAAATAATTGATAAATTTATAAATTTCCTGACCAATATTTAAATATCTAAGATTATTACTTAGTAAATTAATAAATCCACGTTTCTGTTAGAAATTTTTTATAACTTTATTTGCATTTCAGTATATTACTTAAACAAAATTCAGTAAATAACTCAATCATGAAATAAAATTCAGAAAAAATTAAAACTTGAAATTTAAAAGTTATGATGATGAATTATTCTTATTTTCTGGTAATTTTTTCCATGGCAAAATTCTTAACCTTAAATCATAATTATAAAATTTTAGTAACTTGAAACATTGATTCATTACTATAAAAGCTAATTAATTATTTTAATGTGACGAATAATAGAATTTAAAAGTTTAATAATAAAACAACAACTATTTAAGTGAATGATGAACATATCAGTTGAAAAGTTGTGTTCTTTAGTCTTTTCTTAGTCCAAGAAAGAAAGTGATAATCTAAAAATAAAAATTTATGGAAATAGAATAGAAATTCAAAAGGAAATTAAGTTTCTAGATAAGAATTTTGATTATAAACTAATTTTTAATCTACTTTTTGACAAGATTAAAGTTGGTTGCAATAAACTACAAAATCTTATAAAGAAATCTTATTAACAAAAATTTGGGTCTTAATCAAAAACCAAACCTTTTTAAATCTTTAGTCCGATCAATTCTAGACTATTATTATCCTTGCTTGAATTCTTTTTCAGAATAAAATATCAAAAAAATAAAAGGAATGCAGAATAACTCTGAAATATCTAAACTCATATTTAAATATTATACCCCTTCCTTTAGCATGAATCATGAGGAATTTATTAAACTCAAATTTCGATTTAGTCATTTCTCATTTTATTCAGATTGGTGAAGTAATACAAAATGGGTTTCAAATCAGGGTTTAAATCAGTGTAATTGCTACCTTATTATTCTTCCTTTTTTCCTGAACATATAAAACCAGTTTCTATTATTCATTTTATCTATTTTTTAATATTTTTCTAATTTTTTAAATTATAATTGTTATATTTTATTTCTTTTTGACTATAAATTTTGAAAAATTTGTATAGAAAATTTTCAGTTAGTTCCTCATTAAATTGTTTATTTTTAGTTTACTATTATTTAAGTAACAAAAATGAGTTTAGGAAAAATAAAATTTATTTTAAAAAATTTCATAAAGAGAAGAATTGAGTCGGGTTTTTAATGGCCAGCCTTTTTTGGAAATCTTTTTAATAATCTATAATCTTTTTAATATTAAAAAGAAAAAAATTAAAAAAAATAAATATTTCGATAAATTTATCATACTAATGTTTCATTTAAATAATGTTTTATTTCTTGGATTGAAGTATATCCAGTATCATTTGAGTTGATTGAGTCTACAGAATTTGATAAAGCAGTTGAAGATTTAGAGTTTAAAATTTTTTCCATTATTTCTATATTTGAATTTTTTTTTGCAATAAGTTGATCCAATTCATTCAATCTTGATATCATAATATTCAGTTCATTTTGATTAGGATTTTGTTTATTTAACGTCTTTATTTTTGCAAAATTATCATGATGTCTTTTGATAATAAAGTGTATGCCAGAAAAATCATTAGTTCTATACCATAACGAAAAATACATATACGAATCAGTTGAATCAGGTATCTTTCTTATTAAACCTTCGTTTATTTCTACAAAATCGTAGGATTCACACTCGTCAAGTGTAAATTGAGAATTTAAAGTGCTTACGAGCATTGCGTATTTAAGTTGACCAATTGTTATACCAGGTTTAATTCCTGTAGCTATTTTTAGATATCCATCTACATTGATTGTAATTTTACAAGTCTTATTCATTTTGGATTTGATTATTACATTCGAAATACTGGGATTATATACTGGTACTTCTAATTAATTAGAAAATAATTAGATAAATATGTATTCGAAGAAAACTAGTTAAAATGTTTTTTTTTACTATTTGATAGGTTGACTAATTAAGAATATTAATTCAAGTTTATTGAATTAGACTAATTGAAATTAATGCTTATCTTTGTTCTCAGTAATTAA
Organism: Brachionus koreanus; assembly: GCA_016987375.1. Classification (NCBI taxonomy): domain Eukaryota; kingdom Metazoa; phylum Rotifera; class Eurotatoria; order Ploima; family Brachionidae; genus Brachionus; species Brachionus koreanus. The sequence goes on along the minus strand of PJRA01000493.1, from coordinate 776,114 downwards.
CATGAGTATGTTCACATATGTTACGTTTGAAAGCTTTTTCTTTTGAATCATTTCAAAGACATCGATTTTTATATTACATAATTTTTTTTGATCGAGCTTTAGCTCGGTACAGATAAAAAAATAAATAACTTTACTTTTGTTTTATTAATTAAATTTAACAAAAAATAATATGATATTTAGAACCTAATTTGAATATTTTTCAATTTTTTTGAACTATTTTTAAAATTTTATCTATTCTTTTATTTTATTTAACATTATTTCATTTAATTTTCATTTTTTAATCCGAAGGCATTATCTCGTTACAGTTAATAAATAAATAGATAATATAAATTTATAATAATTTTTATTTAATCTAACCTAAATGATATTTTTCAGTACAGACAATCAAGTAGACATTTTAGCTCATTTTTCTTTATGTTTAATCTTAAGTGCTGATTTTACTTTTCAAAAAAAAAAACAAAAAATTAAAAAATTACATTTTTCTGCGTAAAATCCGAATTTTTAATTGTAAAATTTTGTAAAAAATGGATAAAAACAGTAAAAATTTTCATTTTATTAAATTAGTTTATTTATTATGGAAAAAATTAATGATTTAACCAGTCTCCATTATTATTTTCAAACTGTATCGATTTTGACGATTTATGGAGATGTTTAAGCATTTTTTAATTTAGAAAATATTTTAAATTAGAATTTTTTGTTTAAAATCGTCTCACTTACTGAGATAATGCTTCTTCAAATCTTAATAATATTTATAATCTGAATAAAATAAAAATTAAATATAGTAAATATAATTAAAAAAAAGAAAATATTGAAAAATATTAAAAAATATTAAAAAATAGATAAAATGAAATAGAGATACATATTGAAATGAAATACATATGTTAAAATATCTGATGGCTCAGGAAAAAAAGAAGGAAATAGTGAGGTAGCAATGGCAAATGGTAATCTATTTTGATTCGAAATATCTTAATTTTTTTAATTTTAACAACTATCTATAATAAAAAATTAAGGCTTTTTCTTTGTGTAGTAATTTTTAATTAAAATTGATTAAAAATAATTTTTTATGGACATTTGATGTTACGTACAAAATTATCGATTTAATTTAATACCATTAGTGGTTTATATTTATTTTTAAAAAGCCATACTTTTGAAAGTAAAAGGTCCTATATCAATTTGAAAAATATATATAGAAATAATGAATATTTAATACATGTAGATTTTATTATTAGTTGTATTGGAATTTGTCACCGTTGAACTAAAGGACTTAAGTATTAACTTGTTTATTAGCTGAGAAAAAACCTTTCTTGTGTTTCTGTCTATAAATAATTATATCGGTTATTTATCACCTCCATTAGGTTCATTCCAGAATGAAAAATTTTTTTTTGATCAAATTAGAATGATCATGCTCAAGAGTTATCATTATAAAAGTTTTTAAATATTTTTTGATTTTAAATTTTATTGCAGAAATATGTTTTGAAAGTAAGCATTTACTGTTAAACTAAGTATTTTTTATGTCTGCAAATTTGTCTGCAACAGAATTATACACAATATTTGGATATGGTTTAGCATGTTATGTTACAATATGTCCCTGTATTAAATTTTTCAATTAAAAAGCTTCTTAAAAAATTTAAAAAAAATATTCAGAAATACTCTGTGTTAAAATCACACAAAGTATTTCTGAATATTTTTTCTAAATACTTAAATTGGAGTTATTTAAATATAAATTTACATAAGTTTACTTTTAGTTTATTTTTTGGTAAAAATTTAAATCAAGTTATCACATGTTAACTTAAAATCAGATAAAAAATCATTTGTTCTTTGAGTTGAAGCTGACTTTTTGATAAGACGACTAGTTTTAAAAATAAAGCAATTCTAATAAGCTTTGATTGAAAATGTTAAATTTATTTTTTTAAATTTTATTTAAATTTTTAAAATTTTTAGAACTATTTATGACGATTACTAGAAATAAAACTTATATTATTAATATTGATTATACTACTAATAATAAACAAATTGTTCAAATTATTCTTTCTAATCGTTCTTTATTCAGTGTGTAAAAAAAATTAATTTGTTCAACTTTACAAGGGTTTTACAATTAAAGACTTCTTTTTATAAGGAATTTTTCAAGTTATTTTTTATTAATATATTTAATAATAATTAGAAGACAAATTTAATTTCTTTGCTTGAATTTCTTGAGAGGACAATTTGCACCACTTTTGATGCCTTATGAAATCAGTATCTATTCACCAAATTAAAGCTTGTCATTTCAGTGTGAAAGATTTCCTATTTTCAAGTCAACAGCATTTTGTTTTCAAGTTATAACGTCCTAAACCAAAAAAAAGTTTAAGAAAAAGACTTTTATTCGAAACTGTGTTTCTCGATAAAAAAATATGCAAAATTTTAACCAAGTAAAATAACATATTTTAATTTAATCATTGGAAAAATAATTAAAAGATATAAAGATTTTGAGATTAAATCATGATTAAAAAGCTTTTATTCAATAATTAAACCTTGAATACATGATAAAGTGCATTCTCTGTTGCCCACATTTTGAGCAATTCTACATTGTATTTTCGGTCAATTCACTCACAATCAGCCAACAAGATCGTTTTTTTTGTTAAGCCCCCTTTTTTTCTATCTTGTGATTCAATAGAACATCCAATTTAATATTGTTAAAATATATCATTTCTTAAAAAAAAGATAAAAAATATTTACTTAATCTGTATGAGCAAGCGATCATGTGATAACAATATAAAATAAAAAATTGAGAGGCGTTTATCGATGGAAAACATAATCAATGCACAACCCTATTTTAAATCACCATATTTTTGACAAATAGACAAATTTAACACGATAAAGGTTTTTTTTATATATCTTAATAATAAAGTTAAAGTGAATCTATTTTTTTTAAATTAAAAATACTTTGAAAAATAACTAAATGTCATCATACCGTATTCCCTCGTTTGATTATTGCAGCAAAGTACATCTCGCCCATGCTATGATACCGTTAACTTTGAACGGATGCTCTAATAGCGTAATCACGCGTTTAGATCGTTATTTCTTAATCTTTAGTGCTTCACCAAATGCATAATTCAAAAAAGTTAACAATATTATAGCATGGGCGAGATGTACTTTGGTGCATGGTCCAAAGGCGTGTCTTAACATATGGTGAAACATAATCAAACGAGGGAATCCGGTATGATGACATTTGTGTGCCAACTATTTTAGAATAAGCAATGTTAACTTGAAAACTTAATCAAGCAAAAATACTTGTTCTATTGAAAAAAAAATATGATTAACGGAATCAAAAGAAAAAAAGATTTATTATTTTTAATTAATTTTATTTAATAATAATAGTTAATATTCTACGGTCAAGTTTAGTTTAACTATTAATTGCTCTAAAATAATTTAATTTTTCAAATTTTTTATTTGATTTTAATTTTCTGACAAATTAGTTACATATTAGGTATAATTACATTAAAATCTTTGAAATGTAAAACAAAAAATAAATTAATTTTTTAAGATTACTGAATATTTAGAATTTCAAGAAAAATTAACGATTAAATTTTGTTAAAATGCTATTTTTCCCTTGAATAAAATGATGATTGTCTATGAAAACGACTAGAAGAGTGTCTACATTGAAGTTAATTATCAAGTTTTTTGGTCATGAAAATATGTTTCTGCATTTAATTCTTAAAAATAATTGAAAAATAATGAATAGTAATTTTTGAACAATTAATTATTTAGCAAAAAAAATGATTCAATATATTAAAAAATTATTTAAAAAAAAGTTTATTTTTTAAAAGTTTATTTAAATGGCTAACTTTAAAACTTAAAAAAAAACTTTAAGACGTACAAATCGTTTTTAATATAATTAGGCATTACCAAGTCACTTTGTGCAACAATAAGGCAGCAAATTTATCCGAAAAAAATTCGATCCATCCACAATCAAATTTTCAAAATAAGTTTACATTAAAAAGTATTTTTTTTTAAATAAACAACAACAAAACTAAATGAATATAGCAGTTATAATAAATTTAAAAAAAATAAAATAATAATAATAATAATAATAAGCAATTGAGAAATTGATTAATTAATTTAAGTTTTGAAGTTAATAAATTTAAGTGGTATAAATTAGTAAAGCTTCTTAACAATAGCAAAATAAAAAAAAAAGTAGAAAAGAATATGAATTTGAATGTGTCTTAGTAATTAAAAAGAGAAGAAAATCGGCAAACAATTGTACTGGTCTTGAAAGCATCACATACACACGGAATCATTATCAATCATTTTTTATATGTATACCATTTCTGAGTGGTATGAAAATTTTACCTTGAGATTAAAGACTTATCGATAATATAAGGAGACTAATCTAGACACATTTTTTAATATTTATTGCGTAAACCATACAAAAAAAATATTCAGGAAACAAACGAGATTGACTAAATAAGGCGGCATTCAAATAGACTTTGTGTGCTCAACAGTCGTCAACATCGTCAAAGCCATCGTTGCACTCGTCAATATTGGACGAGCTAATGAATCCGCCGGAATAGTTTACATTTGAGCTGGTGCCAGGCGACAGACCTTGCTGATGCATTGACTGATGCTGGTGTGGTTGGTGTTGGAGTTGCTGCTGTGGACCACCATTGTGTCGTATCAAAATGCTTGGATTATTTTTTTTATACCAAGCAACAAGTTGTTTTTTGAGCACACGATTGGACTCATCTATGGCCGGTATACAATCCCTAACCCAAACACTGTTCTCATCATGGTCGCCACTGGTTATTTTATCACCGTTTAGAATTACAGTCGATTGTTTGCACGGATAGTATTTGAATATGGTGTTGCGAATGGCTAGGAGTCTGACCGAGTCGAGTGCTTTTTTGCCAAAGCGTCCATTACAATTACTCTCGAGTCTTTCGCGCGGTGTGAACACCAATTTGGTCAAGTGGGCCGCAAAGTTGCGTCTGCTCTTACTTTTCGAATAGGACAATGCTGCCATTGAATCTTCAACAAAGTACTTGTCACTTTGAAAAACAATAGGCGGCTTAAAATTTGTGTATGACTCCAATTGAAGATACTTGGGTCCGTTTCCTTTGAACAGCTCGTTTAGATCAAGATCGTACGTTTGATTCAGATTTGAGCTTAAAACATTTTTTTGGGGAGTGCCCGTTTGGTTTAGTGATTGAGAAAGGTTTTGAAATGCCTGCATATTGGTTGTTGGATATTTGAAATTGGTCAAACGTTGCGGAAAAGCGATCGGATATTTAAAATTTTCTAGTTCGTAATCAGGCATCTCTTCGTTGTCCTGATAAATGTCTATGTCGCCCAGGTCCGGATTCGAGTCTTCGTTATTTTCGTTTATAATGAACGGCGATTCGGTGTCGATGTGCTCTTGGTGGTGCATCTCGGTGGTCGTCGAGGTGTGTGACGAGGTCGAGGTCTCTGACGACGATGACGAAGTGACCGAGGCCGAGCGCGGCGGGTCTTGCACGCACTGTGAATAATTCTTTACCGAGTTGAACTTGCGTTTTTTGGCACCGGTCAGGTTCATTTGTACTTTGGCTTCTTGTTTTAAGTTTTTGTTTAAATTGGAAGTTGATGCTGTCGAGCTCTTGGCCGTCTGACTCGAGCTAATCTGACTGTCCAGTTTATCAATGAGCAAATTGAATTTGTTGTTCAAATCGAATTGATATTTTCGTAGTAGCTTTATTTCTTTGTAAATGTGTCGCAGTTCTGTATGGCTTTCGCTCGTCTCCACATGACTGCTCATAGATGTATTCGGCGATTGAGTCAGTAAGTCGCTGAATAAGCGGGCCATTTTGTGACATATACAATTTGTTCGATTTGTTATATTTTTGTGCTCAATCTCGCTTTCTTCGCTTTCGCTTGCTTTTTCACGCGGTAACAAGTCTTCTATATCATATTTTATAGTGAACGAGTCGAGCTAAAAATGCATAAATTTAAAATATTTTTCATTTTATTTTTATTTAAAAATCAATAAATTTTTTTTCGAAATTTTTACTTTTTTTTTTCTTTTTAATTCAATTAAATAAATAAAATTCTAATTTATTTCCTATAAAATTTACATAAATATGCTCTTTTATGAACAAACAAAATTTTATAAAATTGAAAAACAATGTATCGTGTATCCTTATTATAAAAAAATATGATTCACTTATTTAACTCTATTCAATTCTGCACAAATTTTTGGGTTTGTGCAGAATAATAGCAAAACAAAAGAATTTTTTCAATTCCAAGATCAACTAATTTTTTTAAAAAAATTTTAAAAACTCAAGTCTTGACCTCAAACTTTTTGATTTCGCCTTATTATTCAACTTAAGATAACAAGATCTACTGGAGTCAACAGTGGGAAAGAATAATCAAAAACACGAATAGTGTCCCGTTTCTCATCAAACAACTCAAACATTTTGGCTTCAAATCGGATATTCTAGCGACTATTTTCAAAAGTCTATTTATTAGTCACTTCTATTAAAGTCCAAGTTTGATGTCATTTGATGTGTTTTGTCAAGCAAGAACTCTAAAGATTAAATAGACCATCTTCTGAAGATAAAATGCATAATCGAAAGGAAGAACCGAAAAACAAAACAAATTGCCCAATTTGCAGCAAGATGTTCAAAGCAAAAATAGGAATCAAAACACACATGAGAAGATGTATAACAACACTAAATAACATAAAAAAGACTCGACTTAAAACCTTTTGTTTTATAATTTTTTTTTTCTAATTCAGAAACATATGTTCAAAGTAATTGACAGACATAGTACTGTAATAAACAGTATATGTCACTAAGTGTGCCATTTATTTATATACAATAAACTAAACCTTCATGCAGAAAGCAAACTTGTAAATTATTCAGAAAATAAAATAGAAAAATTTTTAATTTCAAAATTAAAAAAAAAATTTAAAAATAGTTCTTTATAAATTTAGTAATAAAAATTTTGGCTTTTAAATTTTAAAAAGCAAGTCAAATTTTTATTTTGAAATTTAACTCTATTGACCAGCACAAAACTGGCTTTGATTTTAGAAAATTAATTTTCGAAAAAATTTTAATAAAGCTTGTAGATTATCAGTTAGTTAAAGTATATGATTTTGATAAAAAAAATTTTTTCAAATAATTTGCACAAAAATTTTGTCATGTCTGCCAACTCACTTATATCGTTCATGTGGTTATTGAATACAAGTTTTATCTGTTAATAACAGGAAAATTTCCCTCAACTTTAAATACACAATTCAAAATTTAAAAATAAAAATTTAGTCAAATAAACTAATTTTAGAAAAATAAATCTTAAGTCATTTTTTTTAAATCTACAAAAATTTTGATAATCAAGTTAAAAAAAAACCCACCATTAAAATTATATTTCTATCAATTAAGCAACACTTTATCGTTTCTAAAATTAAAAAAACTTGCAAACGTTTGAAAAGTAACCCTAAAAGCTAGATGCAAAGTTTGGCAATTTAAAATAGAATAAGAAAAATTGCGAAAAAAATTTAAATGTTTCAAAAAGCTTATTAAATGAATTTCAAATATCTTTATTCATTTATTTTTCAAATAAATTGATAAGTTAAATAAATAAATAAATCTTATTTTAAAAGTAATCATTGATTGAAATGAATAGAGATTTTTTTATTAATATTTAGGTGTCATGAAAATAAATATTTATTAACAATAGAAAAAATAACATTTAACATATATAACCAATATTATTAAATTAATTTTTAAAAAAATTTAATAACTAAATAAGTCTAAAATTATTTGATTAAATAAATGTTAAACAAATGATGAAAATAGCATTTTTATCAATTATGCTATTTTAAATTTTATGATTAAGATTTTTTGCCAGTGAACCAAAAATATTTGGATAATTTTATTATTACTTAATATTTTGACAAAATAAAAAAAAAAATTGAAATTAATCTTATTTTTTTTAATTCTAAAAAAGATCATATTGAGAATAATTTGAATTTTGAGTGAACTGATTTTTTTGTATTATGAAACTTTAATTCAACTTTATATCTTTTGTCTTCTTTTTAAAAGAAGTCTAAAGCTGTATTCTTGTAATGATTAACTTTTAATCTTAAATGCTTTTCTAACATAATATTCTTTAAGGAATGATTAACATTATTTGAAATTTCAAGCCACTGGTTTAATAAACTTAATTTATATGAATCTAAAAACTTGATTTAATAAATTATTGGTGACCATAAACAAAAAAATACTTGTTGGCTGAATAAAAGAAAGTAAACAAAGTAAAGACAAGAAATAAAAAGCTAAATTGCCTAACTGTTTAGAAATTTTTTATTTTATGACTTAAGAAAAGACTATTAATAGATAGCATGATTAAACGGGGCCAAGTTCCGTTATGACTTCAGCCATTTGACATAATTTTTCAATTCAATTGTTTGCTTATTATGGGTATCAAAACAACAAATATTCCTTACCATTGTGTATTATTCGTTAGTTTTATTATTATATTTTAAAATTTCAAGACTAAATGGAGGTCATTTATTACATTAAACTCCAAGATTTAAATTTTTTAGAGAAAAAACAAAAACAGCTTGTAAAATTAATTAATTAATAACAATATGTTATCCTAATTTTTCAAGTTAACAGTTCAAACCTGTTATCTGTTTGATCAATTCTATGGGATAAAAATACATCGGATTTGAGTTGGAAACCTGAAAATACCAAACCAGACCCAGACACTTGTAAAAATGTCAAGATAAAAAGTCTTAAAAAATCATCTAAAAGTTAAGTTGAGACTTGGTATATTAGAAAAAATTTAAAAAGCACATGTAGATGATTTTTAACGACTTTTTTCAAAAAGTTTTTAAATTTTTACTTTGTTAGTTAGTTAATGTAAAAACTTAAGACAAAAAATTGATTGTAAATTAAACTGGATCTCATATATTAATTATTTAATAAAAAATATTAGAAAGGTCAACTAGAACATGAGAATAACTCATGACTTGTCCTTTTTAAATTTTTTTCCAAAAAGTAAAAGTCATCGACTCACGACTTTTAAACAACTTCGATCAGACCTGATATACGAAAAAAGTTCCGGCCTCTTATCTCAGTGGTAAACTAATCAATCGTATCAAAACATAAATATCTAATAAAAAATTCTATTTTATTAAACAAATATAAAGAATTCATCATACACTAAAATTAAATTATTATAAATTTTTTCATTCAATTTTAATTAAATATTTGCTTTTAAAAATAATTTGAATAAATTTTCAATTGCTTGTTATGGGACAAATATTTCTCACTTATTGATAAGAATTTTTGTCTAAATGGTTGAACTAAAAAAAATCTTAATTTATCACTTTTATCAATACACTCACTTGTAGTGTAGTAGTAAAAATAAGTAGCTTAGAAAAACAGATGAGTCAACATGTGTTAAGAAGAAAAATTGCTTGAACAAGTATATGAATAGTGCAAAAAAAGTTCGCATAGATTTTTAATATTTTATTCTTTTTCTACTCTTTAGTTCAACATAATGAGTAAGAATTTAAATTAAATTTTAAAAAAATTATTCAATTAATTAAAATAAAAAAATTAAACAGATTAGACATGTGTTTAAGCATTGATTCAATTGAACACGAACAATTAAACGCACATCTTACAAATAGATAAGAGAAAAATTTAAAAAAAAAGCCTTGTCATAGTGAAACTGGATTTTTCCGCACTCAAATAAAGTGCTAAAATTTAGATTATACGGGCCATATTTAAGCACTGTGCCATATATTTTTTGATTCTTTTTTCGAGACACTAGGTGTTTGTAGAAAACCACGTTTTTATCGATTTAATGAAATTAAATATCGATTTTGAAACTAGTTACTAATTAGCCTAAATAAATTTATAATAGCATAGAAAATATGTGATTGTGGTGTCCCAAAACAGTTTCAGTTTAGGTCGCCAGATGAAAAAGAATGGATGCTGAAGAGTGTGTGCCGAGAGATCAAAAGTGACTTACCGATTTAGATTTGTTGAGCAGTTTGGTTATGATTGCGTTAATGTCCTGTCTGAATTCGTCGTCTAGCTCGTCTATCGAGCACTGAATTAGGTCCGAGTCGGTCGATGATTTTTTATCTGTCTTCCTGCTATTCAAATTGGTGTTTATCAATATGGTGGGCATCGTGGGCTCCGGGTCTACTATATCTAAAGCGAAAAACGTTGTCTTTAGAACAAGCACAAAAATAATTTTATTTAGATTTTTTTTTTTATTTTATTGGAGTTGTTGTTCTAGCTAGGAAAAAATAATATGATTAAAGTGATAAGACTGTCGGTTAAATAGACTATTTGTTAACATAAAAATAAGATAAGCAAGTTACAATCAAAATGAGCGAGAGCGAGAGAAAGAGAGAGAACAATATCTGAACACCAATAACAAGCAACAAAATTCAAAAACTAAAAAGTTAAATGCAAGACTTGAAGCAAAAAAGGAACCCATTTCAAATATTTCTTATATTTTTTCCCTAAAATAAATAATAATAAAGAAAAAGCTCTAGCTAAAATAAAGCTCGCATCTACTGTCTGTAATTTATCCTAAACCAATTTCGAGCACAGAAATTATGCGGTAATTATAAATGAGAATTTTAAGACACATTGAGTTGAGCGTTTTTCCTCGAATCAGGCAAAATCGCTCATTCTCCCTCTACTCCATCGATATTAATTTACCGTCACGAATTTTTAACAAAGTTAAATTATTGTTGAAATTCGATTTCCAAAAAAAAAAATCTGAAACAACGGGTTAATTTATGAGCAAAATAGAGCGCAATTTTTATTCAATTTCTATATGCGTTTCTTCATGCTATCCGTGTCTTAAATTTCAAGTCATATTTTGTTTCGCAATTCCGCTCGGAAGAATTTTTTTTTATTATAATTTTCAAGGCATTCCATGCCAGAACCTTAATAGCTAAAAACGCTCATTATGAATTTTGTGCCTAGGTAGAAAAAAGCTGGCTCAAGATTAAAATCCGCTTTCTAACCGGATTGACATCCAGGCCCAGACAATCCAGCAACTAAGTTCCATTAATCGCTCATTATCTGAGTGATATGATAGGCTTTTCATCTACTAAATGTAATCCAACACCTAAAATTTCCCTAAGTGATTTTTTGTTTTTAAATAGCTTAAATTGCTGCATTAGATTTTAATTTAAAATGACAATTGATCATTTGATTACTGGCCTTGTTCATTTGATGACAAAATATGAGGCTTTTATCAATTTATCTTTCTATTAAATAGAAAATTGAATAATTAGAAAAAAAAATTAGAAAAATCTGAGCCAAAAATTGAGCAAGGAATTCAAAATGTGAAAAATTATTTCATATTAATTTAGTTTGTTACAGCGAATTATGAACTTAATAGGTTTTTTTTTTTGAATAAAACAAAAATTTTGAAAAATTATTTAATTTTTATGGGAGCGTTTAGTTTTCATGCATAATTTAAACACTTTATATTCAAATTTTATGAAGACAAATTTTTTGCTTGAATTTAAAACAAACTAATAAGAAAAAAACCACTTAACTTTAAACTTGTAAATTTCTATTTGCTTATACATTTAGACAACTTGGCAATGACTCAAACAAATTAGAAACTCTCATCGAATGACCGAAAGTGATTTTGTATAAGAATTTTTAAAAGCCAGAAAAAATATACTAATAAGGCCAAAAACCCAGCCATTATGCCTTAATTCAAGTAGCCATATTGCTTTTATTTAAGTGATTTTAAGACTATATTGAAAAATTATTCCAAGCTAGACAAATTGAATAATAGGTTCAAGTTGTAATCGGCAAAGGATACAAATTTTTTTACAATAAAGAACAAATGAGCAGAAAAAACAAGAAATTTAGTTGATGATCATACTTAGATTCAAAAATTCTTAAAAAAAAATTTCTTTTATTTCTTTTTAATAAACTGTCAAAAATAGTTAAATTGAAAAAAAAAAATCAAAAGTGAAAAATTTTAAATGAAAATAAAATTTTTTAATTTTTAAATAATCGAGTCTGTATTTAAATACTAGGTTGACAGTGAGCTCTCTTAGCACCAGTTTTAAGTCAACATAATCTGACAATTAGTCACAAGAAAATCCGCAATCGATTCAAGTGTTATTAACATGCATAAATGCAAGCCTCGATTTAAAGAGATAACCTCCTATGAGCTTCAAATCAAAACAATTATGCAATCAAAATTAAATTTTAAAATAATTGAAAAAAAAAATTGATTTTTATTGTAATTTTCCGTGCTAGTCTATCTCTTGTTCCCATTAGTGTTTACACTTCCGCAACCTAATCTTCAATTCTATTGATTTATTTTTGGACAAGTGTAATTCGAAGCAAAAAATGAATAGATTTAGTGTGCGCTTCTAAATCAAAGAATTAATAAAATGAATGATAAAAATCACACTTTAAAAGCTTCTATGCTGAATCAAGGATTATTGTGCTTATGACTGTTCAAAAAAATATGCCTCGTGTTCTTAACAATTCAAATCCTTGAATTCCATACAGAGTGAAAAATTTTAAACCATTGCTAGTTAAACAATCAAAAGCGCTTTAGCTATAAATAATGCTCAACTATGCTTGTATGGCGTTTTTCGAATCTGCGTTTTCTTTGCGCTTATCAACGATGTAATTGCCAACACAGCTTTCAAATTAGTCAAGCTCAAGCTTTTTTTTCCATAAAGCTTAAACTTTTTAGAAAATTTTTAATTTATAAAAGTATTTAAATAAATAAGAAATATTTGAAAAATTTATTTTAGTTTTTTAAATTTTCTTTTATCTTTTTTTTATTTTTATCTTTTTTAAGTGAAAATTTTAAGACTTGTTTTATTAATAATAGCATCAATAAATGGTTAGTATTCAAGAATGTTAGTTTTTTTTTTATTTGTTTTTAGTTTCAAAGGCCAGAGATTCATGGCGAAGTCTCATACCAAGCAAGCGAAGATACTTTTTTCCCTCAAGGGGTCTCAGTATGTAAACTCAAGTCAAAATTGTAAGAATATTAATTTTTTACACACAGGTAGAGATACTGTTCCGAATTGGAAGCATGCTGCTGAAAGCTATGTGACAGATAAATTGAGCGGAAATTTTGATTTGACAAAAGTTTTAGACACAAAATCAAATCTTAGAGATTTTGAAAGAACCTTGAAAAAAAGTATTGTTGCCAGTTTTCAAGCGACCAAGTCGGCTCTTGAGCTCAGAAAAATGCAGATCGTTTCCCAGCTCTCCAAGGCCGAAAGCAATCTGAAGCCAGAACTCGATGCCATATCCAAAAAAGCTTGGTCTTTAATAGAAAAATTCTTTGATAAACTAAAAGAAGTGTCAATTGAAAACTCCAAGACTACGCTTAAAAAAGTTCAAGACTTGCTTCTCACTGAGCTTAGTCTTATAAAAAAGAAAATAGCCGAAGACAATTTAGAAGACATTAAGAGATTACAGCAACATAATGTGACACTAGCAAGACTTCTAGACCTGACCAATTCTCAAATACTGTCATTTGTAACTAATGAAATGAAGACTCTTGATATAAATTTAAATACTTTAAGAGATGCCATGGTGGAAAAAGTCAAAACATTTGGCTTAGAAAAAAAGTTTACCGTGGAATTTTTAATTCTTAATTTTCAAATAGCCAAATCGAACTCAAAGACATTGAAAGATTTGAGTGATATTTTTACCAAGCGTAAGTCATTGTCTCAAGAGCAATTGAGCCAAGTTTTGAGTAAAATTTTCTACAAGCAATTCCAAGTAATTGATTATATTGTTCAAAGATGCAGGTCCATGGAAACTTTAAGCAGAAACTGCTTTCATTGGGCTTATACGCATCCAGAATCCCAAATAGCTCCAATTTTTGTACAAAACCAAAATGTACTTAGTTCAACCAAAGCGGAAAATATTCAGGTTTCAGCAGAAACAACCATTCAAACAACTTTATCAACTACAACGTCACAGCAGCAAAGCTCAACAATCGCTGAAGATGATGAATTAGTAATGACAGAACAACAAAATACCGATGAATTAACTTCTGATAAAACTTCTTCTACATTGAGTTCTCCTACTTCTTCTAACAAGATGACTGTACTTGTTACACAGACTACTTCTAGAGATACGACAGACAGCTCAAATTCAATAATTGAGGAAGATAATTTGGGTGATGAAATTGAAAATAAACAAGATGAAGAAGAATTTGTGACTAAGCTTGGTTTCAAAGGTGTCAAAAATTTAGATTCAAATTTAGAAATTGAAAATGAAATGAAAAGTGAAGATGAAAATGAAGTGAAAACACCCTTTAATTTAGTAAATTATGAATCAAATCTTGAAATGAAACATAATGAATATGATCCAGAACGATCGGCCAAACGTTTGAGATTGATTGTAGAAAATTCTCTTGATGATCTTAGACCAAATTTTTATCTAAGTGATGGGTATATTTGCATAAAGCTTAGTCCTAATGCCCTTCGAGAAATTCAAAGTCTTTAGATCAGATTTTATTTGATTAAGTTTTTATTTTAGTTTTTTTTTTGTTAAAGTTAATTTAAATAAAAAAATTTATTTAATATTTAAAAAAAAATTTAATTATCCTGGCTTAAAATGAAAAAATATGAAAATTAAATACTAATTTAAATTGAATTAAAGTTTACCAAAAAATTTTGATTAAAATCTATAGCTGTATTTAGATTTAATTTTAACTTTACTAAGATCTAAAAAAAATTCAAAAATTATCCTTCTTTTCTTTTTAACTTTCAGCAAATTTTTCGACTTTTTTCCTAATGATTATTAAAACTGTAATTTTTTGCACAATCAGAATTTTATTGAAAAAATTTTTACAGACATAAAATAATTTTTAAATCCCTGGAATGAATTTAATTGATATTCGCTTTTTTTTATACATTTTTCAATTACTCAAAGATTTTGAAATTTAATTATTTCAAATTTTTCAAATTAATAGAAATTGATTATGATTTTTAAATTTTATAAAATTTTGAAATTGATTATGATTTTTAAATTTTTTTTCAAAATATTTTTTTTTATATTTATTAAAAAATTCATTTAAAGAATTATCAGTTATAAATTATTTTTTAGATTTTATTCATTTTAGAGAAAAATATTTAACCTTTTAAAATTTAATTTAAAACATAATTGTTTGCTTATTAATAAAATATTTTAGCAATTTTTTGAAATTATTCTAAACTAATTTTGTAGATTTTAGTTAACCCAATAGACCCAATAAACTATTTGGGACACCTAATAAGAAAAGATTTCAATAAATCAAAATAAAAATTGATTTTAAAATTTGTAGATAATTTTTCAAATTTATCAACTAATTCAGATATACAAAATAAAAAAAGACAATTAATTGTAAATCATTTCTAATTTTGATTTCAAAACAAGGTAAACAAATATTTAGTATAATTTCGAAAATATTTTATTTTAAGTATATACAAGAATATATTTTTATATCATGTTTTTAAAAGCAAGTTTTTTGCGCTTCTTATTTAACACTTTGAAAATATTTAATCTTTATTGAAAAAAAAGTATTAAAAAAAATGTCCCTGGAGGTTGAAAAAAAAGATGAAACTAAAGAAAAAATTGAAAGTGGTGAGGAGGACGAGATTGTCGAAAATCATGTGTCAGTAGATGGTACCACAGCTGCTAAGAAGAAAAAGAAGAAAAAAAAGAAGCCAGCTTCAGCCGAAATTCCCAGTGAAGTTACTGATGCAGTCGAAAAACTGGAAATAAAGAAAAATCAGGAGGAGGCCGATGAGCCTGATGATGCCAATGCTGGAGAAAATCCGGAAGAAAAAAAAAAGAAAAAGAAGAAACCAAAAAAAAAGCCAGCTACTGAAGGTCTTAAGCAAACAGATCCTCCAAGTATTCCAATCTGTGAACTATTTCCAGATTGTAATTTTCCCATCGGTGAAATATGTGAGCATCCAAAGCCACGTGACTCATTGGACAATTCTCTTTCACTGAATAGAATGACAAACGAAGAAAAAAAAGCCCTTGATGTTGCACACACCGATTATTACAAAGATTTACGTCAAGCAGCTGAAGCTCATAGACAAACACGAAAATGGGTAATGTCGTGGATCAAGCCTGGTATGAAAATGATTGATATTTGTGAACGATTAGAAGATTGTTCTCGCAAGATGATAAAAGAAAATGGTCTTTCGGCTGGATTAGCCTTTCCAACAGGTTGTTCGCTAAATCATTGTGCTGCTCATTACACACCGAATGCTGGAGATGAAACAGTGCTAACTTATGATGATGTATGCAAGATAGACTTTGGAACACATGTTAATGGGCACATTATAGATTGTGCCTTCACAGTTACATTCAATCCTAAGTATGACAAATTGAAAGAAGCGGTGCAAGCAGCTACCAATGCTGGCATTAAAGAAGCGGGTATAGATGTGAGATTGTGTGACATTGGTGAGACTGTTCAAGAAGTCATGGAATCTTATGAAATAGATTTGGATGGTAAGACATATAAAATTAAGCCCATTCGTAACTTGAATGGTCACTCAATAGCACCGTATAGGATTCATGCGGGAAAATCAGTGCCGATAGTGAAAGGCGCTGAGGCAACAAGAATGGAAGAGGGAGAGCTGTATGCTATAGAAACTTTCGGCAGTACAGGCAAAGGTGTGGTTCATGACGATATGGAATGTTCGCATTATATGAAAAATTTTGATGTTGGTCACGTGCCTTTGCGCATGCCCAAAGCTAAAAGCTTGCTGAACACAATCAATAAACATTTTGGAACTTTAGCTTTTTGTAGAAGATGGATAGACCGAGTTGGAGAAACAAAATATTTGATGGGCCTGAAGAATCTATGTGATATGGGAATCGTAGATCCTTACCCACCGTTGTGTGATATTAAAGGATGCTACACTGCTCAATATGAACATACAATACTTTTGAGACCTACTTGCAAAGAAATTCTCAGTCGTGGTGATGACTACTAAAATTTTATCTCTTTTTTTTAGTAATTTAATGACATGAAGTTTTTTTTTTTGAAATAAATTTTTAATTTTTGAATATTTTATTTTCAATTAACTTGGGCTGCATTAATAAAAAAATATTCAATAAGAGATGAACTAATAAATTTTAAAACTTTTAACTCGTTTTTTATTTATTAATAGAAAAAATTAATAGTTAGCTAATGTTCAAAAGTTAAGCAATTATGCTCTATAGTCGCTTATCATCTATCAGCAATTAGTTTGATTCTTATCTTGAACCATTCATGGCTTTTGAGTCAAAAGCTCACAAAACCCTTCTTTAACTTGATCTTGATTAGCAAAACGGTGTCGCCTAAAAAAATGAGCCTTTGAGAGAAAAAGATAATAATCAGAAGGAGAAATTTCTAGGCTATATGCTGCATTTTCTTCTAGCTGTATGAGATCTAACATTATCTTGAAGAAAAAAACCTGGTTTTCGGTTGATCAAAACTAAAGGATACTTTTCTCAAATTGAGCAAACATTCGTTTTAATCGTTCTGTTAAAAGTTCTGCATTTATAGCACGATCCTCTGGAACCAGCTTTAAAATTATTATCACTTGGATATTGCACCAAACACACAACATCAGCTCTTTATCAATCTTTTTTAATGGCTTGTTGATCTGGTTTAGTTGGGTCCAAATATTGATTTCTGTTAAGATAATTTCAAAAATAAAAAAATTATTCAATTTAAAAGCGAAGAATCTTGAGCAAAATCAAAAAATTAAAAAATTATTAAAAATTAATTTGTCCTTTTTGGTACATGAATTAAATGAAGTTTATTTTTAGATACATTCGATTGAAATGATTAATTTGCTTTATCATTTTAAGCTCAAAAGAAGTATTTTTCTAATATATTAATTTTTAATTTCCAAGGGGTTCTTTCAAATTATATTAAAACTTGTGACAATTGAAAAATTTTAAATTCTTTTATTATTGATAGCTTAATTTATTAATGAGATCTGGCAATTTTTTTGAAAAATTCTCAAAAAGAGCAATTAAATTAATAAAAAAATTAATAATGAATTTTGATATTAGAAATTAATTCAATTAGAAATTTTTATTTTATATAATAATTTCCTGAAAGCTAAATATTTCAATAAGATAATGAAGTGGAATTCGAGAGTCCCTAATTATTAAATTATTATTAAATAAAGGGAAAAATCACGTTTAGTCACCCAATGGGCAATATTTTAATTTTTTTAGACTCATTTTCCAGGTAAATGGATAAATCATTCTTATTTTTGATAATCTAAAATACTTCTACTCGGAAACAAGAACTTCTTATTTCTTCACATATTGACTTGGTTGGCTTTCAAATATAGTGTTTATTTTTAATATTATTAGTAACAAAAATTTACTAATAAATTTTTTTTTTCAATTAAAATTCAAGTAGAATTTTTAAACTAAATGATTATATGTCGCTTAATCATATAAAATAGTATTTTTCGAATCAAATTTAATAAAAACAAAATTTTTTATTTTTTAAAAATTTTTAACTATATTTGACTAAAAATTTACTAAATTTGTGGCCTACTTTCCTATCAGATTCTAATCAACTAAGCAAATTTAATTTATAACTAAATATTAAAAATTAATGAAAAATATTTGGTCTTTAACTTAGTCGATAATAAACTTACTAGAATCACTAAAAAGTAAATATGTTGATAAATTTCGGCTTTTTCACAACTTTTTTTATAAAATACTTTTTTTTACAATGGTTGTACTGGAGAAAAAATCTTTGACATGCTTTGTATATGTAAAGGTTAGTAAGAGTAAAAGATTTGTATATGAGGTTAGGAAGAGTTTGTTTTTTTTCTGTTAATTTATTAAATAAATATAGCAACAGTTTTTTTCAATTAAAAGTTTTAAAATTTATTCTAAATTGGCGCCAACTCATTAGATATAAACTCAAAAGATTAACTGATCGTATATATAATTGATAAAAAATTTCAAATTATAGGACTTTGAATTTAAAAAATTTGTTTAATTGCGCAAAATTTAACTCCCGAAAAATGTTACAAGAATAAAAGTCATATTCTATAATTCAGTATATTCTTTATAAATTTGAATTTTAAAATTTTAAGATAATCAAAATCTTTGAATTGTTGAAGAGTTAAAAGCAATATGACAAAAATAAAACTAAATTTTTATTTCAAAAGAAAGTCTATTAGAACAACAAAAAATTTGATTATTTATATATTTATTAAATACGAAGAATTTTACAAGATGATAAGTGTTTTTATATTGCCTTGCTATATAAAATAATAAAGTTTTTGAAATAAAGAACTATATAATAAAATGTGAATAATCGATTATTTTGAATTTATTTGTTTAAAAATAATTATTTTTTTATACACAGTTAAATTTAATAGCATCATCAATTAATCTGTATATTCTTTAGGGGTAAGTTATAAGGAGGGAGGTATCCCCACTCCTTGTTTTTAGTTACATAAAAATATTTGAAAATCACAAGTATTTATGATCTTTTGACTCTTTTTATAATTATAGAATGCAAAATTAAACCTTTTCTCCCGGCTAAATAAAATTATTTGATCAAATAGCAAAAATAAGAGTCCTATAACTACTAGAAAAATCAAGTAAATGAAAATAATTTTAAAATGTAAAGATTTTAAATTATTTTCATATTTTTTTTCATTAAAATCAAAACAAAATTTTTTTTTTGGTTTCAAAAAAAATTTGGTCAAAATTTGTTAAATAAAAGTTTGGTATTTTCATTTGTTGGAAACAGCAAAAAGAAACTATCTTAATTGAACAAAATAAAAATTAGAATTTTTACTAAAAAATTATTTGAGCATATTCCCAACAGCATCTTTGACAGGTTTCGCCTTATAATAATAATGGCATAGATAAGGCTTCAAACATTTGTGTCATAGCTTATAAATTTTCCAAAGTATATTGTTAAAATTATGGTATCATATAATTTACTGAGCTTAAAGTAAGATATTTATACTTTATGCAAAATATGAAATATTGTATTTTTTGAATCAATGCATTGAGACATTTCCATTTATTAATTTGGCAATTAACTAAAAATGCCATTATCATGAACTGAAACATTAAAAGAGATAAAAATATTGGTTACAATTTTATTTTTTCATAAATGCTCCATTAAAAAAATTTAGTTCCTTAAAAATCATTTTAATTTCCATCAAGTATGGTTACGGATCAAATTTGTTTACTTTGTCTTGAAAAAAATGTTTTTTTAAATAACAGTGACTCATTACTAGGCAGAAAAACAAAAAATTTACAAATCAAGTTTTCTCAGAAAAAGCCAATGAAAAATACTTAAATATTTGTTAATTATTTATTCTTTTTACTATTCATCTTAAAAATTAAAAATTGTTGCCAAGTTTCAATGAAGATGGGGTTAGGGCTACCTTTTACCTGGTTACCTTTCTCTCATAGATGGGCTATCAATTTTTGTCATTTTTAACATTAGTCACTAACATTTAATTAAATTCTTTTTCATAAATTAGTTTATTTTTCAAACGATCAGTATATTTGCTAATTTTTATCTTTTTAGTCAGCTCATTAAATAATGGCCTAAAATTAATTTTAATACAAAAAAAGAAGCGTATATTCTTATCATAAAAAATAAAATAAATTAATTTCGGATTAGTGTTGAAATAATAACTCATGTTATGAAAGGGAAATTCGAATTCAAAATTTTCAAGAATTTTTTCTGAACTTTTTGAACCGATTGAAAAAAGATTTACAAATGCAATATATTAAGAATATTTAAAATTGATTCTATTTAAAATTAATTTATTTGTTTTTTATTCAATAAATTTGATCATTTTTTTATATTTTTTTTTCAATCATATTTTAAATAAAAAATATTATAAAATTATTAAATTTTTTCTATAAAATAATTTTATTTTCATTGAAAAAAAGTATTAAAAAAGATTTAAATAAAAGGGTCAAAAAATTCATCGGGTTTTTGAGTTAGTTGGTTTTTGTTAATTAGTTAATCAGTTTATTAAGGTATTTAGTATGTTTACAATACAAAACGCGTTTATTGAGCTTGGATGAAAAAATGAGTATGCTGAAAAGTTTGGTTATTATTATCCTTTGGACCTTAAAACTGATAATTGATTTAGCTTCGATTCTCAGCTTTTTACGCAACATATTCAGGTCATTAACTACAAAAAATGTCTTTTTATAATATCGTATAAGAAATTAATTAAAATATTAATAAAATCCTTAATATTATACTTAATCTATTAAAAATAATCTTTTTTTTTTATAAAAACAACAATTTCTGATTTTTGATTTGAAATTCGCATATAAACAGATCAATTTTACTCATAGTCAAAAAAATAAAACCATAGATTTGCTCAGAGTTTTGGTCAATTTGCTGATGAATGATTAATTTAATATATATAAGAAAATTAATCTTGATTTATTTAGATTATTGATTTTTTGAATTAATTTATTTTTGTTTTGTATCTAAATTAAAAAATATTAAGGATTCATTCTCAAAAAAAAAGAATATTTTTCCAACATTTTTAATATCTGAAAGATAGTCTTGCTGAATAGCCTTTTAGCAACTGTGGATACGGTTAGATTTAGATTATTAGACATTTTCAAATAATCTTAGCACTAAAAGAAAGTGTAAAAAATAAATTAAAATCTTTTGAACGATTTATAATCCTTAACTTTTTTTTAACTAAAAATAGCGTGGTCAAGTGTTCAATTAGTTCTTATAAAATTGATTGTTGAACCAATCTGTTTAACTAAGTGATTTGGAGATAGTTTAACATTTTTATAAGATATTGGCTGCTGCACCTCTTATATTTCGAATTACTAGCTTTAAAAATCACTAGAAAGTTGTATACTTTTTCTCACGTCTGATTATTGGAGTCTCATCTGAATAAATTAATAAATTGAATTTAAATTAATTTTATATTTAAAATTAATCCTAAATAATAATAACAACAAAAAAGATTAATTAGAGAAATTGTATACTAAAGTTTTTTATATTTCTTACATTTTTCCCATTGCAATTTATTTTAACAGGTTTGCCTATATTCATTTAGCTAAAATTTAACACAATTGCTATTCTTTACATGTATTAGATTGTAAAATACAGTATAAAAATTGGATTTTTATAATTGAAAAATGTGTTCAAATGTTTTTTAAAAAAACAAAAATTTATTTTCAAGTCATTTTTAGTCTTTAATCAAACTAAAAATCAGTTTTTTTGACTCAGAGACAAAGTCAATTTCACCAAAATAAAATAATCGACTCAAGTCATAAAAATTGACTTAAGTCAGACTCGATTAATATTTGGCATGAGTCATCATTTCTGCTATTAAGTACTTCCTTTAATATTTTTTTAAGTGCTTTTTATTTTAGAAGTAATGAGAAATATTCAAAATTCTATAGTAAATTAATTATTATCTTGAGTCATAAAATTTCATATAATATAATTGTTTTTTGTTAGGTTGGACATTTTTGATATTAGCATCTCTGTAATTCTAAAACTTTAATTTATATTAAATTTTAAAATAAACAGAATTGAATGGTCTTAAAAATGATATGTTTAATTTTTTGTTTATTTAATTGTAAAATATTTTATAAAATGAAGATTTTAAATTTTGGCCCTGCTAGGTCTCTATTGGTAAATAGGCCTCGTGTAAATAAGACGCTTCGATAATAAAGTGATTTTGGGTTATTTGTCTAATTTCCAACTGATAATTCCACTTTGAACTGGTTGCAGATGGTCGTGCAGTGATTTTAGAATTTTATTCTGAACAATTTAAACAAATGTATGCTTAACTTTAAAATATGCTTATTTGATCAACCGAAATTTATATTTTGAAGATTAGCATACTATCGCTTTCTATTGATAGATTTTACAAAAATAAAAAATATACCCAAATTTTTTCATTCACTTTTATTAACCCAAAAATGAGGATTTTTACAAAATTGATTAAATTTTAAATTAAGATAAAACATAAGATTTAAGAATAATTAATTTATAAGAGCAAATACTGATATTTGAATAATTCAGTTTTTTAGATACTCAGAGCATTCTGATCTAGAATCACTGGTCTACCTGATCCTTTCTTTCTCTAAAAGCTCGTCTCACCACAATTAAATATTTTAAATCAATCTTGTACCCTTCTTACTCTAAGAATATTTTTCACCTTCCATAATATGAGACATATTCTATGAGTTACTGCTGTTACTGATAGGTCTTTCTTTCAATAATGACGCAACATTAACAAAATTGCTAAGAAACTCTCGTGAGAAATGAATTTACTACTTATTGAACGTGAGAAAAGTATAAAAGTTTTCATTTTATAAAATATTTTAGAATTAAATAATCGAAGAATTAAACGTATCATTTTTTAGAGCATTCAATTCTGTTTTTTTAACATTTAATATAAATTAAAGTTTTAGAATTAGAGAGATGCTAAAATCCAAAATGTCCAACCTCTTAAAAACACAGAATTATATAACTCGACATAATATTTCTTTTTTATTTTTTTGAAAAAAATTTTTTTGGTTTGATAAAGCTAATGTCACATGTCAATTAAACAGCATGCAATTTAGAAATATTTTATTTTAATATTTAAATTGTTAAATTTAAATTATTTTTACTTAAATAAGTTCAAATCAAATAATATTTTAAGCTCAATGATTTTTCGTTAAAATTTTGATGACTTTTTAATTGAAATTTTTTTAATTATTATGAAGTATTTTAAAGAGTTTGTCAAAAATTTGTCTTCAAATTAGAAAATTGTCGTTTATTAAGAAAACATTTTTATTTTATAAATCTTGAATATTTTTTAAAAACTGCAAGTTGCTAACGTCAGTATCTTAAGGCAATAAATTTAAAAATTTTTATTTTTATCTACTAATTTTCCTAAAAATATGAACTCAATTAGGTTCAATTATTTTGAATGCGAAATTAATTTACAAGAAATTGTATATTTTTAAAATTAAAAGCTGCTTGACGTAAATTTTTTTTTTTTATCAATTTCTAAATTTATTCTCTTTTAGTTAATCAAAATGTTTAAAAGACTTATTTCAAAAAATTATTGACTAATCATTTTCTAAAAAATTAGAACTTGATATTTCTGTATCTGATCAAAGTTTTTTAAAAAAATATTTGACACAAAAAGCATCGAGCTTTTCAGCATTGAGAGGTTCCAGCTAATATTGGTATATGTTTTCTCTATTTCATTCGATCACATTTTGGTTGAGACTATTCAAATCATAACTAGATTGATTTTTGACATCAACTTGTAATTTCTAGAATCTTAAAGCTATCTGCAAATAAAAACATGAGCTTTGAATCAAATCTAACTGAACTTTAACTCAGAATGAGCTTTAGAAGACTTGAAACTTCTTCACAATCGAATAAAACATTTCCTCCGACTAATCTTTCGCCTTGTAAGAATTATTTCTTTTAAATTTTTCACTTAGAAATCATTGAAAATTATAAATTGGATTTTTTTTCTGAAACTGTAATAAAATTTTAGTTGCAATAGCAGAATTAGTTCTTGCTGTGGCGCTCCAAAAATTGGGACGTCTGAGCCCATTACTGCTTTCCGGCAGTTTATTAACGCTGTTATAGCTGAAATAAAAATCAGTTATTTTTAGAAAATTATTTTCATTTAATGAAAATAAACAATCATTTTTTTAATATTTAATTTTATTGTTTGATTAAATGTGCTAATATTCTAATTAAACAAAATGTGCTTTCCAAAATTAGAGATACTTTTGAATAAATTTTATTAAATAATTAAATTAAAGTAATACTAAGTTATATTCAAACTTTGATAAAATCAGTATTTAAAACCATTATATTCAAATTGATTTAACGCAAGAAACAAGAAACATGAATAAAATTTGGCGTCATTTAAATATCCTAATTAACAAATAATAAATTAAACAATCTTTTAGAATCAAAAAATTTAAAATTTATCTATTTTTTTTTAAACTAGAAATGCTTTTTGGATAAACTTTTGTTTTTGATATAATAGTGCATAAGTTAAGTAACAGAAAAAAGAAAAAAATTCGAAAACTTATTCAAATTAGTACTTAGTAATAGTAAATCAGTAATTAAATTTTTTAAAAAAGTTAAAATGAACAATTTATTAAATTAATTTTGGAATCATGGAATAAATTACCAAAAGAAGTAATATAAGCAAGAATAGTTGTCAGTTTCAAAGCTCAAATTGATTAAGAATGATTTAACTCGAATCTATAAGATCTTTAACAGCCTGAACTGGTTAGATCGAATTTTAACATTTTTCATTATAAAATGCTTTTTAGTTTTCTAGAAATTTCAATTCCCTAAATACTTTTGACATTTTCAATTATTTTCTTCAAATTTCTAGTAAATTCCAAGAAAATTTAAATTATAAAAATTTAATTTTATTTTAAAAATTTAAAATAATTCTTACAGTGAAAAAAATAGAAGTCAATGCCAAATTGAAGTTAAAAATCAAATTAAAATCATTTACCGGTAAGGCATGCCTTGGCTTGAAAATATTCTACAAGATAGGAAGCAGAGAGTAGTAATAAGTCAGTATGAATCTGATTGGGTTGATGTGCTAAGTGGGGTTTCACAAGGTTCAGTTCTTGGTCCGTTACTATTCCTGATCTTCATAAATGATTTACCAGAGTTAGTAAATCACTT